>CM035431.1:38226983-38289483 GCA_020310875.1 Ceratopteris richardii
ACCAAAATATATATATCCCTGGATCGGGTGAGAAAGCGCTGCTTTTCCTCTGCTCTGGAACATCTGGACACTCAAGAACAAAAACCTATTTCATAATAAAACCTCTGCTCCAATCTCCTCATGGACTTTCTGCAAAACCAGATTAAGGGTTGATATAGATGCTATGCCTGCTCGGGACAGATCTACACTTACTTCCCTCATAGACTTGTTGTAATTGCTGATGCTGTAGTTATATAGTTGGATAGATGGTTGAGGTCTTTGTGTCGAAGTTACAGTTGTATATTGTGGAGAAAAGAGAGAGTATTTCTCTCCCTTACACTCTTGTACATTATTCTTCCTTAATGCAATAAAGCGAGAATTTTCACCAAAAAAAATAAATAAATAAATAAATATATATATATATAGATATATATATATATATATATATATATATATATATATATATATATATATATATATCTATATATATATATATATCTATATATATATATATATATATATATATATATATATATATGTATATATATATATATATATATATATATATATATATATATATATATGTATGTGTGTGTATATATGTGTGTGTGTGACATGTGTGTGTGTGTGTGACATGTGTGTGTGTGTGTGTTTATATACATATGTACACACACACAAACACACACACACACAAACACACACACACACATATTTTATTTATTTAGTTGTTCTTTTTTTTAAGCCGTATCGAAAAACGTCAAAAATATTTTACCGTACCTGTCAAACTTCAGCGGTCAGATTAACATCAGCAACAACCTTGAATCTATATATGCCTTGTCACATTGTCCTTTGAACCTCATAATACAACTTTCTTTCATAGAAATAAGAGTCATTCTGGTAATTAAAAAGAAACACTTATTGGTGATACAGCTTCACTCACTCAAATGAATCTCACTCAAACGAATCATAAGTGTCATAATTCAAATTGGGTTTGATAATCCAGCATAAAAATCCCATAATAGAGCATCAAACAGACCAAAAAGTTGATCTTCACCCTCAGGAAAATATGAAAGTTAACCAAAAAACTATTCCACCAATTAAAATTAGGTGTTGAAATGATAAATAGATAATTAAACACTTTTCAGCTAAATTCAATCCCATGATCACTATTCTTACCACAGAAAACTGAGCTACTGACATGTGCATATTATGGCAGGAGCAAACCACACCTAAGCATCCTGTTTTAGACATTGATAGCTCACCATCTGCACGAAAGGCTTTTGCTATTAGCGATGTCTGTCTTGTCCAAAGTGATAATCAGAAAAATTTGAAGCTTATGAAAGCGCTTCTTTCAAGCATGAGCTAACGCAGCAAGTGTATACCTAAGAATGAACCAGAAATACTGCAACAGAACACCCTTGGCCGTTTACAAGCTTTTATGTTACCCTGGTCAGCCATTTGTTGTGCTGAACTTCTAAAAGTTAAATAATCCTGTTTTTCAAGGTGATTACTTGTGATTCCCGACTGGTAGTGAGTGTATGTACCATTTTCATCTGTACCAGGACTAACTTTCAAGGGCTGTTGGTACATTCCTGAATGCCCTTGTCTTGAAAAAGCAGAATCAAACTTGGCAATATATGGAAGTCTTGCGAATCGACTCATATCTACACATCGAGGTCCTTGACCAAACTGATTCATTACCATTGAATTTTCCGGTAAGCTAAATTTACCAGAAAAGGAGTCAATGAACGTAGAAAAAGGACGGGCTGCATTGTCAAATGAACTTGCTGAAAGCCACGGCTGAGTTGCCACCATGCACGTAATAGGGGAACTTGCGGTTTGCTGGGATTCACATTGTGGCTGCTGCATGATCTCCGCTGTCAGACCTAATGCAGAACGTGTTTTCCCAGGTCCTTCATAAAAGCTCCGAGCGTTTAGTCCCACCAAATACTGGTACTCCATGTCCTGCCGAGCTGTCTTGACATTTAAGAGAGCGTCAGGATTTACACAAGCGTTTGCGTATCGTTGTATATCTGGATAAATCTGCAGGTAGAGGCCAAGCAGACCACAAAAATATTACTTTCTTCCTCATTGATGGTGTCTGCACAAGATAGCATCTGTTTACCTGGTTGACATGGCCTTGTCCATATGCCCCGTCGAAAGAGGGATGGGTATCTCCTTTAAGCTGCCACTCCATGGCAGCAAATGATCATTGTCAGGGATGAGACGTACAGTGCACCTGCATATCCACCATTTTCAACTTCCGGCAGATGAGGTGGCTATGATCTGAGGCGTGAAAATCTAGCTGGATAGCAAGCTTCTTCCCTCACGTGCAAGTAAACTAGAATCACCCTCATTTCCATTCGCCCTGCAAGGCCCCTTATTCTGCACTATGTTCGTGAATGAGGACCTCTTCGCTCTTTTACCCATTTGGGAGGTCGGAACCGAACGCTCACAACAGGAGAGACCCATCATTTCCTTTAGCACAATGAAATCGAATCAGGGCAGCGAGATATGACGGAGGTAGATTCAGGAAGGATTGCAAGCATTGTTGGAAGCATCCCTGTGAAACAGATAAGGGCAGGGAAGAAGCATTTTCCGAAGCTCGCTGTGCAGCAGGAAGATTAATCGTAAGCAGTCATGTTACGGGAAAAAATGCATCATCTAAGAGCTTCCATGCCAACTCATCCTGGGCTCCTGACAGCTATTTGATCCTTCCAGTATCATCAGTCACACCAGTGTACAATGCCATCTCCGCAAGCAAGCATGCTTTAGTGTGAGTGATCATTTAATGATCTCTATACCGTCTCAAGATCAAACTAGTGGTTAAAGAGAGTGTCAACGATATCTGCAACATCTCTGCCAAAATTGGGCAGGCCCCTTGCATCTCTACATAGCAGACTGACTTTTTTTGCATTATGGTGAAAAACTGTACATGTGTACATATGTTCATAATTTCCGCAATGAAAACGGACTCTTTAATCTCTTTTAATCTGATATTCGACTAAGAGTATAATAAAACACTAGACTGATAATTTCTTAAAGACAATTATTGATCATTATATGAGATCAAAAGAAAGGTTTTCCGTTTTTTACACTAACAAATGCAGATAATATAACTCTGTTGTGCTCAAAATGCATCAAATTATCCTTCCTTTTTTTGTCTGAGTCCTTATTTTGTGAAAAGGAGTGTACGTGAGATTCAAGAGCATGTGGGTCAAAGGGCAGTTTAGCGTGGATGCACTCTAAACGCAGCACACTAGTCTTCAAAAGTATAGCATTCAGAATAAAATATATATATATATATATATGTGTGTTGCTATCGAGGCTGCATCACTTCTCAAAGTGCACGCCTTATATGATCGCTATTACAGCCAGTTCTTCGAGACAATTTAGAAGGTTGTCAAAGAGCGAGGGCAGTGTGTGTCCAACAAAACAAAACATTGTACATACACTTGTACATACACTCAAGCGCTCACGCATACACACACTCAAGCATACACACACTCACGCGCTCACGCATACACACACTCAAGGCGCTCACGCATACACACATACATATGCATACATACCATTGTTGCATTCACAAAGGAAAACCCACGTACATGTACATGCACTGTTGGATTCACAAAGAAAACAATTCAAAAAACAATTGAACAAAGCGAAGTGAAGAACAATGATAAATGAACAAAGCGAAGTAAACAAAATGATAAATGATATTCAACAGGCGTAGTTTATCGGATGTGTCTTGTATTCATAGGCAGATGATGAGCGTTCAAGTCTCGTTTAATGTTGGATGCCTCAAAATTCTTCAAAATGGGTGTCTCTATCTTACGAAGTCGAATGTGTGTGTCTTTCCAATTCATTGTACTTTAAAAAAAACAATGATAAATGAGTCTAAGTTTTAAGTTTTTTAAATGTTTTTAAAAATCCCAAACTCTCATTTTATAACTTGTTGCATCCACTATGATAAACCATTGATGGGACGCCAAAGGAATCTTAGAAGGGACCAGCCACTCCTTTTATTTAAGTTTTAGGTAGAAAAGACAACATAGAACATAGTACGAGGTTCTCCCTTTTTTTTTTGCCATAAAGCAAAAAAGTCGAGAGAAAAATATCTCGATCAACTTTGTAGGCCGTTTTTCTCTTTTCCCTTGAATTGAGATGCGTGTGCGTTGTTTCAAATCTAATGTGATAAACAAAAAGTTGGCACTCATGTATAAGAAAGTGTCAACTTATGTGGATTTTGAACTATCATAAAAGGGAATAAACCCAAAACTTTGCCAAAAACTTTGAACTTCTCATGTGACATAGTCTTTATGAAAAGTTTTGCAAGATTGTCATGAGTAATCACATAATCCAAGCTTATATACCCTAGGATTCTCCATCTAGGGTAATGATAACACACCTCCATGGGCTTTGTTCGTGCCTTGAAAACATTGAGTTTTTTGAAGTTGTCGATGCACTCTAATTGAAAGGAAAAATGAAAGTGGAAAATGATCGGCCAACACCCAATTCAACCAAAAAGGCATTTAAGACACACAGACACACAATAATAGTTATCAAAGCTTTCTTGTAATGAGCTTCACATCTATAAGTGGCCATAGTCTGTTGCAACTTGTTGAATCACAATATACATGAGTTGCCAAGCATGAAGTAAAAACCACTTTGTGAAGGTACGTTTCATGGAAACTAACCCAATTTGAGTAAAAAAAAGCATGTAAATCCATTGATGTTGATGCCCCTTGGTAAAAGTAACCCAAGCTTCTGATACCACTCAAACAGTGAAAATGTGCTTACCTACCTACCAGTGCTCGACAGTTAGGCTATGCATAACTGTACACATCTGACAACAAAAAATAAAATGTGGAGTCATATAATCCATTCATAAATCAAGAATCCCACAATTTTTAAAGGAAAACGTTAATTGCATCTTCAACATCATGGGGACTCAATATTGTACATATATTGATGGGAGTGGCAATAGGTTCATAGTCTTTACGGTCATAATGCCACAATAAGGTGTAAATACAATATCTTTGACATAAAGTGACTTCTCCATCGATTGGCATAAATTGAATGTCCAATAATGATGACAAAGCCTTCAATTTGATATTTCAAAAGGGCATGCAAATTAGACATAGACTCAAAAATAATGAGCAAGATGTACCCAACATAGATATTGTGTACTATTTCAATATTTGATGGTAAAGAGGCACCATGGAAGCTTGAATGAGTACATTGAGGAAAATATGCATATCCATAAAGTTGGCACCAATCATTTTGAGATAGTTTTTTCCCTCTTAAATACATGTTGTCTCATTAAGAAGTGCATTATATACATTTAAATTATACATGCAAATGGATCCATTTCCTCATTCAAAACATATGTAGGCTTAGAATTCACCTTAATGGAAGATGCATTTCATTAAGCCCCTTTTATAAAAAGAGTTAGAAAATTGCCCCAAACATCTTTTTAACTCATTTATGTCTCCTTCACATAAGAAAGTAGATTTTGAACTGAGAATAGAGTTTGAATCTCATCTTCCACAATAATTACATCTCAACTAACTTTAATGTATTTACTTTATGGATGAAACAAATGAAAAAAAAAATACTTACTAAATTTTAATATTCCAAACTAACAAAATTTCCAAAATGAGAAACAAATGACTTACATACACACCAAACCTCATTGGGACTGAAAGATTGTAATGTTGTAGTGGGACATGCGTTAGGCACATATACTACACACATAATAGCCTCAAGATAAAAGTGTAAGTTAAGGCTTGAGCATAAATCTCATCTATTTTTCAAGTGTATAGTATTGGTATATTTTGATAATGACGTGTGTGAACATATTAAGGATTGTTGGGGCATGGTTTTCCTCCTTAGAATGTTTTTCTTAAGGCTTCTTATGTTTGTACATTCTACACTTAGTAGTGCACTACACTTAGTACTATGGTTTTTCTCCTTAGAATGTCTTTCTTAAGGCTTCTTATCTTTGTACATTCTACACTTAGTAGTACACTACACTTAGTAGTACACTTTGTATTATGCTCCAAAGCTGATTCTTCTTTCTTGTGTTGTTTATGTGCATTCTCGATCTCCAAAATCAAAATATTTGTATCAAAACAGGGTGTTGCTACCTGAAGCACATTGTTGACACACCCTGCTCACTTCCTTACACTGCTAGAAAATTTGATGAGCACAATCATGATTACGCATACCTCAAAAAAGCTCTTTAGTAGCTATCTACATCTCAAGAATCACTTTGAGCTCATTTTGGCCTTTAGACGCACAATTGTAACGAGTATTCATGCCATTTGTTCCTTTATGCCAATTTATGTTTGGGCTTTTGCTCACCAATACAAGTGGCAAAAATTTTGTTATAGATCTAGCGAACCTCCATTGGGTAGCTTTGTATCTTTGGATCAGCATATAGTCTTTGGATATGACTAAAAACAATGATGTATTTTGCATTTTGGTTAATGTTGAGGATAAGTTAGATGATTTCAACTATCCATCATGGGCATACATGATGCGATATTTATTGGTTGTAAAGAGACTATGGAATATCTTGAAAGGTGTTGAAATAAATCCTAACATAGTATAAATGTTCAAAATGTATCTTATACAAGTGGTGTTGAGATGTTGCAATTCAAGATCTCATTAAGTCCCTATTTTGAGTCCTCTTTTAAATCCAATCCATACAACATGTTCTTATAAGATAGTGATCCATCATTTTCTTGGAGCTCATTTACCTCATGATATTTCCCCTCTTGATTTCATTTTCTTCACATTAAAAACAATTCGTCCTATGGTAGAGACTCACAAATCAGATGGGTCAAGATTGGATCTTCCTGATGACTTGAGGAGATACCTACTAACTAGAGATGTTCTAGCTTGAGTCGGATAATTTATTGTTGACCAAAATCTTTGGTGCAAGGTAAACTCTTATTGACAAGGCATTTGAATGACATTGCTACCATTTTGGGTGATATGTGATGACAAAGTTGAGCATAGATAAAAAGTTGCTCCATTGAGATTGCCTTCTTAGAGGATATGGGTGGCCATAAAGTACTCTAGATTCTTATGATGAAATCGAATGAGGGCAGAGAGATATGACGGAGATAGATTTACACATAAGCACACACTCAAGTGCTCACATACACATACATATATGCATACATACATACATACATTATTGCATTCACAAAGGAAACCCACATACATTGTTGGATTGACAAAGGAACCCACATACATTGTTGGATTCAAAAAGCAAATGAACAAAGCGAAGTGAAGAACAATGGTAAATGAGCCTAAGTTTTAAGTTTTCTAATGTTTTTTTTTTATAACTTGTTGCCAAAGGAATCTTAGAATGGACCAGCCACTCTTTTTATTTAAGTTTTAGGTAGACTTTTTATTTAAGTTTTAGGTAGAAAAGACAATAAAGAACATAGTACGAGGTTCTCCCTTTTTTTTTTTTTGCCATAAAGCAAAAAAGTTGAGAGAAAAATATATCGATCAACTTTGTAGGCCGTTTTGCTCTTTTCCCTTGAATTGAATTGAGATGCGTGTTCGTTGTTTCTTTCTTCCTTCGCAACCCCTTTCTTATGTTGCCAACTGTTATCTCGTGTGCATGTTGCCATAAGAGTGTAAAACCATAAGTATTATTTGCATAGTCCAAAATGTTGGAGTTCAGAAGGGGGGACACGCATAAACCAGCATGATGAAAGAGAAGCTTAGGAGCACAACACATGGTATGTTTAAAGATTCGTGTCCATTCGGGTTATATGGATATACGTACAAGCCAAGGGAAAAAAGCTTACTAAAGAGGAGAAAAAAACGCATCAATGTACTTGAGTATTTTCATGCACATCAAGACCAAAATATACAAATCCAATGTGATAAACTAAAAGTTGGCACTCATGATAAAGAAAGTGTGATTGTTATGTGGATTTTGAACTATCCATAAAAGGGAATAAGCCCAAAACTTTGTCAAAAACTTTGAACTTCTCATGTCACATAGTCTTTATGAAAAGTTTTGCAAGATTGTCATGTGTAAGCACATAATCCAAGCTTATATACCCTAGGATTCTCCACCTAGGGTAATGATAGCACACCTCCATGGGCTTTGTTCGAGCCTTGAACATTGTGTTCTTTGCAGTTGTCGATGCACTCTAATTGAAAGGAAAAATGAAAGTGGAAAATGATCGGCCAACACCCAATTCAACCATAAGGCATTTAAGACACACACACACACACACGCACTCAATAATAATTATCAAAGCTTTTTTGTAATGAGCTTCACATCTATAAGTGGCCATAGTGTGTTGCAACTTGTTGAACCACAATATACATGAGCTGCCAAGCATAAGTAAAAACCTCTTGTGAAGATAGATGGGCATACATGATGCGATATGTATTGGTTGTAAAGAGACTATAGAATATTTTGAAAGGTGATGAAATACATCCTAACATAGGTATAAATGTTCAAAATGTACCTTATACAAGTGGTGTTGAGGATGTTGCAATTCAAGGTCTCGTGAATTCCCTATTTTTAACTCCAATCCATACAACATGTTCTTATAATATAGTGACCCATCATTTTCTTGGAGCTCATTTACCTCATGATATTTCTCCTCTTGATTTTTTTACAAAAAAATTCATCGTGTGGTAGAGACTCACGAATTAGATGGGTCAAAATTGAATCTTCCTTATGGCTTGAGGAGATAGATACTAGCTAGAGATGTTCTGGCTTGAGTAGTATAATTTCTTGTTGACCAAAATCTTTGGTGCAAGGTAAGCTCTTCTTGACAAGGCATCTGACTAACATTGCTACCATCTTGGGTGATATGTGATGATAAAGTTGAACCTAGATAAAAAGTTGCTCCATTGAGATTACCTTGTTGGAGGATATGGGTGTTCATAAAGTACCCTAGATTCTTATGATCTGTATACACAGTAACTGTATGGGTTGTCCCCTCTAAATGATGTCACCAAGCATCAAAAGAATCCACTATGGGAAGAAGTTCTTTGTCCTATATTTCATAATTCATTTTGAGAGGGGAGAATTTCCTTCAATGGTATGTGGTTGGATGTAAGTGTCCATCCATGTATTGAGATAGAGTAGCTCGCAAGGCAAAGCCTAATGCATGTGTCTCTAAGAACAAAGTCTTGGTGGGATCAAGATGAACTTTTTTAATGTCCAAATGATGTACACTATGACCATGATGAGCTAGAAGGGCTCAAGTGCTAATAATAGTGGCCATTCAGCATGTGGGAGCAAAGATCTCATCAAAATCAATGCCTCTCTCTTGAGCATAACGGCAACAAGCCTCACCTTACACCTATCAATTGTTCCATTAGGCTTATGTTTTAGCTTGTATACCCATTTAAGTGCCAATGGAATTTTTTCCTTGAGGAAAATTACATAAAGACCAAGTACCAATCTTCATAATAGCATCATATTCAAATTTCATAGCATGAGTTTTGTGCTTCATCAAAAGAAATAGACTTATTCTCATCACAAAGACTAGAGACAACCATTGCATAGCAATATGATGCAAAGTAGGCACTAAGAGAGCCTAAACGATTAGCATATATCAATGGCGCATCTAATCTCCAATCTCTCAAGGTTTGCACCAACCATTTTGACATAGTTTTTGCATCCTCTATGTAGCCCTCTCATCAACAAGTGCATCATGTAAGTCTACATCAGAAATGGAATGATCTTGATCATTATTTGAAACCTATAAAGGTTGAGAAATTTCCTCATTTGTAGCACATTTTATTGTCCACTTATAAAAAGGGACAGAAAAGCATCATATGCATTTTTAGATCTAAGTGATTTCTCCTAGTTACATGGAAGTAATGGTTGAATTGCATCTTCCACAAAAACAACATCACGACTAACCAAAATGTGTTTAGTTTGTGAATTATACAACCAATAGCCTCTGCTTTCATAATTGAACCCAACAAAGATACATTTCATTGCTTTATCATCTAGCTTTCTCGATCGTTGTATAGACACTAATGCATATATCCGACAACCACACGTAGACGAGCAACGAATGGCTTGTGACCTTGCCAAGGCTCATATGGAGTTATTGATTGCAATGTTTGATGGGACGCCCATTAAGTACATATATTGCACACATAAAACCTCAACCCAAAAGCTATGTGGTAAAGCCTGGTTGTTGATGATACACCTCACCATTCCCATGGGAGACATGTTCTTTCTTTCAAAGAAATCATTTTGTTGAGGTGTATATTGTTAAAAATAAAGAAGTAAGCTCGTATATATTTTTTGCAAAAAGGATTTTCTTCAAGTAGAAGAAAAATACAAAAATGAAAAATAGAAGCATTTACTTCAGCAAGTAGTGGAGGCCAAAAGAGAATCATTCAAAAGATAATCAAATCCAAAAACTGAATTGTAAGAGGAGTGGCTGTCCAAAGTAGTGGAGAAATGATGGAGAAGAGCTCTCAAACTCATCATGAGAGTTTTTGGTCACTTGGCTATAAAAGAGGAAAGGTAGGACACTCAAGAATAGAGGAAGAAGGTGTGGAAGTCCCCTTGTAGCTAGTTCATTTGGTTTGAGTCATTTCGTTCAGTTCACTCTCATAGAGTATGTCCAGCTGCACACCCATTTCTGGGTAGTCTACTTGTGAGAGTCATATCTCTCAATATATGTATCCAATTTTAGTGTTTAAACATTCGTTGGAAAGCTTATCTTGAGTACTTCCTCTTTCTAAAACAGTTTTATGAAATTCTTTATGCTCTGTGAGTTATTTAGTTTTTAGTGAAGTCTAGTTTTCAGCCTAACTGAGTGGACAGGTAGCCTGTCTTGTATCAACGAGTTGCCAACCCAAGTCTAATACAAATTGAGTGTTTGATAGCTCATTTTAAAGCTATAGGTGTCTAGTTTGAGTGACCAAAGTTTCAAGTTCATTGCATTTTTCAGTTGGTACCAGTTTTCATTTGAAGGTTCAGCTGTTGGCAATAGTCTTGATCCTGAGAAGGTCTTCTACACTTTCTACTGCGATTAGGGGAGGAATTCTCCAACAATTGGTATCAGAGCATTGGATTTTGAAGAGGCAAAGCATTGGAACTGAAGTGAAGCAAAGGAGAAGCTACAAATCAAGGGGGAGCTTCGTAAAGTCAAGGAAGAGCGCCACACAATACTTGAGGTAAACTTCATTCTTGAAAGTTTTCAATGGTTGATTTAGGACAACAAGTTGAGAAGTTAGACAAAGATAATTTTCAGTCTTGGAGGTATAGAATGATAAATTACGTTAAAGGTAAAGGTTTATGGAGTCTAGTTAGTGGAGACGATCCACAACCGGTGGACCTTCAAGATCCCAACATTACTCCGGCACAAAGGAGACAATTTGCTGATTGGGAAGAGAGGAATCGAAGGGTGATGTTCCTCATCTCACAAGTTATTTCTAACACTATGATTGGGTCATGTGCAAAGCTTAGAAACAGCCAAGGAAGTTTGGGAAGCATTGGAGAAGGTGTATGCTACCTCAACAAGGTCTCGAAGGATGCAACTCAAGAACGAGCTCAACAACATGAAGAAAAGCTCAAACCAAAGCATTAGTGAGTATACATTGAGGATCAAAGAGCTTCGAGATCAACTAGCATCAGTTGTATGCAAGATAGAAGAGGAAGACATCGTCCAAACAGCCCTCAATGGCTTGAGGAGTGAAGAAAAGTGGAAGCCCCTCATCACAAACATTCTTTATAGAGATCCTCTCCCAACATTCGAAGAGATTATACCAAATCTTGTGGCTAAAGAGGTTGCTCAACAAGGAGAAGGCAACAAAGGTAAGGACAGCCATAGTCAAATGTTATATGCAGGACGAGGTAGAGAAAAGAACTCAAGAGGAGGCTCGAGAGGAAGAGGAAGAAGCTACAACAACACAAATTTCAGCCAACACAACTCGGAGGACAACAAGGACAACTCAAATGCCAACACACATGGAAGAGGTCGAGGAAGAAATAGAGGAAGAGTTCGAGGTTCATACAATCCTCACAAAGGTATAACATGTTATCATTGTGGTAAACTAGGACATTATGCAAATGATTGTTGGCAAAAGAATGGAAGGCTAAATGGAGGCAACCAAAGGAGCCAAAATAACTATGCGAGTACATCAAGTGAAGGAGACAAGCAAACCATGCTTGCCATGAAGCATGACTACAACAACTCGAGAAGTGATGACAAAAAATGGTTCATAGATTGAGGTTGTAGCAACCATATGACATGCCAAGGAGATTTATTCACAAAGCTACAAGCTCCAAGTGGAAAAGGATGTGTGGAGACCGGCGATGAAACTCAACACGCAATTGAGCATGTTGGAGATATCAAGCTTGGAGATAGAAAGGTATTGGCTGATGTTCTTCATGTTCCTACTATTGCAAAGAATTTGATTTTAGTAGGACAAATGGTAGAGAAAGGATATCATGTTAACTTCAATGAAAAAGGCTGCTTTATAGAGAATCCAAAAGAAGGATTCAAGGTCATTACTCAAGGAAGGAAAGAAGGTAGGATGTTCACCTTGGACATTCAACAACCACATGGAAAGGTGATGTATATTCAGTTTGGAAACAAGAGGATTGTTGAAATCGATTTGTGGCACAAAAGGTTTGGACATATCAACATTCCCAAGCTCAAGGACATGAGCAACCATGAAGTGGTAAGAGGTCTTCCAAGATTCAATGATGCTAGACTACATGAGTTTTGTGAAGCATGCCAACTAGGAAAGCAAACTCGACAACCATTCAAGAAGAGCAACTATGTGGCAAGGAATGTCCTCGACTTGATACACACGGATGTATGGGGACCATCACAACAACCATCAATGGCTGGTAATAGATATTTTGTCACTTTTATCGATGATCATTCAAGAAAAGTATGGATGTTTTGCATAAAAAAAAAATCAGATGTGTTCTCCATGTTCAAGAGATTTAAAGCACAGGTAGAAAAAAAAAAAGGACGCTACATAAAGACCTTGAGGTCCGATGGAGGAGGAGAATATTTCTCCAAAGAATTTTCAGATTTTCTTTATGAAAATGGCATCAAGAGACAATTTACATGTAGGTACACACCTCAACAAAATGGAATAGCTGAAAGGAAAAATCGACATATCACAGAAGTTGTAAGATGCATGCTCAACGAGATGAAGAAGCCACTAAATTATTGGGTTGAAGCAACTAGTACGGTCGTTTATTTGATGAACAAGTGCACAACAGCTGGAGTGCATAATCTAACTCCTGAGGAGGTTTATTCCGGTAAGAAACCTGACCTTACACGTCTCAAAGTTTTTGGATGTGTGTGTTATGTTCACATCCCTCAAGAACTAAGGACAAAGATGGAGGCAAAGTCCAAAAAATGTATTTTTATTGGATATTCATCGGAGCAAAAGGGATATAGGTGCTACAATCCGGTGACAAAGGAGCTACGAGTCTCACGAGATGTGGTATTTGATGAGCTAAGACCATGGTTTGGAGACAAAGGGAAAGAGAAGATTCCTGAAGAAGATTGCAAAGGTGATGGAGGTGCTATCCAAGAAGAATTTCAACAAACAAGCACTCAAATGTTAGGTCCAGAAGCTTCTACATCACTTGGAGAAAGCTCAACATGGAAGAGGAGGCTAAGGAGTCATTCCACATCACCAACATCAGCTTATGAAAGATCTAAAGCTAAAAGTGCTGCCCAAAATAGTGATTCAAATGTAAGTGAAGAAGAGTATGAAGAGGTGATCACACACAAAGGTAGAGTTGAAGTGGTTGAAGAAGCAATGTTCAAAAGGAAATGAAAGGAGGTCTTCAAGAGCAAGGTATCCAATTGAAAGGCTGAGCTATGATAGTTTTATTGCAAAGCATTTTGCATATATGACACAGGTGGTCAAAGATAAAGAACCGGATGCATATGAAGAAGCATGTATACAAAAAGAATGGCAAGAAGCTATGCAAGAAGAGATGAAAGCTCTCAAGGACAATCACACATGGGAGCTAGTTCCAAAGGTTGAAGGTATGAAGATTGTTCCAAATAAATGGGTGTTTAAAATAAAGAGAAATGCTGATGGTTCTCTAGCTAGGCATAAAGCTAGACTAGTAGCAAAAGGATTCAAGCAAACTCACGGCATCGACTATGAAGAGACTTTCAGCCCAGTTGCAAAGATGGGAACAATTAGAACCTTGATTGGAGTGAGTGCAGCAAGGAGATGGCCATTGTACCAACTTGACATAAAAAATGCTTTTCTCAATGGTGAACTTCAAGAAGAGGTATACATGAGTCAACCGATTGGATTTGAAGATAGAAAGCATCCAGATTTTGTTTGTAGATTGAAGAAAGCTTTGTATGGGCTGAAGCAAGCACCACGTGCTTGGAATCAAAGATTGGTCGAGTACCTCACAAGGTGTGGGTATAGTCCAAGTAATGCAGATCCCTCTCTCTACATGAAGAAAGAAGAAGGCAAGCAGGTATATATTTGCATATACGTTGATGATCTCATCATAATAGGAAGTAATGTTACAGGAATACAAGAGATCAAAAGGAAACTCGGTAAGGAGTTTAAAATTTCAGATCTTGGTGAGCTGAAATACTTTTTAGGCATTGAGATAGTCTATGGGAAAGATGACATTTACTTGATGCAAAGAAAGTACGTATTGGATGTTCTTTTCAGATTTGGAATGAGTGAATGCAAACCACTCACTCAACCTATGGACACAAATGTGAAGCTATGCTCAAATGATGGAGAGAAGTTACATGATGTAACTACATACAGGAGTATTATAGGTTCATTGATCTATGCTACGCTCACAAGACCAGATTTATGCTATATTGTTGGAGTTCTTTCTCAATTTATGCAAGCTCCAACAAGTGAACATTTAAATTGAGCCAAACGAGTGCTAAGATATGTGAAACATGCTGTCAATCATGCATTGTTTTATAGATATGATGAAGAATTGCAGGTAAAGGGCTTCAATGATGCTGATTGGGTTGGTTCGAAGGAAGATAGAAGATCCACTTCATGTTATGTGTTCATGATAGGTAGCAAACCTATCACATGGAGCTCAAAGAAGCAACCTACTGTTGCACTATCATCTACAGAAGCTGAATATAGAGGTTTAGCCTTTGCAACTTGTGAAGCTATGTGGATTAAGAAGCTCTTGGCTGATCTTGATGTGCAGGTGGAGACCATTCCAATTTATGGTGACAACATGTCAATCATTCACTTGACAAACAATCCAATGTTTCATGCACGAAGCAAGCACATAGAAGTGCATTATCATTATGTTCAAGAAAAAGTTTTGAGCAAGGATGTGGATATAAAGTTCATTGGAACTAATGACCAGGTTGCAGACATGCTTACAAAGTCCCTAGATGCTTGTAAGCTAAAGAGGTTCAAGGACGACATCAACTTGCAGGATATGGCTGAAGGTGCAAGCTCACATGTGAGCTTGAGGGGGAGTGTTAAAAATAAAGAAGTAAGCTCGTATATATTTTTTGCAAAAAGGATTTTCTTCAAGTAGAAGGAAAATACAAAAATGAAAAATAGAAGCATTTACTTCAGCAAGTAGTCGAGGCCAAAAGCGAATCATTCAAAAGAGAATCAAATCCAAAAACTGAACTGTAAGAGGAGTGGCTGTCCAAAGTAGTGGAGAAATGATGGAGAAGAGCTCTCAAACTCATCAAGAGCGTTTTTGGTCACTTGACTATAAAAGAGGCAAGGGAGGACACTCAAGAATAGAGGAAGAAGGCGTGGAAGTCCCCTTGTAGCTAGTTCATTTGGTTTAGTCATTTAATGCATTCATAAATCAAGAATCCCATAATTTTTTTAATAAAGGAAAACTTTAAATGCATCTTCAACATCATGGAGACTCAATCTTGTATATATATTGATGGGAGTGGCAATAGGTGCATAGTCTTTAAGATCATAGTGCCACAATAAGGTGTAAATACAATATCTTTGACATAAAGTGACTCCTCCATCGATTGGCATAAATTGAATGTCCAATAATGATGCCAAATCCTTAAATTTTGGTATTTCAAAAGGGCATGCAAATTACACTTAGACACAACAATAATGAGCAAGATGTACCCAACATGGACATAGACATAGTGTCCTATTTCAAAATTTGATGGTAAAGAGGCACCATGGAAGCTTAAATGAGTACATTGAGGAAAATATGATGATGGAAGTGGCAATAGGTTCATACTCTTTAAGGTCATAGTGCCACAATAAGGTGCAAATACAATCACTTTGACATAAGGTGACTCCTCCATCGATTGGCATAAATTGAATGTCCAATAATGATGCCAAAGCCTTAAATTTGATATTCCAAAAGGGCATGCAAATTACACTTAGGCTCAACACTAATGAGCAAGATGTACCCAACATAGACATAGACATAGTGTCCTATTTCAAAATTTGATGGTAAAGGGGCACCATGGAAGCTTAAATGAATACATCGAGGAAAATATGGTGATGGGAGTGGCAATAGGTTCATACTCTTTAAGGTCATAGTGCCATAATAAGGTGCAAATACAATCTCTTTGACATAAATCCCTCTTGTAATTTTTTACTCTTTACTTGATGATACACCTCACCATTCCCATGAGAGACATGTTCTTTCTTTCAAAGAAATCATTTTGTTGAGGTGTATATTGTTAAAAATAAAGAAGTAAGCTCGTATATATTTTTTGCAAAAAGGATTTTCTTCAAGTAGAAGGAAAATACAAAAATGAAAAATAGAAGCATTTACTTCAGCAAGTAGTGGAGGCCAAAAGAGAATCATTCAAAAGATAATCAAATCCAAAAACTGAATTGTAAGAGGAGTGGCTGTCCAAAGTAGTGGAGAAATGATGGAGAAGAGCTCTCAAACTCATCATGAGAGTTTTTGGTCACTTGGCTATAAAAGAGGAAAGGTAGGACACTCAAGAATAGAGGAAGAAGGCGTGGAAGTCCCCTTGTAGCTAGTTCATTTGGTTTGAGTCATTTCGTTCAGTTCACTCTCATAGAGTATGTCCAGCTGCACACCCATTTCTGGGTAGTCTACTTGTGAGAGTCATATCTCTCAATATATGTATCCAATTTTAGTGTTTAAATTCGTTGGAAAGCTTATCTTGAGTACTTCCTCTTTCTAAAACAGTTTTATGAAATTCTTTATGCTCTGTGAGTTATTTAGTTTTTAGTGAAGTCTAGTTTTCAGCCTAACTGAGTGGACAGGTAGCCTGTCTTGTATCAACGAGTTGCCAACCCAAGTCTAATACAAATTGAGTGTTTGATAGCTCATTTTAAAGCTATAGGTGTCTAGTTTGAGTGACCAAAGTTTCAAGTTCATTGCATTTTTCAGTTGGTACCAGTTTTCATTTGAAGGTTCAGTTGTTGGCAATAGTCTTGATCCTAAGAAGGTCTTCTACACTTTCTGCTGCGATTAGGGGAGGAATTCTCCAACAATTGGTATCAGAGCATTGGATTTTGAAGAGGCAAAGCATTGGAACTGAAGTGAAGCAAAGGAGAAGCTACAAATCAAGGGGGAGCTTCGTAAAGTCAAGGAAGAGCGCCACACAATACTTGAGGTAAACTTCATTCTTGAAAGTTTTCAATGGCTGATTTAGGACAACAAGTTGAGAAGTTAGACAAAGATAATTTTCAGTCTTGGAGGTATAGAATGATAAATTACGTTAAAGGTAAAGGTTTATGGAGTTTAGTTAGTGGAGACGATCCACAACCGGTGGACCTTCAAGATCCCAACATTACTCCGGCACAAAGGAGACAATTTGCTGATTGGGAAGAGAGGAATCGAAGGGTGATGTTCCTCATCTCACAAGTTATTTCTAACACTATGATTGGGTCATGTGCAAAGCTTAGAAACAGCCAAGGAAGTTTAGGAAGCATTGGAGAAGGTGTATGCTACCTCAACAAGGTCTCGAAGGATGCAACTCAAGAACGAGCTCAACAACATGAAGAAAAGCTCAAACCAAAGCATTAGTGAGTATACATTGAGGATCAAAGAGCTTCGAGATCAACTAGCATCAGTTGTATGCAAGATAGAAGAGGAAGACATCGTCCAAACAGCCCTCAATGGCTTGAGGAGTGAAGAAAAGTGGAAGCCCCTCATCACAAACATTCTTTATAGAGATCCTCTCCCAACATTCGAAGAGATTATACCAAATCTTGTGGCTAAAGAGGTTGCTCAACAAGGAGAAGGCAACAAAGGTAAGGACAGCCATAGTCAAATGTTATATGCAGGACGAGGTAGAGAAAAGAACTCAAGAGGAGGCTCGAGAGGAAGAGGAAGAAGCTACAACAACACAAATTTCAGCCAACACAACTCGGAGGACAACAAGGACAACTCAAATGACAACACACATGGAAGAGGTCGAGGAAGAGTTCGAGGTTCATACAATCCTCACAAAGGTATAACATGTTATCATTGTGGTAAACTAGGACATTATGCAAATGATTGTTGGCAAAAGAATGGAAGGCTAAATGGAGGCAACCAAAGGAGCCAAAATAACGATGCGAGTACATCAAGTGAAGGAGACAAGCAAACCATGCTTGCCATGAAGCATGACTACAACAACTCAAGAAGTGATGACAAAAAATGGTTCATAGATTGAGGTTGTAGCAACCATATGACATGCCAAGGAGATTTATTCACAAAGCTACAAGCTCCAAGTGGAAAAGGATGTGTGGAGGCCGGCGATGAAACTCAACACGCAATTGAGCATGTTGGAGATATCAAGCTTGGAGATAGAAAGGTATTGGCTGATGTTCTTCATGTTCCTACTATTGCAAAGAATTTGATTTTAGTAGGACAAATGGTAGAGAAAGGATATCATGTTAACTTCAATGAAAAAGGCTGCTTTATAGAGAATCCAAAAGAAGGATTCAAGGTCATTACTCAAGGAAGGAAAGAAGGTAGGATGTTCACCTTGGACATTCAACAACCACATGGAAAGGTGATGTATATTCAGTTTGGAAACAAGAGGATTGTTGAAATCGATTTGTGGCACAAAAGGTTTGGACATATCAACATTCCCAAGCTCAAGGACATGAGCAACCATGAAGTGGTAAGAGGTCTTCCAAGATTCAATGATGCTAGACTACATGAGTTTTGTGAAGCATGCCAACTAGGAAAGCAAACTCGACAACCATTCAAGAAGAGCAACTATGTGGCAAGGAATGTCCTCGACTTGATACACACGGATGTATGGGGACCATCACAACAACCATCAATGGCTGGTAATAGATATTTTGTCACTTTTATCGATGATCATTCAAGAAAAGTATGGATGTTTTGCATAAAACAAAAATCAGATGTGTTCTCCATGTTCAAGAGATTTAAAGCACATGTAGAAAAGGAAACAGGACGCTACATAAAGACCTTGAGGTCCGATGGAGGAGGAGAATATTTCTCCAAAGAATTTTCAGATTTTCTTTATGAAAATGGCATCAAGAGACAATTTACATGTAGGTACACACCTCAACAAAATGGAATAGCTGAAAGGAAAAATCAACATATCACAGAAGTTGTAAGATGCATGCTCAACGAGATGAAGAAGCCACTAAATTATTGGGCTGAAGCAACTAGTACGGTCGTTTATTTGATGAACAAGTGCACAACAGCTGGAGTGCATAATCTAACTCCCGAGGAGGTTTATTCCGGTAAGAAACCTGACCTTACACGTCTCAAAGTTTTTGGATGTGTGTGTTATGTTCACATCCCTCAAGAACTAAGGACAAAGATGGAGGCAAAGTCCGAAAAATGTATTTTTATTGGATATTCATCGGAGCAAAAGGGATATAGGTGCTACAATCCGGTGACAAAGGAGCTACGAGTCTCACGAGATGTGGTATTTGATGAGCTAAGACCATGGTTTGGAGACAAAGGGAAAGAGAAGATTCTTGAAGAAGATTGCAAAGGTGATGGAGGTGCTATCCAAGAAGGATTTCAACAAACAAGCACTCAAATGTTAGGTCCAGAAGCTTCTACATCACTTGGAGAAAGCTCAACATGGAAGAGGAGGCTAAGGAGTCATTCCACATCACCAACATCAGCTTATGAAAGATCTAAAGCTAAAAGTGCTGCCCAAAATAGTGATTCAAATGCAAGTGAAGAAGAGTATGAAGAGGTGATCACACACAAAGGTAAAGTTGAACTGGTTGAAGAAGCAATGTTCAAAAGGAAATGAAAGGAGGTCTTCAAGAGCAAGGTATCCAATTGAAAGGCTGAGCTATGATAGTTTTATTGCAAAGCATTTTGCATATATGACACAGGTGGTCAAAGACATAGAACCGGATGCATATGAAGAAGCATGTATACAAAAAGAATGGCACGAAGCTATGCAAGAAGAGATGAAAGCTCTCAAGGACAATCACACATGGGAGCTAGTTCCAAAGGTTGAAGGTATGAAGATTGTTCCAAATAAATGGGTGTTTAAAATAAAGAGAAATGCTGATGGTTCTCTAGCTAGGCATAAAGCTAGACTAGTAGCAAAAGGATTCAAGCAAACTCACGGCATCGACTATGAAGAGACTTTCAGCCCAGTTGCAAAGATGGGAACAATTAGAACCTTGATTGGAGTGAGTGCAGCAAGGAGATGGCCATTGTACCAACTTGACATAAAAAATGCTTCTCTCAATGGTGAACTTCAACAAGAGGTATACATGAGTCAACCGATTGGATTTGAAGATAGAAAGCATCCAGATTTTGTTTGTAGATTGAAGAAAGCTTTGTATGGGCTGAAGCAAGCACCATGTGCTTGGAATCAAAGATTGGTCGAGTACCTCACAAGGTGTGGGTATAGTCCAAGTAATGCAGATCCCTCTCTCTACATGAAGAAAGAAGAAGGCAAGCAGGTATATATTTGCATATACGTTGATGATCTCATCATAATAGGAAGTAATGTTACAGGAATACAAGAGATCAAAAGGAAACTCGGTAAGGAGTTTAAAATTTCAGATCTTGGTGAGCTGAAATACTTTTTAGGCATTGAGATAGTCTATGGGAAAGATGACATTTACTTGATGCAAAGAAAGTACGTATTGGATGTTCTTTTCAGATTTGGAATGAGTGAATGCAAACCACTCACTCAACCTATGGACACAAATGTGAAGCTATGCTCAAATGATGGAGAGAAGTTACATGATGTAACTACATACAGGAGTATTATAGGTTCATTGATCTATGCTACGCTCACAAGACCAGATTTATGTTATATTGTTGGCGTTCTTTCTCAATTTATGCAAGCTCCAACAAGTGAACATTTAAATTGAGCCAAACGAGTGCTAAGATATGTGAAACATGCTGTCAATCATGCATTGTTTTATAGATATGATGAAGAATTGCAGGTAAAGGGCTTCAATGATGCTGATTGGGTTGGTTCGAAGGAAGATAGAAGATCCACTTCATGTTATGTGTTCATGATAGGTAGCAAACCTATCACATGGAGCTCAAAGAAGCAACCTACTGTTGCACTATCATCTACAGAAGCTGAATATAGAGGTTTAGCCTTTGCAACTTGTGAAGCTATGTGGATTAAGAAGCTCTTGGCTGATCTTGATGTGCAGGTGGAGACCATTCCAATTTATGGTGACAACATGTCAATCATTCACTTGACAAACAATCCAATGTTTCATGCACGAAGCAAGCACATAGAAGTGCATTATCATTATGTTCAAGAAAAAGTTTTGAGCAAGGATGTGGATATAAAGTTCATTGGAACTAATGACCAGGTTGCAGACATGCTTACAAAGTCCCTAGATGCTTGTAAGCTAAAGAGGTTCAAGGACGACATCAACTTGCAGGATATGGCTGAAGGTGCAAGCTCACATGTGAGCTTGAGGGGGAGTGTTAAAAATAAAGAAGTAAGCTCGTATATATTTTTTGCAAAAAGGATTTTCTTCAAGTAGAAGGAAAATACAAAAATGAAAAATAGAAGCATTTACTTCAGCAAGTAGTCGAGGCCAAAAGCGAATCATTCAAAAGAGAATCAAATCCAAAAACTGAACTGTAAGAGGAGTGGCTGTCCAAAGTAGTGGAGAAATGATGGAGAAGAGCTCTCAAACTCGTCAAGAGCGTTTTTGGTCACTTGACTATAAAAGAGGCAAGGGAGGACACTCAAGAATAGAGGAAGAAGGCGTGGAAGTCCCCTTGTAGCTAGTTCATTTGGTTTAGTCATTTAATGCATTCATAAATCAAGAATCCCATAATTTTTTTAATAAAGGAAAACTTTAAATGCATCTTCAACATCATGGAGACTCAATCTTGTATATATATTGATGGGAGTGGCAATAGGTGCATAGTCTTTAAGATCATAGTGCCACAATAAGGTGTAAATACAATATCTTTGACATAAAGTGACTCCTCCATCGATTGGCATAAATTGAATGTCCAATAATGATGCCAAATCCTTAAATTTTGGTATTTCAAAAGGGCATGCAAATTACACTTAGACACAACAATAATGAGCAAGATGTACCCAACATGGACATAGACATAGTGTCCTATTTCAAAATTTGATGGTAAAGAGGCACCATGGAAGCTTAAATGAGTACATTGAGGAAAATATGATGATGGAAGTGGCAATAGGTTCATACTCTTTAAGGTCATAGTGCCACAATAAGGTGCAAATACAATCACTTTGACATAAGGTGACTCCTCCATCGATTGGCATAAATTGAATGTCCAATAATGATGCCAAAGCCTTAAATTTGATATTCCAAAAGGGCATGCAAATTACACTTAGGCTCAACACTAATAGGCAAGATAACATAGACATAGACATAGTGTCCTATTTCAAAATTTGATGGTAAAGGGGCACCATGGAAGCTTAAATGAATACATCGAGGAAAATATGGTGATGGGAGTGGAAATAGGTTCATACTCTTTAAGGTCATAGTGCCATAATAAGGTGCAAATACAATCTCTTTGACATAAATCCCTCTTGTAATTTTTTACTCTTTACTTGATACACCTCACCATTCCCATGAGAGACATGTTCTTTCTTTCAAAGAAATCATTTTGTTGAGGTGTATATTGTTAAAAATAAAGAAGTAAGCTCGTATATATTTTTTGCAAAAAGGATTTTCTTCAAGTAGAAGGAAAATACAAAAATGAAAAATAGAAGCATTTACTTCAGCAAGTAGTGGAGGCCAAAAGAGAATCATTCAAAAGATAATCAAATCCAAAAACTGAATTGTAAGAGGAGTGGCTGTCCAAAGTAGTGGAGAAATGATGGAGAAGAGCTCTCAAACTCATCATGAGAGTTTTTGGTCACTTGGCTATAAAAGAGGAAAGGTAGGACACTCAAGAATAGAGGAAGAAGGCGTGGAAGTCCCCTTGTAGCTAGTTCATTTGGTTTGAGTCATTTCGTTCAGTTCACTCTCATAGAGTATGTCCAGCTGCACACCCATTTCTGGGTAGTCTACTTGTGAGAGTCATATCTCTCAATATATGTATCCAATTTTAGTGTTTAAACATTCGTTGGAAAGCTTATCTTGAGTACTTCCTCTTTCTAAAACAGTTTTATGAAATTCTTTATCCTCTCTGAGTTATTTAGTTTTTAGTGAAGTCTAGTTTTCAGCCTAACCCAAGTCTAATACAAATTGAGTGTTTGATAGCTCATTTTAAAGCTATAGGTGTCTAGTTTGAGTGACCAAAGTTTCAAGTTCATTGCATTTTTCAGTTGGTACGAGTTTTCATTTGAAGGTTCAGCTGTTGGCAATAGTCTTGATTCTGAGAAGGTCTTCTACACTTTCTGTTGCGATTAGGGGAGGAATTCTCCAACAATTGGTATCAGAGCATTGGATTTTGAAGAGGCAAAGCATTGGAACTGAAGTGAAGCAAAGGAGAAGCTACAAATCAAGGGGGAGCTTCGTAAAGTCAAGGAAGAGCGCCACACAATACTTGAGGTAAACTTCATTCTTGGAAGTTTTCAATGGTTGATTTAGGACAACAAGTTGAGAAGTTAGACAAAGATAATTTTCAGTCTTGGAGGTATTGAATGATAAATTACGTTAAAGGTAAAGGTTTATGGAGTCTAGTTAGTGGAGACGATCCACAACCGGTGGACCTTCAAGATCCCAACATTACTCCGACACAAAGGAGACAATTTGCTGATTGGGAAGAGAGGAATCGAAGGGTGATGTTCCTCATCTCACAAGTTATTTCTAACACTATGATTGGGTCATGTGCAAAGCTTAGAAACAGCCAAGGAAGTTTGGGAAGCATTGGAGAAGGTGTATGCTACCTCAACAAGGTCTCGAAGGATGCAACTCAAGAACGAGCTCAACGAGATGAAGAAGCCACTAAATTATTGGGCTGAAGCAACTAGTACGGTCGTTTATTTGATGAACAAGTGCACAACAGCTGGAGTGCATAATCTAACTCCCGAGGAGGTTTATTCCGGTAAGAAACCTGACCTTACACGTCTCAAAGTTTTTGGATGTGTGTGTTATGTTCACATCCCTCAAGAACTAAGGACAAAGATGGAGGCAAAGTCCGAAAAATGTATTTTTATTGGATATTTATCGGAGCAAAAGGGATATAGGTGCTACAATCCGGTGACAAAGGAGCTACGAGTCTCACGAGATGTGGTATTTGATGAGCTAAGACCATGGTTTGGAGACAAAGGGAAAGAGAAGATTCCTGAAGAAGATTGCAAAGGTGATGGAGGTGCTATCCAAGAAGAATTTCAACAAACAAGCACTCAAATGTTAGGTCCACAAGCTTCTACATCACTTGGAGAAAGCTCAACATGGAAGAGGAGGCTAAGGAGTCATTCCACATCACCAACATCAGCTTATGAAAGATCTAAAGCTAAAAGTGCTGCCCAAAATAGTGATTCAAATGCAAGTGAAGAAGAGTATGAAGAGGTGATCACACACAAAGGTAAAGTTGAACTGGTTGAAGAAGCAATGTTCAAAAGGAAATGAAAGGAGGTCTTCAAGAGCAAGGTATCCAATTGAAAGGCTGAGCTATGATAGTTTTATTGCAAAGCAATATTGCATATATGACACAGGTGGTCAAAGACAAAGAACCGGATGCATATGAAGAAGCATGTATACAAAAAGAATGGCAAGAAGCTATGCAAGAAGAGATGAAAGCTCTCAAGGACAATCACACATGGGAGCTAGTTCCAAAGGTTGAAGGTATGAAGATTGTTCCAAATAAATGGGTGTTTAAAATAAAGAGAAATGCTGATGGTTCTCTAGCTAGGCATAAAGCTAGACTAGTAGCAAAAGGATTCAAGCAAACTCACGGCATCGACTATGAAGAGACTTTCAGCCCAGTTGCAAAGATGGGAACAATTAGAACCTTGATTGGAGTGAGTGCAGCAAGGAGATGGCCATTGTACCAACTTGACATAAAAAATGTTTTTCTCAATGGTGAACTTCAACAAGAGGTATACATGAGTCAACCGATTGGATTTGAAGATAGAAAGCATCCAGATTTTGTTTGTAGATTGAAGAAAGCTTTGTATGGGCTGAAGCAAGCACCACGTGCTTGGAATCAAAGATTGGTCGAGTACCTCACAAGGTGTGGGTATAGTCCAAGTAATGCAGATCCCTCTCTCTACATGAAGAAAGAAGAAGGCAAGCAGGTATATATTTGCATATACGTTGATGATCTCATCATAATAGGAAGTAATGTTACAGGAATACAAGAGATCAAAAGGAAACTCGGTAAGGAGTTTAAAATTTCAGATCTTGGTGAGCTGAAATACTTTTTAGGCATTGAGATAGTCTATGGGAAAGATGACATTTACTTGATGCAAAGAAAGTACGTATTGGATGTTCTTTTGAGATTTGGAATGAGTGAATGCAAACCACTCTCAACCTATGGACACAAATGTGAAGCTATGCTCAAATGATGGAGAGAAGTTACATGATGTAACTACATACAGGAGTATTATAGGTTCATTGATCTATGCTACGCTCACAAGACCAGATTTATGTTATATTGTTGGAGTTCTTTCTCAATTTATGCAAGCTCCAACAAGTGAACATTTAAATTCAGCCAAACGAGTGCTAAGATATGTGAAACATGCTGTCAATCATGCATTGTTTTATAGATATGATGAAGAATTGCAGATAAAGGGCTTCAATGATGCTGATTGGGTTGGTTCGAAGGAAGATAGAAGATCCACTTCATGTTATGTGTTCATGATAGGTAGCAAACCTATCACATGGAGCTCAAAGAAGCAACCTACTGTTGCACTATCATCTACAGAAGCTGAATATAGAGGTTTAGCCTTTGCAACTTGTGAAGCTATGTGGATTAAGAAGCTCTTGGCTGATCTTGATGTGCAGGTGGAGACCATTCCAATTTATGGTGACAACATGTCAATCATTCACTTGACAAACAATCCAATGTTTCATGCACGAAGCAAGCACATAGAAGTGCATTATCATTATGTTCAAGAAAAAGTTTTGAGCAAGGATGTGGATATAAAGTTCATTGGAACTAATGACCAGGTTGCAGACATGCTTACAAAGTCCCTAGATGCTTGTAAGCTAAAGAGGTTCAAGGACGACATCAACTCGCAGGATATGGCTGAAGGTGCAAGCTCACATGTGAGCTTGAGGGGGAGTGTTAAAAATAAAGAAGTAAGCTCGTATATATTTTTTGCAAAAAGGATTTTCTTCAAGTAGAAGGAAAATACAAAAATGAAAAATAGAAGCATTTACTTCAGCAAGTAGTCGAGGCCAAAAGCGAATCATTCAAAAGAGAATCAAATCCAAAAACTGAACTGTAAGAGGAGTGGCTGTCCAAAGTAGTGGAGAAATGATGGAGAAGAGCTCTCAAACTCATCAAGAGAGTTTTTGGTCACTTGACTATAAAAGAGGCAAGGGTGGACACTCAAGAATAGAGGAAGAAGGCGTGGAAGTCCCCTTGTAGCTAGTTCATTTGGTTTGAGTCATTTCGTTCGGTTCACTCTCATAGAGTATGTCCAGCCACACACCCATTTCTGGGTAGTCTACTTGTGAGAGTCATATCTCTCAATATATGTATCCAATTTTAGCGTTTAAACATTCGTTGGATTCCTCTATCTAAAACAGTTTTATGAAATTCTTTATGCTCTGTGATTTATTAAGTTTTTAGTGAAGTATAGTTTTCAGCCTAACTGAGTGGACAGGTAGCCTGATTTGTATCAACGAGTTGCCAACCCAAATCTACTCCAAATTGAGTGTTTGATAGCTCATTTTAAAGTTGTAGGTGTCTAGTTTGAGTGACCAAAGTTTCAAGTTCATTGCATTTTTCAGTTGGTACCAATTTTCATTTGAAGGTTCAGCTGTTGGCAACAGTCTTGATCCTGAGAAGGTCTTCTACACTTTCCACTGCGATTAAGAGAGGAATTCTCCAACATATATGGCACTATACACTGATGTTTTATCCCACACTCAACTAGAAATGCATTAAAATCAGAAGACATGTATTTCCCCCCTTGATGAGAATGGAAGGTGCCCAATTTTCATGCCGATAGATTTCTAGCCATAAGGAGGAATTGTTTAACATAATCACTTTGGACTTTTCTTTCAATGGATAGACCCATGTATGCTTAGGGAAGTCATCAATAAAAGTCACATGTAGTTTCCAAATGAAGGTATCTACATAAGACCACAAACATCACTATAAACAAGGTGCAATTTATGAGTAGATCAAGCTAAACCATCTTTTGGGAAGGAGGAATGCCGCATTTTTCCGAAATTACAATTTTCACAAACATGCTTACAAGGTGCCTCAAGCTTAGGTAGAGAGAACACCATTTCATATTTCTCCAGCCGAAGCAAATAGGCAAAATTCAGATGACAAAAATGTGCATGCCAAAGCTTTAAGTTGAGATTACTATAGAATCTTGAACTACACATGCTGAGTCATTCGTAGATTTCACATAGTCTATGAGCTTACATAGCCCATGACATGAAATGACAGAAGAAATAATAACATCCACATTTAAAAGATCATGGATTGTATATCTATCATCAACAAATTTGACAATCAAGCCAATCTTGGTGAATGCTAAAACTGAAAACAAATTTTCCTTGATCTCTAGCATGGGATTGATCACTTTTCGTACAGCTTGGCACTTCCTTATATAGGCAAGTTCTAACTCTTTGTCCAATGCATCACTCCCAAGGGGGATTTGTGGATATATTTTGGTAATGATGTGTGTTAACACACTTAGGACCATCGAGGAACTTTTTTCCCTCTTTAGGAGGTTTTTTCTATCGGCTTGTATTTTGCCTATAACCCTAATGGGTCACTTATCTTTGTACATTTACATGGTAATATAGTATGTATTGTGTTGTGCCCTAAGCTTCTTCTTCTTCCTTGTGCCATTCATGTGTTTTTGCAGACCTTGAACTGCAACATCTTGAGGAATTTGGAAGGCTATGATGCATGTAGAAGTATAACAAAATGAGCATTTACAAGATTAAATGCAATGAAAAAAGAAGCTTAGGTTAAGGGACATGTGTGAAAGTCCAAATTCAAGGTTACATGCATGAAGAATCCATGAAAGCTCAATAGAGAGAAAAGGAAGAAGAATATGCGCAACTTTTGCAAGCAGATTTCTTTTTTCCAAGTGAAAAGAAGAGCTGAGAGAGTGTCATTGTACAAGTGAGCAAGATAGAATTTTATAGTGGACCCTCTCTCGTACCACCTTTCACTAATGGCCATGGTACACAAAACAATTCTTATTTGAGTTTCAACTCTCCATGTCAATAAATAGATGTTACAAACATAAATTCCATGAGGTTTTTCTCACGCATCCCCATTACATTTTGAAGAAAATTTATGGGTCCACTCCATGCTATTCAATTTTGTTAGGAGTACTAACCATGATTATGCAACTTTCTCTTTCGATGTTAATTATGAATATTCGTTTGCTAGTTATTTGAAAGTAGCATTATTGTTATATAACATGCCCATAAAAATTGAACAGAGAGACCCTATCCGAGATTAAAAAATAGTTTTTTTTTGCTCCGAACGGACCACACTAGTACCATGGATTTTAATTTTATTTGTTGAAAGTAGCAAAGCAAACTTTTAAGATATCCACAATGATAAGTTTCATCTTTATTGTGATATTGAGTACTTTATCTAATGTTAGATTCGAAAAGTTGAAGACCTAGCATGTGTCTCTCCATGATTTTATCATTGATTAGTGAAGGTAAAGTATGGAAATCAAATCACTTTTTACCAATATGGTTCTTGCTTCAATTTATAGAATGGATAGGATCTCTTAGTGCATGAGATTGAGAAATAGGTTAGATTGACTACAAAATATGTGTTTGAGCATCAAATAACATTTTAGAATTATGCAGAGGTATCTAGGAAGTATTTCCTCTAACTACCTACCCTATCCTCTAAGCCTTTATCTCACTACATAAAATGTTCATTGGGATCTTTGTGAATTTTACTTATAGGGTATTTGTGTATTCTGCTTCCAAAATAATATATGATGTAGAAGCCAGATGAAGCCTCTGTACAATTTCCATAGAGCTAACCAAATCTACGAAATTAGCTTGTGAAATCGACATACCTCAACATGTATGTAGTTTACTCAATAATTTTCAAAGAGTTACTACATCAGCTAAGACTCTCGTCTATCATGCAAAGGCCAAACACGTTGAGGTGTGATATCACTTTATCCATGATTTCTTAGCCACATAGAAGATTTTGCTTAAGAACATTCATACCCAAGAAAATGTAGCATATGGTTTTTACCAAGGTTCTACCATAGGATTTTTTGAGATAGTGTTTCCACATTATTAGGTCACTTTAGTCCTCTTTTTGCATAGTCCCTTTTACACTATGTAACATTTCCATTAGGTGGGAGATATAGGCCATATATTCATACTCACATATTTTTTGAAAGATCCTCTTCAAGCTTCTCATTCTCTTAAGTGTATAGTGGAGGCTATTATATGCAATCTTTCTTAGTTTTTGTCTGTGGCCATGTTCTTTTCTTACTACCCTTTTTTCTTTTTTTCACCCCATTACGCTTGATCCTCTTTTTAATAGCTCTTTATATCTCTAAGAAATCGATCCAAGAGTTACTTGTGGTTGTTGTGGCCCTAAGGCCAATAAAATACTTATTTCCACATCACTAGTGAAGGCCTTTGGTGGGTTGAACAAGAAGAGCAAGGAGGAGATGTAGAGAGAGAGAGAGAGAGAGGAGAAAAAAGATGCACACACATGTGTGGGAGCCTCAAAACCCACATAATCATCTTCTTGAGGCAATGCCCTGTAAAATATACGTGTATATGAATATAGGGGTAAGGTTACATGAGCCTTACATCCCCAACAATATCTCACTTAGGGGTCAATGTGACCATAAATGGAAACATATATGAAGAATGATGCAGGACTCTACATTAATGTACAAGAAGAGTTTAGATCTTAACCCATACCAATCAATCTACATCAATTGCGTCAAACAAGTGTATCCAAGTGTGTGATGCTATCGAGACTGCATCATTTCTCAAAGTGTACGCCTTATATTATCGCTATTACAACAAGTTCTTCGAGACAATTTAGAAGGTTGACAAAGAACGAGGGCAGTGTGTGTCCAACAAAACCAAACATTGTATATTTCCACTATATTTAATTACAGAATCACTTTTTCTTTGAGCACGATTTTTAAGTTGTGATCACTTCGATGTCTATAATTTCCGCCTTAGAGATGGGATATAGTTTTCATTCCCATATACATTTACACATAAGTACACACTCAAGCGCTCACACATACATATGCATACATACATACATTGTTGCATTCACAAAGGAAAATCCACATACAAGCCAAGGAAAAAAAAACCTTACTAAAGAGGGAAAAAAATGCTGTAATGTACTTGAGTATTTTCATGTACATCACGAAAACCAAAATATACAAATCCAAAATAAGAATGATATGATAAACAAAAAAGTTGGCACTAATAAATAAGAAAGTGCCAAATTCTGCGGATTGTGAACTATCCATAAAAGGGAATAAGCCCACAACTTTGTCAAAAACTTTGAGCTTCTCATGTGACATAGAGTTTAGGAAAAATTTTGCAACATCCAAGCTTATATCTCCAACTAGGATTCTCCACCTAGGGTAATGATAGCACAACTCCATGGGTTTTGTTTGAGCCTTCAACATTGGGTTATTTGTAGTTGTTGATGCACTCTAACAAAAAGGAAAAATGAAAGTGGAAAATGATTGGCCAACATCCAATTCAACCATAAGGCATTTAAGAAACACACATGCACACACTCAACAATGATAATCAAAGCTTTCTTGTAATGATCCTCACATCTATATGTGGTCATAGTGTGTTTCAGCTTTTTGAACCACAATATACACGAGCTGCCAAGCATGACATAAAAACCACTTGTGCAATTTCATCTCATGGAAACTAACCCAATTTGAGTAAAAAAAAGCACATAAATCGATTGATGTTGATCCCCCCTCGATAAAAGTAACCGAAGCTTCTAATACCACTCAAATAGTGAAACATGTGCTTAACTACCAACCACTGCTCCATAGTTAGGCTATGCATTATGCTCTGAATAATCTTACACATCTAACAAAATAAAATAAAATGTGGAGTCATTTAATGCATTCATAAATCAAGAATCCCATAATTTTTTTAATAAAGGAAAACTTTAAATGCATCTTCAACATCATGGAGACTCAATCTTGTATATATATTGATGGGAGTGGCAATAGGTGCATAGTCTTTAAGATCATAGTGCCACAATAAGGTGTAAATACAATATCTTTGACATAAAGTGACTCCTCCATCGATTGGCATAAATGGAATGTCCAATAATGATGCCAAATCCTTAAATTTTGGTATTTCAAAAGGGCATGCAAATTACACTTAGACACAACAATAATGAGCAAGATGTACCCAACATGGACATAGACATAGTGTCCTATTTCAAAATTTGATGGTAAAGAGGCACCATGGAAGCTTAAATGAGTACATTGAGGAAAATATGATGATGGAAGTGGCAATAGGTTCATACTCTTTAAGGTCATAGTGCCACAATAAGGTGCAAATACAATCACTTTGACATAAGGTGACTCCTCCATCGATTGGCATAAATTGAATGTCCAATAATGATGCCAAAGCCTTAAATTTGATATTCCAAAAGGGCATGCAAATTACACTTAGGCTCAACACTAATGAGCAAGATGTACCCAACATAGACATAGACATAGTGTCCTATTTCAAAATTTGGTGGTAAAGGGGCACCATGGAAGCTTAAATGAATACATCGAAGAAAATATGGTGATGGGAGTGGCAATAGGTTCATACTCTTTAAGGTCATAGTGCCATAATAAGGTGCAAATACAATCTCTTTGACATAAATCCCTCTTGTAATTTTTTACTCTTTACTTGATGATACACCTCACCATTCCCATGAGAGACATGTTCTTTCTTTCAAAGAAATCATTTTGTTGAGGTGTATATTGTTAAAAATAAAGAAGTAAGCTCGTATATATTTTTTGCAAAAAGGATTTTCTTCAAGTAGAAGGAAAATACAAAAATGAAAAATAGAAGCATTTACTTCAGCAAGTAGTGGAGGCCAAAAGCGAATCATTCAAAAGAGAATCAAATCCAAAAACTGAACTGTAAGAGGAGTGGATGTCCAAAGTAGTGGAGAAATGATGGAGAAGAGCTCTCAAACTCATCAAGAGAGTTTTTGGTCACTTGACTATAAAAGAGGCAAGGGTGGACACTCAAGAATAGAGGAAGAAGGCGTGGAAGTCCCCTTGTAGCTAGTTCATTTGGTTTGAGTCATTTCGTTCAGTTCACTCTCATAGAGTATGTCCAGCCACACACCCATTTCTGGGTAGTCTACTTGTGAGAGTCATATCTCTCAATATATGTATCCAATTTTAGCGTTTAAACATTCGTTGGATTCCTCTATCTAAAACAGTTTTATGAAATTCTTTATGCTCTGTGATTTATTAAGTTTTTAGTGAAGTATAGTTTTCAGCCTAACTGAGTGGACAGGTAGCCTGTTTTGTATCAACGAGTTGCCAACCCAAATCTACTCCAAATTGAGTGTTTGATAGCTCATTTTAAAGTTGTAGGTGTCTAGTTTGAGTGACCAAAGTTTCAAGTTCATTGCATTTTTCAGTTGGTACCAGTTTTCATTTGAAGGTTCAGCTGTTGGCAACAGTCTTGATCCTCAGAAGGTCTTCTACACTTTCCACTGCGATTAGGAGAGGAATTCTCCAACATATATGGCACTATACACTGATGTTTTATCCCACACTCAACTAGAAATGCATTAAAATCAGAAGACATGTATTTCCCCCCTTGATGAGAATGGAAGGTGCCCAATTTTCATGCTGATAGATTTCTAGCCATAAGGAGGAATTGTTTAACATAATCACTTTGGACTTTTCTTTCAATGGATAGACCCATGTATGCTTAGGGAAGTCATCAATAAAAGTCACATGTAGTTTCCAAATGAAGGTATCTACATAAGACCACAAACATCACTATAAACAAGGTGCAATTTATGAGTAGATCAAGCTAAACCATCTTTTGGGAAGGAGGAATGCCGCATTTTTCCGAAATTACAATTTTCACAAACATGCTTACAAGGTGCCTCAAGCTTAGGTAGAGAGAACACCATTTCATATTTCTCCAGCCGAAGCAAATAGGCAAAATTCAGATGACAAAAATGTGCATGCCAAAGCTTTAAGTTGAGATTACTATAGAATCTTGAACTACACATGCTGAGTCATTCGTAGATTTCACATAGTCTATGAGCTTATATAGCCCATGACATGAAATGACAGAAGAAATAATAACATCCACATTTAAAAGATCATGGATTGTATATCTATCATCAACAAATTTGACAATCAAGCCAATCTTGGTGAATGTTAAAACTGAAAACAAATTTTCCTTGATCTCTAGCATGGGATTGATCACTTTTCGTACAGCTTGGCACTTCCTTATATAGGCAAGTTCTAACTCTTTGTCCAATGCATCACTCCCAAGGGGGATTTGTGGATATATTTTGGTAATGATGTGTGTTAACACACTTAGGACCATCGAGGAACTTTTTTCCCTCTTTAGGAGGTTTTTTCTATCGGCTTGTATTTTGCCTATAACCCTAATGGGTCACTTATCTTTGTACATTTACATGGTAATATAGTATGTATTGTGTTGTGCCCTAAGCTTCTTCTTCTTCCTTGTGCCATTCATGTGTTTTTGCAGACCTTGAACTGCAACATCTTGAGGAATTTGGAAGGCTATGATGCATGTAGAAGTATAACAAAATGAGCATTTACAAGATTAAATGCAATGAAAAAAGAAGCTTAGGTTAAGGGACATGTGTGAAAGTCCAAATTCAAGGTTACATGCATGAAGAATCCATGAAAGCTCAATAGAGAGAAAAGGAAGAAGAATATGCGCAACTTTTGCAAGCAGATTTCTTTTTTCCAAGTGAAAAGAAGAGCTGAGAGAGTGTCATTGTACAAGTGAGCAAGATAGAATTTTATAGTGGACCCTCTCTCGTACCACCTTTCACTAATGGCCATGGTACACAAAACAATTCTTATTTGAGTTTCAACTCTCCATGTCAATAAATAGATGTTACAAACATAAATTCCATGAGGTTTTTCTCACGCATCCCCATTACATTTTGAAGAAAATTTATGGGTCCACTCCATGCTATTCAATTTTGTTAGGAGTACTAACCATGATTATGCAACTTTCTCTTTCGATGTTAATTATGAATATTCGTTTGCTAGCTATTTGAAAGTAGCATTATTGTTATATAACATGCCCATAAAAATTGAACAGAGAGACCCTATCCGAGATTAAAAAATAGTTTTTTTTTTGCTCCGAACGGACCACACTAGTACCATGGATTTTAATTTTATTTGTTGAAAGTAGCAAAGCAAACTTTTAAGATATCCACAATGATAAGTTTCATCTTTATTGTGATATTGAGTACTTTATCTAATGTTAGATTCGAAAAGTTGAAGACCTAGCATGTGTCTCTCCATGATTTTATCATTGATTAGTGAAGGTAAAGTATGGAAATCAAATCACTTTTTACCAATATGGTTCTTGCTTCAATTTATAGAATGGATAGGATCTCTTAGTGCATGAGATTGAGAAATAGGTTAGATTGACTACAAAATATGTGTTTGAGCATCAAATAACATTTTAGAATTATGCAGAGGTATCTAGGAAGTATTTCCTCTAACTACCTACCCTATCCTCTAAGCCTTTATCTCACTACATAAAATGTTCATTGGGATCTTTGTGAATTTTACTTATAGGGTATTTGTGTATTCTGCTTCCAAAATAATATATGATGTAGAAGCCAGATGAAGCCTCTGTACAATTTCCATAGAGCTAACCAAATCTACGAAATTAGCTTGTGAAATCGACATACCTCAACATGTATGTAGTTTACTCAATAATTTTCAAAGAGTTACTACATCAGCTAAGACTCTCGTCTATCATGCAAAGGCCAAACACGTTGAGGTGTGATATCACTTTATCCATGATTTCTTAGCCACATAGAAGATTTTGCTTAAGAACATTCATACCCAAGAAAATGTAGCATATGGTTTTTACCAAGGTTCTACCATAGGATTTTTTGAGATAGTGTTTCCACATTATTAGGTCACTTTAGTCCTCTTTTTGCATAGTCCCTTTTACACTATGTAACATTTCCATTAGGTGGGAGATATAGGCCATATATTCATACTCACATATTTTTTGAAAGATCCTCTTCAAGCTTCTCATTCTCTTAAGTGTATAGTGGAGGCTATTATATGCAATCTTTCTTAGTTTTTGTCTGTGGCCATGTTCTTTTCTTACTACCCTTTTTTCTTTTTTTCACCCCATTACGCTTGATCCTCTTTTTAATAGCTCTTTATATCTCTAAGAAATCGATCCAAGAGTTACTTGTGGTTGTTGTGGCCCTAAGGCCAATAAAATACTTATTTCCACATCACTAGTGAAGGCCTTTGGTGGGTTGAACAAGAAGAGCAAGGAGGAGATGTAGAGAGAGAGAGAGAGGAGAAAAAAGATGCACACACATGTGTGGGAGCCTCAAAACCCACATAATCATCTTCTTGAGGCAATGCCCTGTAAAATATACGTGTATATGAATATAGGGGTAAGGTTACATGAGCCTTATATCCCCAACAATATCTCACTTAGGGGTCAATGTGACCATAAATGGAAACATATATGAAGAATGATGCAGGACTCTACATTAATGTACAAGAAGAGTTTAGATCTTAACCCATACCAATCAATCTACACCAATTGCGTCAAACAAGTGTATCCAAGTGTGTGATGCTATCGAGACTGCATCATTTCTCAAAGTGTACGCCTTATATTATCGCTATTACAACAAGTTCTTCGAGACAATTTAGAAGGTTGACAAAGAACGAGGGCAGTGTGTGTCCAGCAAAACCAAACATTGTATATCTTCCACTATATTTAATTAACAGAATCACTTTTTCTTTGAGCACGATTTTTAAGCTGTGATCACTTCGATGTCTATAATTTCCGCCTTAGAGATGGGATATAGTTTTCATTCCCATATACATTTACACATAAGTACACACTCAAGCGCTCACACATACATATGCATACATACTCACACATACATATGCATACATACATACATTGTTGCATTCACAAAGGAAAATCCACATACAAGCCAAGGAAAAAAAAACCTTACTAAAGAGGGAAAAAAATGCTTTAATGTACTTGAGTATTTTCATGTACATCACGAAAACCAAAATATACAAATCCAAAATAAGAATGATATGATAAACAAAAAAGTTGGCACTAATAAATAAGAGAGTGCCAAATTCTCTGGATTGTGAACTATCCATAAAAGGGAATAAGCCCACAACTTTGTCAAAAACTTTGAGCTTCTCATGTGACATAGAGTTTAGGAAAAATTTTGCAAGATCCAAGCTTATATCTCCAACTAGGATTCTCCACCTAGGGTAATGATAGCACATCTCCATGGGTTTTGTTCGAGCCTTCAACATTGGGTTATTTGTAGTTGTTGATGCAATCTAACAAAAAGGAAAAATGAAAGTGGAAAATGATTGGCCAACACCCAATTCAACCATAAGGCATTTAAGAAACACACACGCACACACTCAACAATGATAATCAAAGCTTTCTTGTAATGATCCTCACATCTATATGTGGTCATAGTGTGTTTCAGCTTTTTGAACCACAATATACACGAGCTGCCAAGCATGACATAAAAACCACTTGTGCAATTTCATATCATGGAAACTAACCCAATTTGAGTAAAAAAAAGCACATAAATCGATTGATGTTGATCCCCCCTCGATAAAAGTAACCGAAGCTTCTAATACCACTCAAATAGTGAAACATGTGCTTAACTACCAACCACTGCTCGATAGTTAGGCTATGCATTATGCTTTGAATAATCTTACACATCTAACAACAAAAAATAAAATGTGGAGTCATTTAATGCATTCATAAATCAAGAATCCCATAATTTTTTTAATAAAGGAAAACTTTAAATGCATCTTCAACATCATGGAGACTCAATCTTGTATATATATTGATGGGAGTGGCAATAGGTGCATAGTCTTTAAGATCATAGTGCCACAATAAGGTGTAAATACAATATCTTTGACATAAAGTGACTCCTCCATCGATTGGCATAAATTGAATGTCCAATAATGATGCCAAATCCTTAAATTTTGGTATTTCAAAAGGGCATGCAAATTACACTTAGACACAACAATAATGAGCAAGATGTACCCAACATGGACATAGACATAGTGTCCTATTTCAAAATTTGATGGTAAAGAGGCACCATGGAAGCTTAAATGAGTACATTGAGGAAAATATGATGATGGAAGTGGCAATAGGTTCATACTCTTTAAGGTCATAGTGCCACAATAAGGTGCAAATACAATCACTTTGACATAAGGTGACTCCTCCATCGATTGGCATAAATTGAATGTCCAATAATGATGCCAAAGCCTTAAATTTGATATTCCAAAAGGGCATGCAAATTACACTTAGGCTCAACACTAATGAGCAAGATGTACCCAACATAGACATAGACATAATGTCCTATTTCAAAATTTGATGGTAAAGGGGCTCCATGGAAGCTTAAATGAATACATCGAGGAAAATATGGTGATGGGAGTGGCAATAGGTTCATACTCTTTAAGGTCATAGTGCCATAATAAGGTGCAAATACAATCTCTTTGACATAAATCCCTCTTGTAATTTTTTACTCTTTACTTGATGTAAAAGTAAAGGAAATCTAAAGTGGTTGAATCCACTTGATCAAAAAGAGAAAAAAAAGCCATGAATTCGTGATTGAAGGTAGTTGGAGAATCAAATCAATCACTAATAGGTTGGAGAGTGATTGTAGGAAGTTAGGCTCCCAAGATCAACTATAAATACATGGTAGTTTTAGTCGTGGTTATGAGAAGACCTCCATAGCTAAGCTTTATGCCATATCAAGGTGTGGTTTCAAGGCACACATATGTATCACTAAGTCCATTGTATTGTACAACCAATATACTTTCATTTTCATGATCATTTGAGTTCATATTTTCATGTTCTTGTGAAGTGTATTGTTCATTGCCATATCTCTCAGTTTTCTCAGTCAGATTGCAGAGATGATTTCTCTGAGCTTGGTGCATCATTTTCAGTGATTCAACTTGTTAAAGTTATCTCTCCAAGTCTGCTATATGCTCGCCAATTTTCATTGTATTTGGATCTTTCAATCTTCAGTTATGATCATTTGAAGTCAACTACGTCACCTCATTTTCTTCTTCTCTGCCAACACTCTCTCAGAACATTCATTTCGTCAGAGTTGTTTCTCAGTGTGTACTTCACTATTTTCCATGATTTAAAGCTAACTGTCTAGTATATGCTTACAAATTTTCATTAGCATTGGATTCTTTATTCGTGAGATATCTTCATTTTATTGCGCAGAGGTCTGAGTACTCTTGCAGCCGGGGAAAATCAGGGTGATTCTATCACTTGCTAAACTTCTTTCTCCTTGTGTAGTCCATCATTTTTGTTGAGATAACTCTTGATTGTTAGCTTACTAAGTAGTAAGAGTTCCCCAAAAGGAATTAAGTTAATTGCTACTATGGCCAGAGAATTGTTAAAAACTTTGGACAAGTGTATGAACATAAATAGCAAGTTTTTGGCTCTTGAATCTACTCCAACTTATCTATTTTGATTCAAATTTTTGAGAGTGATCTTCCAAGGTACATAGGGTGTCAAATACATCCTTTGGCAAGGTAAAAGGGCCAACCACATATCTCTCGAGTCCATTTGTCTAGTGTAGTGCAAAGTTTTTGCAGCACCACTTCATCTTCATCAACTACAAATCCATCTCTTCACAGTGGTATCAGAGCAAGGTTGGACAACATGGCAGATGGATTTCCTTCATCAATTGACGAATTGGATAGAGGTAACTACTCAGCATGGTCATTAAGGATGGCAGCTTATCTTCAAGGAAGCAATTTATATGGTTATATAGCTAGAGATGAAGCTATGCCAAGTTTCAGGAACAAAAGTCAAGCAACACAAGAAGAGCAAGAAAGATTGAGCACATGGTGCTCCAAAGATGCACTTGCAAGGTCTTATCTCTTCAACTCTATCTCAAATTTTTTTTTGCCTCACATTGGAAGTTGTAAAACATCTCAGGAAGTGTGGAATGCACTTGAAGCCTTCTTCTCTTCAAGTACAAAGGCCAAGAAGCATCAACTATGGCTAGACTTCACAACTCTCAAGAAATCTCCCAAACAAAATGTGACTGATTTTGTCACAAAGCTCAAGGACATTGCAGATCAGTTGGGAAGCACTGGAGAGGTAATAGATAAAGAACAAATTGTAAGGCACGTCATCAATGGCTTGAAGGCAGATGACAAGTGGGAAGCATTCACCACAACTATGGATCTATACATGGATATGCATGTACCAGATTTCAACACACTCATAGGACAACTACTTAGTCAAGAAGCCAAGCTTATCAAGAATGGACAAAGCTCCAAAGGTAATCAATCTTCAGCTTTATATACTGATAAAAACAAGTCCAAAGAAAACAAAGGAAGAGGAAAGAAAGTGGATGATGAAACAGGTACACATCAAGCTAACTATGCAGGTAGAGGAAGACATGGTAGAGGTAGAGCTAGAGGTAGAGGAGGAAGACAAGGCAGGGGGAGATCCCAAAACTCTAATTCATGCTCTATTTGTTGATTAAATAATCATACAACTGAAAATTGCTTTAGGAATTCTAGGAATCAAAGAGGCAAAGGCTACAATAGAGGAGGTTATGGCTACTCAAGAGGAAGGTTCAACAGTTACCATGGCAACCACAACAATTACAACCATTCAAACTATCAAGGAGGCAATAGGGGAAGAAGAGACTTCAATAACTACACAGAAGACTCAAATCAAAAGGACTCATTACTAATCATGAATATGGCCATGCCACAAGGTAAATCTGATGAGCATGTTTTCTACATAGATTCATGTTGTTCCAATCATGTAGCAGGAAATGTGGCCCTCCTATCAGATTTAGAAGATCCAAGGAACAAGCATGAGGTACAAAGAGGAGATGATACAAGACACCTTGTGGAGAAAATAGGAAATGTCAAAGCACCTGATGGAAGCATCAACTTACTCTGTAAGGTACTCTATGTCCCTACCATTACAAAGAATTCGATAAGTGTTGGGCAGATAGTAGAGAAAGGGTTGCAAGTCAGGTTCACAAAAGCAGGAGCATTTGTTGAAGATCCAAGTCAAGGATTCATGAGAATTGTAAAAGATGAAAAGACAGGTAGATTGTTCACATTTGAATTACAAGACACTAGGAACATTGCTCTCTTTAACTATGGTAGTCAGACACTCACATAATTGGAAGTATGGCACAAAAGATTAGCACATATTGGTGAAAGATCATTAAAACAAATTTGCAGAGACCAGAGTGTACTTGGACTCCCTAAATTGTCAAAACAATACATGCTTTTTAAGTGTGGTGCATGTCAATTTGGAAAGTCTCACAGGTTACCATTCATGATGAAAGGATATATGCATGGAGATCTCTTGGAGTTGGTTCATATAGATGTATGGGGACCTAGCAAGGATGTTTCAATATCTGGATCAAGGTATTATGTCTCATTCATTGATGATTGTAGTAGGTGGACTATATTATACTTTATGAAACACAAAGATGAAGTTTTTTCATGCTTCACAAGATATTTGGCTCTTGTGGAGAATTGAACATGTAAAACACTAAAAAGGCTAAGGTTAGATGGAGGGGGAGAGTACTTCTCCCATGAATTTGACACCTTTCTTTAAGAAAGAGGAATCAAAAGAGAAATCACTACAAGGTACATTCCTAAGCAAAATGGAGTGGTAGAAAGAACGAATAGGACAATTGTTGAAGCTGCAAGGTCTATGCTAAATGAAAAGCACTTACCTAATTACTTATGGGCTGAGGCTGTATCCACAACCACTTATTTGATTAACAAGTTACCTTCAAAATCACTTGATGGCATGACACCATATGAGGCTTGGAACGGAAGAAGACCTAGCTTGGATCATTGTAAGATTTTTGGATGTGTTGCTTTTCCTCATGTTCCTTCACAGGTTAGAGGCAAGATGGATCCCAAAGCAAAAGGGTGTGTATTCATTGGATATGACAACAATCAAAAGGGCTATAGATTATACAACCCAACAACCAAAGGATTCTTGGTGAGTGGAGATGTAGTATTTGATGAGAATAGTTCTTGGTATGAAGATTCATGTAGAAAGGTGAACCTACCTTATGATCTTGAAGAAGATTTTCCAAAACTTGTTAAGGATAATTCTTCTAAAGTTGAAGAGCAGGATACCTCAGAAGATGATGAAGCAACTCAATATGAAAAAATCAAAATGTGGAAGTCTAAAGGTAAAGCACAAATGCAGGAACTTGGACAAGAGGCAGAATCATCACATCATGGCCTAAGAAGGTCCATGAGGGAGAAAAGAAAGCCAGAAATGTATGGGTTTGATACTTCTCTAGTCACTAAACATTCAACCTATCTAGCATAGGATATAAATCAAGAGGAACCTTCAACATTTGAGAAAGCAAAGAAGAAATCAGAATGGAGACATGCAATGGAAGAAGAAATTGAAGCTCTTGAAGAGAATAACACTTGGGAACTGGTTCCCAAGTCTCCATCAATGAAAGTGATAGGCTCAAGGTGGATCTACAAATTGAAGAAGAACTCAGATGGCTCCATTAACAGGTATAAGGCAAGGCTAGCAGCAAAAGGCTTTACACAAACTCAGGGAATTGATTATGAGGAGACCTTCTCTCCTGTGGCAAAGATGCCTACTATTAGGGTTTTGCTTAGTATTACCTCTTCCAAGAATTGGAAGATACTTCAAATGGATGTAAAAAATGCATTTCTAAATGGACGGATAACAGAAGAGGTATATATGGCACAACCACCTGGTTTTGAGCATCACATATATCCTGATTATGTGTGTAAACTTAATAAAGCTTTATATGGAATCAAACAAGCCCCAAGGGCTTGGAATCATGGGCTTGTCTCATTCTTGAAGGACAAAGGATTTCAACCTAGCAAGGTAGATCCATCACTATTCATAAAGAGGAGTAATTCTGAAGTCATCTATTTGTGTGTGTATGTAGATGATATTATACTTATAGGAAATGATACAGATGGCATGAAGAGAATCAAAGACCATATAAGAGAAGAATTCAAGATAAGTGATTTGGGTTCACTTACCTACTTCCTAGGATTGGAAGTTATCTACAAAGATCATGGTTTGTTTCTTACTCAGAGAAAGTACATTAAAGACATGTTGGCAAAATTCAAGATGCAAGATTACAGGATTGCAGGTACTCCAATGGAGGTTAATCATAAATTGAGCTCACATGAAGGTGAACTCATAGAACATGTGACAGGTTATCAAAGCCTTGTGGGTAGTTTGAACTATGCCACATTGACAAGGGTTGATATATGTTATAGTGTGAGTGTGCTAAGTCAATTTATGCACACACCTAGGAAACCTCACATGGAGGCTACCAAGAGGATACTCAGATATCTCAAAGGGACCATGAATGAGGGGTTATATTACCCTTATGTATCTGATTTAGGTTTGAAATTGTTCTCTAATGCAGATTGGGCTGGCTCCAAGGACGACAGAAGGAGCACCTCAGGTTATCTTACCTTTGCAGGTTCAAAACTTGTTTCATGGTCATCCAAGAAGCAACCCACAATTGCTCTCTCTTCTATAGAAGCTGAATACAAAGGTCATGCTATAACTACTCAAGAAGCTATTTGGATGAAGAGACTATTCACAGATCTTGGATTGGAATTTGGCACTCCAACTATTTTTGGTGACAATATGAGCTCTATTCACTTAGATGCTAATCCAATTTTTCATGCAAGGACTAAACATATTGAAGTTCATTATCACTATGTAAGAGAGAAGATTGTGAGCAAGGAGATTCAAATATCATATGTGTCCACTCATCAACAATGTGCAGATATTCTAACCAAAGCATTCGATGGTACAAAGCTTTGCAAATTCAAAGCCATGATTGGTTTGCAGGTAATCTTGGAAGATTGAAGACCTCAAGCATACTTGGCTCACAGTGTTGACAAAGTGTGTTCCCTGATCACTACTTATTTCTAAAGGGCATCCAAACCATTTAGTGGCATAACAAGTTTCCATAAGGATATAACTTTTATTACCTGATTTTTCCTTTGAATTGATCAGCCCCATAAAATCCATAGCCCATTTTTGAAAAGGTTGCCACTTATCGGATACTTTGAGTGGATGAAGATGAACTTATGTTGTCTTGCGGGCACAACGTTCACACGTGTCACATCTTTTGACAAAATTCATAGTGTCTTTGAAAAGGTCAGACCATCATACGTTGTGTCTGAGTATCTTTTGTACTATCTCTTGTCCATTTTGAGTGTCCATCTTCATGCACCACCTTAACCATTCCTGTACCTCAATTGGAAACATACATCGCCATAGGGTCCCATCTTGGAAAGTTTAAAGAGTTTTCCAAATATGAGAGTAAAAATTTTTGCTTTCATAAGTAGTCTCCTTTTCTCTAAATAACTTAGAGAAGGTGGCAAATTTTTTGTTGATAAAAAATTCGTAAAACTATCAAACCACTTTGAGTGATGAATTACCATGAAAAGTTGACTATCTGCAAGTTTAGCTTTGATTCTTATTGCTGGTTCCCCCTTTGCAATTTGTGAGACTTGATTTGCCATGAAATGCTCGCAAACAAGCTTGATTTGTATTCCAAATTCATATTCTTGGAAGAGTGAAAGCCATCTCTAAATCCTTCCAACCACTTGAGGTTGTTTGACTAAGTATTTTAGAGGTTGATGATATGATATTACTATGAAATGTACTCCCAATAGATAGTGGTGGAACTTTTGTAAGGCAAATACTATTGCCAATCCTTCCCTTTCAATTGTCGTATAATTTTGTTTAGCTTTGGTCAACACTCTACAAGCATAGTACTTTGATTGATCTACTTTATCTCCCACCGATTGTTGTGCCAAGATAGCCCCTACTGCATGGAGACTAGCATCGATGTGTACGTGAAATTCAAGAGACCAATTTGGCCTAACTAGAAGAGGTGCCATACATAATTTGAGTTTCAATTCTTGAAATGCCCTATCAGCTTCTCTGCTCCATGTATTATTGCTTTGTTACTAGTGAGTTATGTTAGTGGCCTTGCTATTTCAGAGTACATGTGTATGAAGCGTCTATGATATCCATTGTGTCCTAGAAAACTTTGCACTTCTTTGGGGTTTTTGGGGATTGGCATTGAAAGAATTGTTGAGACTTTGGCTGGATCTATTGTGACACCCTCAAATGAAACTATATGACCCAATAAATTACCATTGGTTACAAGGAAATGACACTTTCCCAAATTTAGCTTTAATCTTGTCTCCTAGCATCTTTCAAGTACCTCTTTTAGATGTTCTTTGTGTTGAAGAATATCGTGGGCCACATATCCTTCCCCTTGACCTGAAAAGATGGAGAAATCATCCATAAAGATTCTTAAGAGGGTGGTGAGCTATTTACCCAGAATCAAGTACATAGCATGATTAAAGGTAGCAGGAGATCAAGGATTTGAAAGAGAAGTTGATTGTTATGGATGAAATCTTGCTAGACAGTTCACTTGTGTAGACTATTCTTAAAGTTCTTCCATATTCTTATAAGCTTTGCATTTACTCTTTTTTTGGTGATGAAAGGCAATCCAAATGCCTTACCTTTCTAGGATTTGGTCTTTGTTTTATTGCAAGAAGATCAATCTAGACAAAAGAAGTCAATTATGTGTGTTGTAGATAAAGCTTTCTTAACTACTCATAAGGGCAAAGGTAAATCGAGATCGTCTACCAGTAATTCAAAATTTGCTAGTGCTTCATAATCAAAGAGGGAAGATAAAGATGAAAAGAAAACAAAAAATCTTTAACAATTTTGCAAGTACTGAGAAAAATGATTATGTCATTAAGAGCTATCCTAGATTAGCTGCAAAAGAGGGAAGGAAGAAAAAGGTTGAAGTGGTTGTTGTAGAGGCCTCTTCTTCTAAAAATAAGTCTACTAATCTTGTTCAAAATGAAGGATGGGCATTTACCACTCATTATAGTTATGATCAATCTTCTCAAGAGTAGTCTATGTACATCTTCAAGTGAGGTGCTTTTTTAGCCTATTCAAGTTTTTTAACGAGCATACAAATAATTATATTTCTGATGTTGATATACATCATGCACTTGTTAATGAGAGAGACAACATTGAAGCGGATAACATTATGCTAAAATTATTGGTGCAAACTTTGAGAGATAGCAAGTTTGATGCAACTTTGCTATATCATATATGTTTAGGTGCTCATAGTACTTCTTTTGCATCAACTTGTCATGCAATGATTGTTTCTAGTCTTGTGATGAGAATGAGCATGTGTCCTTTGATGGAGCACATGATTCAAAAAATTCAATGGCTAATATCAAGATATGATGCTATTACGAGGAATGACACTTGGTATTTATATGATTTTCCCCTTGGCCAAAAGGTATTGGTACTAAATGGTCTTATACGTTGAAATGGAAGCCTCAAGGTAGTATTTACTACTGTAAGACTAGGCTTGTGGCCAAAGGTTATGCTCATGAGAAGGCTATTGATTTCGATGAGACCTTTTGTTGTATAGCTTATGGGTTTGGAAGACTAAATATGATTCTAAAGGTAAGAATATGATGTATATTTGCCTTGATTTAGCCCTTGATTTACCTTTGGAATGTGCTTGAACCTTTGTGTTGAACCCTTTGTTTTAACCCTTGGGGCATTTATTCATATGAGCTCTCAATTAAATGGTTATGAACCTTAGGCTTGATTTATGCTAAGCTGTGGGAACCTTAGTCTTGGGAGAAGCTTTTCTAAGTTACACCTTGGGGTGTACGTGAGATAAGAATCCTCATTTGATTTAGAATGCATGTGATAGAAGGACATGCACCCCCTTGGACTAAATGTATATATGGGTGGAGTTGGATGGGTGGATACATGCTCTCTTTTAACCATGGTGGTCTAGATGCTTTTACCTTGTGGTCTTGCTAGTTAGTCTAGCGAATTCCTTGCTAGGAACTTATAGTTTCAGTGTAGTAGATATGTAACATCTTTGTCATATGGCTTGCATTATAACCGTTCATAGCATTTGTGCACTTACAACTCATAATGGTTGGAATGCACATCAATCAGTCATTAAAATTGCACTAGCGAATGCTGATTTGCATGAAGAAGTGTATGCATCTCAAACCCATAGTTTCGTGTAGAACAGGCATGAAAACAAAGCATGTAGGTTAAATAAGGCATTGTATGGGTTAAGGCAAGCACGACATGCTTAGCATGAGAAGATGCATGCCTAATTATTAGCATATGGATTTTAGAATAGTTCAATTGAAAGCACCTTGTATGTAAAGCACGCAGATGATGTACTGCTTATCAATGTTGTTTATGTAAATGAATGTTGCTCACTGGTCCTAATGAGACCATATTTCAGATTTTAAGATTGATTTTCATGACTTTTTTGAAATGTCAAGTTTGGGACATCTACATCACTATTTGGGCATATAGTTTATGCAAGTTAATGATGGCATCGACTTATGTCAAGCTAGATATGTTGGCACTTTATTGCAACCTTTTATCCTTGAATAGTGTGAACCTATTTCCATTCCCACAAAAATAGGTTTACGATTGAATCTTCATGATGCTAGAGATGCATTTGATGTTTGTGTCTATCAACAAGCTCTTGGGTGCTTCATTTCTATATGCATCACTCGGTCTAATGTTCAGTTTGTTGTTTCTCAGATGATCATATTTACGCATAGCTAAAGAGTTAAGCATTGGAAAGTAGATGAGCGTTATTTTTGCTACTTATCTTGTACCCATGCAGTTGGATTTTTTATCCCAAGGGTACCACCATATTTATATGCCTTTTCTTAGCTTCGGATAGTTGTTATGACACTAATGTGTCCACAAGTGGTTTTTGCTTCATGCTTGGTAGTTCATGCATATCTTGGTTGAGTAAGAAGAAAACCATTGCTACCACTTCTACTTGTGAAGCTGAGTATAGGGCAACTTTCATGGCTACTATTGAGTATGTGTGGCTCAAACAACTTATGGATGACTTGGGTGTTGGTCAAACTTCTACCACCACCATATTTATTAAGTCAGAGTGCATTGATAGTTGCAAGGAACCTAGTGTTCCATGATCTCACCAAGCACATGGAGGTGCACTATCATTATATTATAGAATAACTCTCTTCTAGAGAGATCAATTTGTCATATATGCCCACACAAGATAATGTTATAGAGCTTTTCACAAGCCTTGTGAGAATTTTGAAGATTTTCACAAATCTTTGGGCTTACTTCCTTTTGTGGATTGACCCTAGTCCACATTGGTTGACACTTCCTTACACAAGAGTGTCAACCCTTTATTTATCACATCATTCCTAGTGGGGATTTGTTACTATATTTTGGTAGTGATGTGTGTGAACAAACTTTGGATTGTCATGGCACTATTTTCTCTCTTTAGGAGTTTTTTTCCCTCGACTTGTATATATGCTTGTAGCCCTAACGGGCTACTTATCTTTGTACATTCACTTAGTAATACACTCATTGTTGTGTTTCTAAGTTCTTCTTCTTCCTCATGATGTTTGCATGCTTCCCTGGTCCTCAAACATAAGTCTAGAGACAAAGTTGTGTAAGCTAGATTGCATAGATATGAAGCTTTGCAACCCGAATCACCATTGATTTGTCAAAACACACCACCCAAATCACCATTGATTTGCTAAAAAACACACTAAAATATCTTAAAAGTAAAACAAAAATGAACTAGAGTGATAGAGAACCATTGATTTGCTAAAAACACACTAAAATATCTTAAAAGTAAAACAAAAAAATGAACTAGAGTGACAGAGAGAGTAAGAGGGAGTGAGAGAGAGTAACAAGGAGAAGAAAAATGCACGAAAATAAGTGTGAGAGATTGAAACATAGAATTACTTGCTCTGTTGATGTGCACACACTATTGAACGCACTTTCAAGAAATGCTGCACAAAGTTTGCAGGTCTTCTTTTATGCAAATTGTTAAGTGAGCATAAGTGTTGATATATCTATTGGTATATGTGTCGAGAATTATTTTTATTTGCCTATATGTTCATCGATACACATGAGTAAATTATACAAAAAAAAATGTTGATATGTTCGTTGGGTCATCTATCGATAAATAGAAAAAAAAAACCCAGTTATCCGATGCCTACACCGACGAAAATATGTATTTGTCGACCAAATTAATGGTTGGTGTGGACAATTTTTTTCCAAACAAAAGGCTATGCTTGTCATTAGTTCAAGAATTATTTTTATTTTCCTGCATGCTCATCGATACACATGAGTCAATTATATGAAAAAAAAAGTTGATATGTTCGTTGGGTCGCGTATCGATCAGTAGAAAAACAAAACCCAATTATCCGATGCTTATACTGATGAAAATGTGTATTTGTCGACCAAATTAATGGTTGGTGTTGACAAATTTTTTCCAAACAAAAGGCTATGAGTAAATTATAGAAAAAAAATTGTTGATATGTTCGTTGGATCACGTATTGATAAGTAGAAAAACAAAACCCAGTTATCTAATGCTTATACCGATGAAAATATGTATTTGTCAGCCAAAGTAATGGTTGGTGTGGACAAATTTTTTCCAAACAAAAGGCTATGCTTTTCATTTATAGTTCAATTTACAAGCATCGAAAACCTTGTCTTTTAATTGTAATGCAAATTTGATAATAAAGAAGCATCATCAATGAATTTATATATTGTATTAATGTGGATAAACAAATGTGACTCATCATTTTGAATGACTAGAGCAAATATATGTAAATAACTTTAAAGGGTCTAACCATCTATTCTTTTGCAAATACCTATTAAAAATATTTTAACTCCAATAGGTGAGTCATTCTATGTTCTTCACCACTTTTAAACGCCATCATATAAGAAGAGACATTGGCAACTTCTCTTCACCACTTTTAAATGCCATCATAGAAGAAGAGACATGAACAACTTTTGTGAAGATTTTAGAGAAAAAGTGTTTTGGTGTCTTTGAACAAACAAATATGAAAATTTGGTGGTAAAGTTTTCTTTAAGACATTCTCATGTGGACGATCTACATATGAGGAAAATGTGTTTGAAATGGATCCCTCTCAAATGGTAAATTCTTCTTCTTTTGAGGAGCTTTATTTTTCAAAAGAGAGTGACTTCAAGTCTACTTCTTGTTTTGGAGCTTGTCTCTAAACTTTTTTTTTTTTGAGTACAATAAATTGAAAACACACACACACTCAACCTCACATGGTAGAGGCACCCATATTTGAGGAACCGAGAGATATGTCCAACCAAGACCTGAACTTAGGAATTCCTCCTAGAGACTCAAAGAGTCAAACCACTAAGCTACTCGGTCTTTGGACTTGCCTCTAAACTTTTGGTTGAGCTTGTCTTTTTTGGAAAACTTAACAATGAAAAAAAAGAGCTTGTGGGATAGAGTGGAAAATTTAACAATGAAGAAAGGAAGAGCTTGTGGTTTTATGAGTGGATTCTTGCTCTTAAAATGGGGACGGGAGATATGTCTTCCGGTTCCTACCGTTCCTGGTTTTGGTCTGCTTCTTGAGCAGGACCAAACAGGTGCTGTACATAAGATATGCCCCCACACGCCTCCAGCGCCGTAGCTAGGTTCTGTGCCTCTGCTTCTACACTCTTATCGAGCGCCCACTCCCCTTCGTGTCACGGCACCTTGTCTCGTACAACCTTCGTGCACCCATTCCATTGTAAAATTGCGTCGCCCTGCAGAAGTTTTCAGATGCATCCGTCTTCCTCCGGCTCTCCCGCGTCCGCAAGAACTTTAATCCTCGCCTGCCCATCGCCTTTTCTGATGTCGATCGCTCCTGATACTCCGCCAGCTGGTTACAGGCCTAATGTGGGTCTGTGCCTTGTCAATGCAGACGGAAAGGTTCTTTCTCTGTCTTGGTTTTGAGCTTGTTCAGGGCATATTTAAGTATTGGATTATGAGAAAATCATTATTACCCACTTGGATTTCCCCACGCGAGGTGCAGATATTCATAGCCCGGCGGATAGATTTGTCGGACTGCTGGCAAATGCCCCAGGTATTACTCCGTGCTGCCGTTATACATTGAACACTGGGTTTCTCTAAGTTTTAGAACATTTTGTTGGGAGGACAATTAATCTTACGAGCAATTCTCTCACATCAAACCTCAGTTCGAAAAATGAATGTATCAGATTTCAGGAAGGACGATTTTATCAAATTCTAAGAGCCATAATAATTTTTCTCTGATAGGTGCTAGCTATTCTAGGATTCTATCAATTTGGAAGGATATAATTTCTTCACAGATAGCTTTGACTACTATACGTGAGTATATAACTCATAATACCAAAGGCGAATGTTACTCAAGAATCGCATTTTCTCAAGTAAAGCTCCCTGGACTTAGTCCTTTTCAAATGGCATACATTGGCTTACTCTAACATCATACGTAAATTGATATTTACCATTCTTTAAAGGATTGTTTTTGTGTGTGATCAAACATTACATTGGAACTTCTGGATCTTTTTCGAGAAGCTTCATACGATTGTACAAGTCTGTAGTTTTCATGGTATTGATGCAAAAAACATAGACTTTGGGCACTTGACATGTCAATATGTCCTTTTGAAAAATTTTTAAAATCAAATATGATGGATTTGTAATATTTCTTTTTATGATTTGCATAGTATATATATGCTGTCTCTTTTAGATGATGCCTAATATGCTTTTAAGTTAATTCAATATTTTTGGTTATATGCATGCATTTTTTTTGGAACTTTAAGTATGTTTATTTATCAAGAAAAACTTGGGCCTTTGGCCTACCCTTTTGTGAATCAGAATTATTGAGCTGAAAGTAATATTTGTACTGGCATGATACTAGTGGAGTCAACTTATCCCTTATAGTAGGGGCATACAACTTCGTTAAGGCCAAATGGTTTACAACCCAAAGGTCAACAATCTTGCTGGCCCGAAAATCACTTAGCTTTTAGTAGCTTTGCTGGCCATACAAAGAGAGAGAAGAATAAGGAAAAGGTACGATCAAGTTTAATAGCAAAAATTGAGCCTGCTTGGCCATACAAAGGGGTGCATTTTTACTAATATAAGCATTTGGCATGAATTCTTGCTTGGAATTATTTTAAGCACCCTTAGCTCAAATGCTAGATGAAGCAAACGTAACAAAGTAGAGAAATGCTCACACATAGTAGTTCTAACAAAAGATGGCTTAAACATTATTATCCACTAGCTTAGGACCTTTTGAGTATGTTGTCCTTACTCATGGACAAGTAGATTGAAATCAAGAAAATAAAAAGACATAACATGATAGAAGGATAAAGTTGAGTGGTAGCCTTGGTGGTTAAGTGCTCCAACCTTCTATGTTTTTAATCTATAGCTCTCACACTTGTGCTCTTGGGCAGTTTGAATTGCGTCACTCCTTTTTCACTTAGATATGTTCCTTTATTGTGCACAATAAGCACTCTCCCTCCACTGTTGCTCTTATAAAATCTTTTTGCTTGCGTCACAAAGGTGATACTTGCAAAATACAACAAATTATTAGAAAGTTACGAAAACAATTCTCTGCGTGTCCACTTATTGAGGGTTCATTCTTTCATCATTTGCAGGTATCATTGGAAAGCCTTCATAGGTTTCATCTATGTTGATTATGAGAACATAGATCATGAACTATGCATAAAACAATTTTATAGAAATTTTAATTTGGATGATTAACTGCACATAAGACAATTACTTTTGAAGTAAGGGAAGAGATGGGTCAAAGAAAGGGGTGGCCGTCATTGATGTTTCTATCCAATGAAATACCTTCTTTGCTCATTTGATCTTGGAGCCCAAGGATTGATGGACTATTGATAACACTTCACAATCTTCAAAATTGTTGTGCTATCTTGTCTCTTGAAAGTTTAGGAAGATGTGGCTCAATTTGGAGCACTAATCATAAGCTTGAATAAAGGCGTAGGGTAGACCTGGTGCATGAACCATATGCCTAAACCATTGGATTTGCCATAGTGCATTTTTTTGAAGTTGATGTGTTTTGATGTATCGAGAAATTGTTAAAAACATTTTAGATTTTATAATTGTCTTTTTCTTAACTTATCACTTGTATGTACGACTTTTGAGAGAATAGTTGCTTACCTTGAGAGCACTCATCATCACAGTAGGATCCAAATGCGTTTTCAATGCCTTTCCATAGGTACGGTATGATTTTTTATGTACGGTACATGTTTTTTGTATTCACTTGTGCCATACCCTCGAAAATCGAGCGACACTTGCATTGTTTTGTGTGCCCACTTCCTTTGAAGTTCATGTATGTATTTAATCTTCTACCGCAGAGCGGGATTTGTGTGTGTGTATGTGTGAGAGAGAGAGAGAGAGAGAGAGAGAGAGAGAGAGAGAGAGAGAGAGAGAGAGAGAGAGAGAGAGAGAGAGAGAGAGAGAGAGAGAGAGAGAGAGAGAGAGAGAGAGAGAGAGAGAGAGAGAGAGAGAGAGAGAGAGAGAGAGAGAGAGACTTCATAGCAAGGTGGATGGGTACATTTTGTTCGGTGCATATGGTTCGCATATGGTTTGAGATCCGAACAAAACCTTGAGGTTGAGTATGTTCGGTACGTTGTTCTCTCTCTCTACACACACACACACATATATATATATATATACACATATATATATATATATATATATATATATATATATATATATATATATATATATATATATATATATATATATATATATATATATATATATATATATATATATATATATAGCAACCTTAAGGTTCGCTCATCAATAAACCAATCTTTGCATTTGGTGTGTGTTAAGGTGGTTGTTATATATATATATATATATATATATATATATATATATATATATATATATATATATATATATATATATATATATATATATATAGCAACCTTAAGGTTCGCTCATCAATAAACCAATCTTTGAATTTGGTGTGTGTTAAGGTGGTTGTTTACTTTGGTGTGTACCAAAGAGTACATGCTCCAATTCCTTTCGCACGCACCTGTTGAACAATCCTACATATGATGCGAATTATAAGAACAATGAAAAATAGATCAAATTTGATATATGATCGTTATAAACATGCAAATAAATAGTTAGTAGTTACTTGTGATAGGACTCTCAATGCAATATTATGCACGGCCTTAGTCCACCAATCCACAGGGGACTTAACACAAGTCCTACGAAAAGCACTGGGTCTATTGTACGTGGTGCCTAAGTTGTGAGCATATGAGATCAACACTGTGTCAAACTGAGTCTTTCTATCAATATTAAGTACACGTCTCAAATACTCATCACATGATGCTAACAACCTAATATCTTGCAATATATTGTCCCCTTTGTAAAAGGGATGTAATAGAGTCGAAATCCCATGAATCGGACGGAGCATGTACTTGTCTCTCGTATCGATGATTTGTAGAATCTGTGTCCTTCTAAAAGCAATAATAAAAATTTAGTGAAACAAGATTAATGTACTAAACCAAAGTTCAAATTGTAAATTCCTCTCATCTGTGAGCTTTGAATATGCCTCTATAGAGGCTCTCATCTCCTTGAACATGGGATACAAATGTCCAATGTTGGATCTGTGAGCTGTAGAAGAGCCCATGTGAGCTGTAGAAGAGCCCATATCTGCTTGAGCATACCACAAAGTAGCAACATTTGCCTCCAAAATTCATCATCTTGGAGGGTCAACTTAACAAAGTGTGCCTGCTCTATCTCATTGATATGCATCTCATCCGACTATGGATCAACCACTGTCGCCCTCGATGCATCTTTGAGGCGAATCAATCGATCGAAGACGAGAAACATATAAAGCAAATCTCATCTTCAACGGTTGTACCATATCAAGCTTAGAGTGTTTTTGAAAGATAACAAGTGCTTGATGCTTTTTTTGGAAAAATGTTGTAACCTTCAACTTGCTTCACCACTTACTGAATCCATGATAATCGTGCTATATCCTCTATACTATTAAATCCAAACAATGGGCCTACATGGAGTCCATACTATAGTAGGAAATTCATCCTCGACCATCTCTTGCATTCTTCTAAGGTTAGATGCATTATCTGTGATGATCTTAACCACGTACTCTCCACCTTTCTCTAGTGTGACCTCTCTTATATGTCGATATATAAATTTCAATGACACTTTGTCACTTTGTCCTTATATTGATAGCGTATAGAAAGATAGTACCAAGGCATGATGATACTAAAATATCAATCATGTGCCGATGAGAAAAATCACTCCATCTATTGGCCATGATCGTGCACCAAATCGAACCCAATAGCCTGTGATCGGCGCAAGTGCAATATCGATGCACTCACACTCTTAGTCAAGCACAAGACTGCGCATGGGTCTATACTTGACACCAATCCAATCATCATGATCTTGTAGTGTGCCAATAGCTCCAACCAAACAAATCATCCTCTTCCATTGCTATGTTCGAAGCACATTGAAGGAGTTATATAAGAGTGCGTGCTATTTCTATCTCTGCAATCTTATTTCTTTCCTTGACCCATGAATCTAAAAAAACACGTGATCTCAATGTACTTTGACTCTGATCAGGTATAGATGATGATGTAGGAGATATTCCACTAGTCCCTGGAGTATCCACAAATCTACTCTGAGTGGAAGTCTCGTAAATAAATGATGATGCATATCTTTTTTGAGCCCTACCAATATCATCTGTACTAGCACTAGATGGCATAGATCGGGATGGATCTCTTTGAGAATGTAAAGTAGATATGGAACGCCGAAACAAAGCATCATCTCTCTCTGCCTTCTCCTCTCTGTGTGGGACTACTCTACCTCTGAAAAGCTGACCATTCTCACTAATAACTTTGTCTGCAACGTCCTTGGCATCCTCCAATGCCTTGACCTCCCAACCTAGACACATGGCAAATCACGTGAGTAATGGTAGAACTAAAGATGGTCTCACAATATATGCACTGCCAACTCTTAGTGCCACTACCTTGTCTTTGCCCTGTTTGATCCTGTACAAAAGTATGTGCCTGCCAATAAGGATAAGATGATTTCTGCACGACGTGTCCTGAAATCTTGCAACACAATCAATAAAAAGAGAATATAAGCACAAATCATTATGCATCTGAGATTCTGAATTTTGAAATCATGTGTGTGTAGTCAAGGAATTCTCTCTCTTTAGTCCCACTCCAATTGCATGTCAGATGTCTGCATGCATAGAAACTTACATACACGCTGCACACAATCACACATAATTATGTACTACACTCATACATACAGTGTGCACTGTGCACAATGTAAGAGATGGCTCTGCTTCATATTGCATGTTATACCAATGCATGCAAATTTCTCAAATCAACTGTAGGTACATGCACCCTGGAGCTAATAAAATATAAAACTTGCTGGATTAGTAAAGAGCAGCTGGATAAAAGGTACCTACATAGTACATATTCCGGAGGCCAAACAGAGATATTGCACAAAGATACAAAGTGCTGGACAGTGGAAACAACCTTAGAAAGCAAGGCACTTGCCACTGGTGACTGCTTATAATTTATTGGGCAATATAGGAGATCCAGTGAAGGTGAATTTTGAATGAATCTTGATTATCTAATATCTGCCCAGTGCCACCATTTGGAAATTGGCATGGATTCATGCCACATGGGTTATATAATCTGAACACTGCAATCATAAATGTGCCACATGATTCTTAAGATTTTAATGCCTTTGATGCTTTGTATACTGCTGCCTGCACATAATCTTACACCCTCCCCGATAGCAACTAAGTACTCTAAAAGAGTTGCTGCAGCCCACCTCTTCCTCTTAAAGACCTGAGTCCTGACTCACACTGAGAGTCAAATGTATAAAGCTGACATACTCGAACTGCCTCACTAGTGGCAAAAGTTCCAAGATGAGCCATCATAATATGTCATCATACATGAGAATGGAACAAGCCTTACAAGTACAAATTCCTTTTCATTGAAGTTTTCTTAGAATGTCAAAATCCTTAAACATTCTGAATTCTGTATGTCTACTGATCTACAGATCAGGTCACGACTCATTACTGCACAGTGCATCTGCTGGAGTCTGAAACTCATTAGCCATTCTTAACTCTGTATGTCTGTTGAATCTTGATCTACAGATCAGGTCATGACTCATTACTGCATCTCCTATATTGTTCAATAGCAGTGGCAAATGCCTTGCTTTCTAAGGTGGTTGTTTCCATTGTCCAGCACTTTTTATCTGTGTGCAATACCTCTGTTCGGACTCCAGAGTATGTCCTGTGTAGGTACCTTTTATCCAGCAGCTCTTTACTAATCCAGCAAGTTTATATTTTATTAGCTGTAGTGTGCAGGTGCATACGATTGATTTGAGTAATTTGCATACATTGGTATATTATGTAATATGCACCAGAGCCATTTCTCGCATTATGCTCAGTGCACACTGTATGTATGAGTATGTATGTAATTATGTATGTGTGTGTGCAGTGTGCACTGTGTGTGCAGTGTGCACTGTGTGTGCAGTGTGCACTGTGTGTGCAGTGTGCACTGTGTGTGCAGTGTGCACTGTGTGTGCAGTGTGCACTGTGTGTGCAGTGTGCACTGTGTGTGCAGTGTGCACTGTGTGTGCAGTGTGCACTGTGTGTGCAGTGTGCACTGTGTATGTAAGTTTCTATGCATGGAGACATCTGACATGCAAGTGGAACGGGATGGCAATTGTGCGTAAGTATGGGACTTAAGAGGCAGAATTCCTTGACTACACACACATGATTTCAAAATTTAGAATCTTAGACGCATAATGATTCGTGCTTATATTCTCTTTTTATTGATTGTGTTGCAGGATTTAAGCATTCGTCATGCCAAAATCATCTCATCCTTATTGGTAGGCACAAACTTTTGTACGTACTACGGGATCAAACAAGGCAAAGACAAGGTAGTGGCACTAAGAGTTGGCAGTGTATATATTATGAGACCATCTTTAGTAGTTCCATTACTCGCATGATTTGTCATGTATCTGGGTTAGGAAGTCACGGCATTGGAGGATGCCAGGGATATTGAAGACAAAGTTATTATTGAGAATGCGTCAACTTCTCAAAGGTAGAGTAGTCCCAAGCAAAGAGGAGAAGGGAGAGAGAGATGATGCTTTGCCTCGGCCGCCTTCATTTTCTTTACATTCTCAGAGAGATCCATCCCTATCTATGCCATCTAGTGCTAGTACTGATGAAATTGGCAGACTCCAAAAAGAAGTGCATCATCATTTATTGACAAGACCTAGATCTTCATTAGAGTAGATTTGTGGATTCTCCTAGGACTAGTAGTGCATCTGTTAGTGGAATACCTCCTAGATCAACATCTATACAACATCTATACTTGATCAAAGTCAGAGGACAATGAGATCACGTGTTTTTTTAGATTCATGGATCAAGGAGAGAGAGATGATTATAGAGATAGAGATAGCTTGCACTCTTAGAGAGTGCAATCTCTCCTAAAATGTGCGTCGAACGGAGCAATGAAAGAGGATGATTCGTTTCGTTGCAGCTATTGGCACATTGCAAGATGATAATGATTGGATTGGTGTCTAGTATGGATGCATGCACACTACCGCGCTTGACGAGGAGAGTGGCTTCATCGATATTGCACTTGAGTCTTGCACCGATCAAAGACTCTTTGGTTCGATTTGGATGCATGATCATGGTCGATAGATGGAGTGATTTTCGTTGTCGGCATATAATCAATATTTTAGTATCATCATGTCTTGGTACTATCTTCCTATGTGCTATCGATGTAAGCATTGGAGGACAAAGTATCACTGGTGAATTTATGTATCGACATATTAGAGAGGTCATAATAGAGATAGGTCTAGAGTCTTTGGTTCAAATCATCACAAATAACGTATCTAATTGAAGAAGGATGGGAGAGATGGTCGAGGAGGAGTTTCCTACTATAGTATGGATGCCATGTGCAGTTTTAATTATAGAGGATATAGCACGATTATCATAGATTCAACAAGTGATGCAACAAGTCATGAGAGTTACAACATAATTTCGAAAGAAGCAAGACACTTGCTATCTTTCGGAAAGATTCTAAGCTTGATATGAAACGATCATTGAAGACGAGATTTGCTTATATGTACCTTGTCTTTGATCGACTGATTTGACTTTGTAATGCACTGAAGACGACAGTGGTTGATCCACAAAAAGTTGAGATGCATGTCAGCAGGACAAAGCGGACATGCTTTGCTAGATTGACCCTCTTAGATAATGAATTTTAGAGGCAAATGTCGCTACTTTGTGGTATGTCGGGTCGATGTGGGCTCTTCTATGGCTCACAGATTTAGAGGGATCCACCATTGGACATTTGTGTCCTATGTTCTAGGAGATGAGAGTCTTTGTAGAGGCATATGCAAAGCTCACAGATGAGAGGTATCTATAATTTGAACTTTGATTTTAGTATGTTAATCTTGTTTCACTTATTTTTTATGATGCCTGTTAGGAGAAAGAAGATTCTACAAATCATTGATACCAGAGGCAAGTACCTCATGTGTTCCAACCGTGGGATTCCGACTTTATTATACTCCCTTTACAAAGGGGACGATATATTAGGTGGTTAGCATCATGTGATGAGTATTTGAGTTGTGTACTTGATGTTGATAGACAGAATTAGCTTAACAGAGTATTCGCCATGTATGCTAACAACTTAGGCACCACAAACAGTAGACCCACTACCTTTTGTAGGGACTTGTATAAGTCCCCTGTGAATTGGTGGAAGACGTACGGCTACACTACTCCTATCGTGCGTAATATTGCATTGAGAGTCTTATCATATGTAACTACTAACTATTTACTTGCATATTTATAATGATCATATATTAAATTTGATCCTTTTTAATTGTTCTTATAATTTACATTATATGTATTATTGTTTGATTGGTGAGTCTGAAAGGAATTGGAGCGCGTATTGTTGGAAATTTAGTAGGCCCAATACTAATACCACAAGTCCAAGGTTCCATAGGTCCATCATATACAACATAGAATCTAGCAATCTTCCAATATTGACAAAACATGAACATACCACACTTAATCATACAAATGATGAGACAAAGATAGAGAAAGATTAGATAACATGTGTAAAGTGTTACGTAAGCCACTGCTTACTCACACTATCATATATACCAATGTTCAATGTACAATGTGGGAGCAAAACTCTCAGCCACTCTATGTGAGTAGAAATAGATGGATGAGTGAATGTACAAATGTAACAAACATATTCAGATGTATGGACAGAACTCTGAATATATATGAGATGTGTGACCTAATAGGTTGTATAAGAGTGTATATGAGTGACAGAAAGAGGAAGGATCAGTCTAAAACTGATAATCAGCAAACCCTCATCTAACTTTAGGCTATGGAAGACCCTAAGTCAGATACGTGTGTGAAAAGATCACATGCTTACAAAAGTAGCGAAGAATGCTAACAAGTTTACTTCCAGAAATCCTCAAACTCATATGACCATACCTTCTCGAACACCTCATCCAAATATGCATAAAGCATACATGTATTGATTCTCTTGTACCTATGCAGAATAGGACTCCTCCTAATATGGATGTCACTGCCTCCATAAACTCCAAGTAGTACTTGTGTGCTTAAAGAGAATATGTACCTGAATTCTTAACATTAGATGCAAATCTTATGTTAACCACCATCCAATGTCTTTGAAGTGACCCGAAATCTTCATGTAGAAGACAATCTTCAAATACATCATGACGATGGCCGAAACTCAGTTCGTTGACTTTGTTAGAGATCTTGATTTAGAAAGACTCTTTATTAAAGTCTGCACCTACTCTAGGGCACTGATGACGTGAGTAGGGATGTCATAGCTATTTGTCCAAGCTATGCATGATAAAGTTTAATTCTGATGCTTCTTGTTTAGGACAGACATAGAAGTTGACGATGCACTTTTTGTTACGTTTTATTTTTGGTTAATTTGTATATATATATATATTATTTATTTATTTATTTATTTATTTATTTATGGAGTTATTATTTCTTTATTTATTTTCTTTTGATTTAATTTCTTTTTTTAGATATTTATATTTTTTATTTTAATTTGTTTCTTTTTTAATTTTTTAATTTTTAATTTTTAATTTTTTATTTTTTATTTTTTATTATTTAACTATTTATTTATTTTTTTAAATTATTTTTAATTTTATTTTTATTATTTATTTATTTTTTGTTATATGTATGTGTGTGTATGTTCGTGTTCATGTGAGTGTGTGTGCGTCTCTTTTTGTATTGGTTTTCTTTCTTGGTTGTATTTTTCATGTCTTATATTGGTCTTAAGTCTCTTGCTTTTGTTTGTTATTTTTTCCAATGTGTGTGTTTGTGTTCTCTATCCTGAGTTCGTAAGTTTGGATAACTCTGAACTTATGAAGGTATATATATACATCATGTAGATGGCCGATCCTTACCACCAAGCTGCAAATGACCAAGTCCTCTCCATGAGCAAGAGTGTGAGCATACGCTTCTCCTCCAAGAAGAACTCCACAACCGCGCCTCATCATGCTCTAAGATAGCACCATGGCTGCCCCATGTGCTAAGAACATCACCTCTATTGAGGTACCAAAGCTCTCCAAAGCGTGGTGTTGAAACTAGGTGAAGGATGAAATAACAATGAGCCATGCTCTTCTTATATAGCTTTGATTATCCCATGAAAAGCTCTACCAAAAGCATAATAAAGCACAAGAACGTACTGATCTTACGGAAAAACATGCTATCGCTGTCCGTGAGTTTATTTCCCAAAAGTTTAACAAAAAAATCTTCTTCGCGTTACTCAGCTGCAGCCGATGGGGATCAAACTCACGCGCCTAGGATGGGTGTGATTCGTTTTATCCACGCCGCCCACGCTGTAGTGTGGTAGAAGGAATAATACTGAAGACTATACTACCTGTACTTAGTAAGTGTTTTGGAACTAATAGGACATTGTTTTCCAACACGTATTCTTTTGTACACACCAAAGTACGCGATGGCATTAACACATACTAGATGCAGAAATCGGTTTATTGCCAAGCAAACCTTAAGGTTACTCGAAATTTAAAAATAATGAAAGAAGCAAAATTGGTTTATTCTTGAGCAAACCTTAAGGTTACTCAAAATTTAAAAATCATGAAAGAAGCAAAACAACTGAAATTTCTGTATGGATTTTGCATAGTATATACTTGTAAAATTAGAATTTAGTACTCAATGCTGATTGCAATTTTCTGTATTATAAATTATACAGATTGATCGAGAATTATTTGTATGGCGTGATGATATAGTCCTTGAGCCTCCTAGTAGACAGGAGGAGGATGAGATCTACAAGACTCTACATAGAGAGTTGGAGAGCATCGGTATGTGAGTTACACGCTCGAGAGAAGCATATGCTAGTAGGACCTCTTTTGTTGAGCGAGAGAGCTTCTACATCTTTGAGACTGCTCCATGTAGCCCTCAACCATGGCGAAGAGTGGTATGAGGAATCAAAGACTAGCATGGTGGTTGAGGAGCATCTCAGAGCATGGAGCGAGTCTCTATTAGTTATTGATGTTTATCTCTATGATATTAATGATGTACATGTGATTTCTCCTTAGATGACAGTAATAGATTTTGACGATGAGGGCGAGTTACTAGCAGGGGATGCTTCTTCATCGAGCTTAGAGGATGATGTATTTTGATTATTTATATGGCTTTTCATGATGTGTATTGGATTTTGGAGTTTGGATATGAGGACACACACATATATATACACACACACATACACACAC
>CM035431.1:38296983-38796983 GCA_020310875.1 Ceratopteris richardii
TCATTTGTTTTAAGTCGTGGAAAATGTAATGCATGCTTTTCACATGTCCAAAAGTATCCATTAATTTCAGAAAAAGTGTTCCCTGAATAGAAAGAACCGTGAAGTTTGTAACATGTCTATTTCATGAGCTTGACCAACCATCATTAACAATAGCCCATCCATACTTTTGCCATTTCTCCTTGACTTCAATGCACTCAACTTCAATGCACTCAACTTCAATGCACTCAACTTCAATGCAACGACCCATGACTTTACAATAACTGTTTGAGGAATCATTTCCAAGGCTTCTAATCTGGAATGACTATGTAGAAGTTTATAATAATGAATGTTGAATGATAAATGCATTATGCAATAATTTATGATCAATGATATCATGCATGTCATTGAGATTTGATATGCATGGTTAATGAGTTAACATTATGCATACAATTCAAACCTGAATATTTTGGAATAATAGGATGTTGGAGTACTAAAAATAGGACACTGAGGATGGCAGCTTTGACTTAACATGATTGATTGCAAGTTGCTAAAGCCTACTTCTGTATACTCTTTTAATTTATTGTTGTATTGAGTGCACCAAGAGCATTGCAATTTGTGGTAACATGCATGTATGATGTGATTGCATAATAAGATATAAAACATGTAATTTGTCTATGACATATGTAAGTTATGACATGCATGTCTGTGTCCGCTTGTGATTCAGCACTTTGCATGTAACACCTCATATTGCATTCTAATAGCTCAAAAGTTAATAATATTATACTACGTGATGTATATGAATCTGTGATGTGCATTTGCAATTGCGTATCTATAAAATTCTAAATTACACTGTTTTCATGTTTGTATGTTTATGTGAATGCATGATGTGTGTACATATAATATGACATATTTAATATCTGAATTTTCTTCCAAGCCCTAACATGGAAACCAGAATTTGGATGCCTTGTGCATGTATCGTAATGATGACCTTTGAATAATGATGCACCAACTTGTATCTTGATGCATGATGCATGAAGGCCACTCTGCATGTGTAATGCATTATGCATGCCATTATGTCATGATTCATCATTAGTAAATTATCTAGTTATATTTAGCTTATAAATTGCTACTTCATCATGCACTTTGTAATATGTTCGTACAGTGTAATATAGCTTATGTATGGATTTGGCAGTTGGTACAGTATCATCATCATGTATGTGTAAAGTATCATCATCAAATATGTGTAAAGTATCATTATCGAGTATGTGTAATGTGAGCGAGGAGTCCTGATGTATGTGAACAATGATACAGTAGAATTATAGTCCAGTAGAATCATAGTCTGTAAACGATAGATCTTCACTTGAGCAGCTGCATGTGCACATCAGACTATGGAACATTCAGGGAAAATTGAGATTAGGAACCAATTTGTCTTTTTGACTTGATTTGCTATTCTCTAGACCTGTTGTACAGAATTTCATCTCCCATGTCTTATAGTACTCATGGGAAATGAAAAGGTTCCAGATGTAGTTGTATGTACAGACATACATTCATGTGTACACTGTACTCACATACCTACGTTCAGACACACATAATTTGTTTACTTATTTTCACGAGTGTCATTGCTTATAATGGTCGCATCCGGTCATTTGAAACTATTGAAAGTATTTTTTCTTTGGTTGCTACTTTTTCCAAAAGTCATAATTCTAAGCTACTTTGTATAGATGTAAACAGTAGAGTTGTAGGGACTTTCTGGAATTATGAGTCATGTTTTGTGGTCAATTTTTCTGCAGCTTTTTTTCTCTGTTAAAAAAGGAAAAAAACCCCATTAATGAGTAAGGTTTCAGAAGCATGGACTTTGTCATGTGTCCTGGTTTAGACTCAGATTTTGGTACTCCATCTAGAGTTTTCATTTTAGTCTGATTATAAAGAACGAGAGTTTTATGGTTGTACATACATGATAGTGTGAATGTAACAAACACAGAAATAGCATCCTTATCAACAACTGTGTAAACCCAACTCATCGTGGGGTGGGTTGTGGGATTAGAGTACTATTTGCAAATAATTGTTGGTTAATTTTTCTCTTTGGCATTCACGATCATGCTGAGATGAGATTTTGTTTGCTTTGCCTCTTCATACATGTAGTTGTCAAAAGAGAGATCATAGTGCCTCTCATCATTCTTGCTGTGGCAAATGTTATTAACAGACTAGGAGGTGAAATCATTAGTTATGAAGACTTTCTGCATGCACCATTTTTTGCTTATCCAAAGGTCTTCTTGAATGTGCATTTAGCATGTAATTAGACCTTATTTTGCACTTGGTTTCAAATGCAATGGAGAGGCCAAACGCTTGTAATTTACTTTTCTCTGATTATTCAGGGAGGTGTTGATGAAAATGAAGATCCTCGATCGGCTGCCTTGCGTGAACTTCAGGAAGAAACTGGTGTCACATCAGCTGAAATCATTGGCGAGGTCCAAACAAACATGTTTATAATTTCTACTTACTCAAAATCCTTTTCTCACAATTTAAAGAGACTTGAGAATTATCGAATCATACACATACAGGTTGGAGAGTGGATTACATATGATTTTCCCCCAGATGTGAAAGTTAAAATCACACATTTGTGGGGGAAGGAATGGACTGGGCAAGCTCAGAAATGGTAGCGTATCAAGCTCAACATATATGATATACCTCAATTCTTTTCTGTTGTATAAAATGATTTGAAAGCAAACTATCATAGATTTTGGAAGCAAGTTTTTATGCAGCAAATTCCTAACTTTATAAAGGTAACTTGGATGCTTTAATTTATGTTGGTGTGGTGAACAAGGTTGCCTCTTTATGCCAGATTCTGATTTTTGACCAGTATGTGTTCTTAGGGCTCGTACATAAATGTCAAGCCTTATTGTTGAAACCATAATTAGTATTCGTATGCGCACGAATGCATCCGTACGTATCTGAACTTCCGTACGTACCCGTACGTATCCGTACGAATTCGTACGAAAAAAATGCGATCCAGGCTTTTTGGTTTTTAATGCCGCGAACGGCTCATTTGGGCTATATTTGCTCTCTGTCGATTGTCCGCAAGTGTTCTCGGAAGTGCAGCTGCTCTTGAAGTGCTCTAGAACTTTGAACTTTGAAGTGCTCTCTCCTCTTGTAGGTCAGCCCTTTCTAAGCAAAATGGTGAGAGACAAGCATGAGGCATTTGATCTCCATTGTGTTGGTGTGGAGAAAGATACGAAGAAGTCAAACTCTCATCATTGGACTTGCAAATATTGTGGCAAGCGATACACAAGTGGGGCTACAAGGCTACTTCAACACCTAAGCAAGCTTGGAGGGCAAGTAGCGGCATGCAAGGAGATCCCCGACCATATTGCATCTGAAATTAGGCAAAAGATGTTGGGCTCTCCTAGCACATTACCTACATCGGTAAGAGGATATGCAAGCCACCCTTCTCGTGCATTGGCCTCTACATCTTCACATGAAGGGGAGTCACATTTTCAAGACTCAAATATTGGTTCATCATCACAATCACCTACACAAAGAGATTCACAATCACATGTGGGGCAAAGCAGATTAGGGCAAGCTCCCGGGCATGTAAGGTCGTCTCTCACATGGATCAAGGAGAAACAAAAGATAGCCGACATAGAGATTGCAAGAACGGTAATTATGGAAAATCTCTCGTTTAATCTTCTTAATTCAAACCAATGGAAGACTATGGTGAAAGCAATTAGTGAAGTGGGTCCATGTCAAGGATAGAGCGGTCCTAGCTACTCCGATATGCGGACAACCAAAATTAATGAGGAGAAGAAGAGGATAGATCTCTCACTTGCCCCTATGTGTGAGAAATGGTCTAGGTATGGATGCACTATCCTCTCCGATGGATGGAGAGATAGAGGGATAATTAATATTCTTGTGTCATGCCCTTTTGGTACTTTCTTCCTACGTGCCGTTGAGGTTGGAAAGAAAGGAAAGAAGACAACCGGAGTGTTCATCTATTGACATATCAAGAAGGCCATCGAAGAGGTAAGTTGGAAATTTTAATTTTATTTTTATATGTTTTTAAAATTTTGAGATTTACCATTTATGTAAAATTCTAAATACTAATTTCTGAATTTTATGCATTGGTGGGTCCATCAAATGTAGTGCAAGTTGTCACCGACAATGCAAGCAATTGTAGGCATATGGGGCAGCTTTTGGAGGGTGAGTATCCACATATTGTGTGGACTCCATGTGCAACTCATTGTCTTGATTTGCGCATGGAGGATATTGGAAAGCTATCATGGGTAAAAGCTTGCACACTACAAGCCTCAAGCATAGTTACATTTTTCACACAAAAAGTGAAAATGTTAGCTATGTTTAGAGAGCATAGCAAGCTTGAAATAAAGAAGCCCGCCACCACACGTTTCGCATACATGTGGATTGTTCTTTCAAGGTTGCTTGAAGTCAAAGTGCGTCTACGACAAACGGCGGTATCTACCTTTTGGAGCGAGTGGGATGAGAGCTCATTGGAGGAGTCAAAAAGCATACAAAGGCTATGTTTGGATGAGAGCTTTTGGGATAGTGTGAAGGCTATTTTGAGTGTCATCACACCTATCTACAAAGTTCTACGCATGACGGATTGTGAGGGTGCTACTCTAGGGCTTCTCATCCATATCATGAGAAGAGCTATGGAAGAGATAAGGGAATGCACTCTTGTCACCGAGGATCAAAGAGGTGAAGTACTTGAGGTAAGACACTTTGACAAATTATGATTTATGATTTATCAATTATATCACACATCATAAATGTATTTGTATTTGATATTTAATATCTATGTGCAAATTGCAATGTGCATGCAATGATGCATGCAACGATGCATGCAATGATGCATGCATGATGTAATCATGCATGCATCATGCATGCATGTATGATGTGCCATAAACCATGATGCAATAAGCATGTATGTAATATGTTTAAACTTTATTTTAATCTTTATTTCATTCTTCTTTTTAAAATTTAACTCTCTTTCTTTTTTAATGATTAGGTAACAATGAGAAGATGGACATGGATGCATCGACCTATCCATGGGTTTGCGGGTTTATTGCATCCAGCATTCAAAAGCCCGCAATTATATGATGATGTGGAGCTATTATCGGATCGGCTTCAATATATGTCACGTGTAGTTCCCATACATCTATATAACAAGATGTTGGAGCAACTAAATTGCTATATGGATGAGAGGGGAAATCCCGCTTTTCTTTCCCCTACATGTTGGGATAGAGAGTCAATGGTAAAACCACTTTTTTGGTGGCAAAATTTTGGTTTTCCATTCACTACTTTGTGCACATATGCTCTGAAGGTTTTATCTCAAGATTGCTCATCCGGTGCATGTGAGAGGAATCGGAGTGCTTTTGCTCTCATCCACACAAAGGTGAGGAATAGACTTAGTCCTCAACAAATGGAGAAATTAATATATTGTCGCACCAATCTAAGGATGTTGCAAAATATCCCTAATATGGAGACTCTAAAACAAGTAAGTAAATTTGCATAAATTTCAGATTTGCATAAATTTGCATTAATTTCAGATTTTCAATAATTTACATAAATTTCAGATTTGCATAAACAAGTAATTCATGGTTTGAAGCTTGATTCTAATTTCTCTTTTTTATTTAGGTGAATGTGGACAGATTTTGGCCTTCCGTGAGAGAGACTCCTCTTCCATCATATGATATGCCTCAAGATGATGCGGAGCTTCTTTTTGCCGAGCTATATAGAGAGCTTTGCTCTATAGATGTAAGGCAAACAAGAAGCCGTACCAACAAAGGAAGGGTCAGAGGAGTCCGTGGTCGTGGGAAGGGGTTGATTATTCGGCGTGCATCGACCACTTCACATGGGGATGGAGCTAGCACTAGTTGAGCACCAGCTAGTAAATATACGAGGAGGAAGAGGAGGAGGACATTACCATCGATGCCGCTATCCCCTCGTTTTGATGATGAGGGAAATCTTGTCAGTGATCCACCCACTCCACCGTCATCTACTTATGAGATGAAAACATTTGATTCTTTTGATGATGATTATGATGATAGTGATATGGATGAGATGGCGGATGAAGATGATGAGTGATCATTGTTCATCATGATTCATGATCCATATGACATTTTGATTAGAGTTTTGGACTTGTCACTTTATTGACATTATGATGATTGATGACAGATGTATACATACTACATGATTGATGATGTTTTTCATTGGCTTTTAGTATTTACCATCATGCCTGATGTGACTTGAAGTTTGATTTTATGTACTATGATGATTGATCATTGATTAGTCATGTATGATGTATGAAATTTGAATGAAAGGTTTTTGTAATGATGAATGATCATTGTAATTTGTAATGAATGAAATTTGATAGCATGGTTTTTGTTTTTAATGATGTTACAAAGTACAACTTAAGTCTTACATCATACATGAATGATGATAGTATATATTAGATACGTGATATCCAATTCCCCGATACAACGGCGATATCCCACATGATTAAATATAGCTAAATAAAGTTTTTAACCTTTATTTTGATGCATTATATTCATAAACATGATCTTTATCATGTTAAAGAAAAAAATCGTACCTTATGAACATACGAATACCGTACGGGAAGCCCAATATCTTAGGGTACGTACGTAGTACCGTACTAATACGTACCGTACTAATCGTACGGATCGTACCTTACTAACTATGGTTGGATCTCTAAAGGTGGCTTTTGCCAAGTGCATACAAAATGAATATGCCATATTGCAATCCTATCTACCATTAGGTGTGTTTTCTTGTCCATATCTTGACTCAGGGATTAAACTTCTGGTGGTGATTTTCTAGGTTTTTTAGAGAAGCATGCATCTCCAAGCTCAACGAGTAGATTTGATGTATTTCCCTTGCATACTTTCAAAGCATTGACTCTGGTCCGTTTCCTATATATCTTTAAGTAAGGAGTTTGTTCTATCTGAAACCAAATAATAGGCCCTTGAAAGCATATACATGCAAATTAAGATAGTTGGCTGAATTGGAGTAGTTTAATATTATACACCTTATTTTATTGTTAAAACGAATCACAAAGCAATCATCACGACATTATTTACAATATCTTATCAGCATGCATGAGATCTGGTGGGAAAAATATGATGAAGAATGGATGGAGAACCACATCAAGGTGGTACGGAACGTTTGGTACGGCACGTACGGTACGTGTACGGAACGTGGTGCCGTACCAAACATCAGGATATGGAACGTTATCTTATTAATTAATTAATAATTATATATATATATATATATATATATATATATATATATATATATATATGTATGTATGTATGTATGTATGTATGTATGTATGTATGTATGTATGTATGTATGTATGTATGTATGTATGTATGTATGTATGTATGTATGTATGTATGTATGTATGTATGTATGTATGTATGTATGTATGTATGTATGTATGTATGTATGTATGTATGTATGTATGTGCATACATGCATGTAAAGTGTATACATTCAATGTGCATTGTGTCATGCATGCATGCACTATATATGTATATGCGTATGAATGTATGCATGCATGTATGCTCTAAATTCTAACTTTTATGTGACATGTTACATAATAGTACTTAGTAGGTGTGACATAGCACCATAAGTTTTATGTGACATCATATATGCATTCAGAAATGCAACGAGTCATGAATGTATATATGTATGTACGAGTGTGTATGTACTAATGGTCTTTGGAGTAGATTTGTGAGCGAGACCTCACTGACTCCTAAGGCAAGCCGCTATCGAGAAAACCACCCGGTATTGTTTTTTTAAGTCTAGGTTCCATACGTTGTTTGGAACGCTGGTGCGGAACCAAAAGCGCCGAACCATAAAAGTTGTTTGGAACGAGTTCCAAACCAACTATGAACCACATAAGGAAGATTTCCTTACGATGCATGGAAAATTGTGTATACTTAGACAGTCGAGGCACTTCCAATATTATGGAAGAGCTTTGGCCTTGATAAAATCAGATTAGTTATGATGACATGTGAACTCTAATATGAAAAGTTAGCTAAAAAAAGCTCATTTTATACGTGGTAAATTGCAAATCAAGCTTGATGGGATGATGATGTTGTTTATGCATAACATTATTTGATGCCATGGCCCATGGGTGACAGGATGTCATATTTGATTTTTAGAGATAGGGATCTACATATGACCAATGCTTTATAGAGAGCCTTGAGCTTTGTTTATGAATATAAAAACTTTACATTGAAGTTCTCATCATCTTTTCATCTCGAGGCTGTTAGAAAAACTAACTCTTCTATCTTAGATATGCTCAAGTGTTACCTCTAAAATCCTCCCCGTAGGGAAAGTCAAGACACAAACCATATTCGCGAACAAAAGGGATGATACTCACCTCCCAGTTATAGAGCCAATATGGGCTCATCCTCGAGTTTGGTGCCTATAGCTAAGTGGGTAGCCACCTACTACCTAGTCTTTGAGCCAATACAGGCCCACCCTCAAGTCTTGAGCTTGTAGCCAAGTGGGTAGCAACCTCCAAGGGATTGGTGTCCCATACCACCAACCCCCCCGACCAATACGGATGATGAAGCTCTGCCAAAGGATTAAGAGTCCAAGTGCCTCATGCAAGGAATGTCTCACAAATGAGGAGGTGGGCAAGTTCAGACTAGGCAGTCGATTCATATTTGGCCAGACTCTTTAACTACATGTGCCCATCCAGATGAACACCTGTGCATAACAAATTTTTTTGGAAAGGAAGGACATGCTGAACTCTAAGCGACACTGCACCCAACTTTTGGATACATGATAGGCACCCAATTTCACTTTTTGGATGCCATGACGCCCAACTTGTGGCCACAAGGGAGTCAAGGTGCCCAACTTTACTTTTAGAACACCATCGTGCCCAACTTTTATGGGCTTCACTTTTTGATGCAAGACAACCCAAATTGAGCCACTACATGACTGAGTCTGATACTAGCAATGTAATTGTCCTGAGTACATTAAATTCCCCATTACTCTTGTAACATACCCTCTTGTAATATCTTTCCCCTTGTCTATAAAAGGAGTTCTTCAAGAGAACATGATATATAGAGAGAGAGGTGTGTGAAGAACTAGGTCTAACTCTCAAGTCTTGTCTAGGGGGTCTAAACCCTTACCAACACAGGGACTCACTGGCTTGCTCTTTTTCCCCCCTGGAGCCAAGAAGTCCTTGCTAGTTGGTGCGATTGAGTAGATTGTGTAGTTCACTTATTTGGAGCCATTGTTCTAGTGTTTTTCTAAGTATAGTTCCACTTTTTTTGCTATTATTGTCAAGTGTTCTTCTAATGTGTATTTTTAAGTATGACAAGTGTTTGGTGTTCGTGCTCCAAGGGGTAGTGTATTTTGCATTCTCTGCACCCACACACAATTTCACCATCTACATGTGAAAATTTGGCATGCTCGGTGGGACCGGGCTTCAAGAGATTCCTTAGTGGTCACTTTGAGAGAATACTCGTACGGAGTGGCCATTTTTAACAAATTCACAAGTTGACACTTGGAATATTTTTAAGCGACTTAGTTTGAGCTGATGGCTATCTCCACTAATTACACATTTCAATTCTAGGCAACCATAGCATTCCAGAACTTTTTAAGTAGTACTCTTTTTGAGCGATCCAAAGAAGAGCATCCAAAAAGTCTGGGCGATTGGTAGTACTCTTTTTATGACTACCACATGAGCAAATTTCTTTCAACATGCAAGAGTAGGGGTCTACAACGATGACAAGATGCGATCCTTGCGCTCTTTCCTTCCACACTCGAAGGATTAGCATACAAGTGGTTCAGCCAATACGTTGATAACCACTTTCAGACATGGGAGGCATTGAAGGCTAGATTCAAAAAGGCATTCTGACTAGGTAACTGTATAGAAAGAACATTAGTCGAGTTGGATAATTTAATATTACATTAAGGAGAGTCCTTTTCAGAATTGATGACGCAAGCAAGGTCCCTATCGGCAAGACTTCCAAATGCATCAAGAGATTTCATGATTAAGAAATGGGTGGAAAAGCTTTCCCCAGATCCACCCAACAAAAACTGAGAGAGCTTTTACAATCAAATGCCACCTTAATAGAATTGGAGGCGGAAGCTACAAGGATTGAAGCAACAAGAGTTCATTTCGGAACTTAATAAGATAAGACTCCTTCCCAAAATGAAGATCTTGTGTCAGAATTACGGAAGGAGTTCGAAGCTTTCAAACTCCAGAAGAACTGGGAGGAAGACAAGAATACATCCGATGGCCTCACAGAGATACACAAAGAACCGAAAGAATTGAGAACACTAAAGGAGTTAAGAAGTGGACTTTGGTGTTATCTTTGTGTCACTCAATGCCAGGGGAGCACTAGATTGTGCCCTCTGACTAAACTAGACAAGATTTCGGAACTATACTTTTGATTACAAGATTACCCACATAGGGAAATAATACAAGAATATGCAACTGATACAAGAAGTCCCACAAACCAAGACGCATAGGTATGAATAACTCAACTAGAGATGATACAAGAGATCCCACAACCCGGGACCATAGGTATGAAGAAAGATATGTGGAGTACAAGAACTTCCTTCAGAGAGATGAACTTGATACAAGGATTAACTGGAGAGGATCTCGTACTACGAGATTACAACAGGACAAGATAGGATGTCCAAGAAACAAGACTAGAACTCGAACTGGAACTTGGAAAGTACATACTTGGAGATCGTGACTCCTTGAGCTTCCAAGACAAATTTTGGAGAAAATAACCCTACCATCGCGTGCGGATCATGCGAAAATCCTAAGAGAGACTATCTATTTGCCTGATTTTGACACCCAGAGGTATTGTTTTGAGTTGATGATATCATCGATGACATCATCGATGACATCATCAATTTATATCTGCCCTTAAAAACCTATATAAGGAGGGGTTGGCCACATATATTGTCAGTCTTGCCAATGCCACTCTTGGGAGCTCAAGGTGTCGTGATCACCAAGTACTCTCTAAGTTCCAGTTTGAGTTCTAGTCTTGTCCTTTGTTCTCGTCTCGTCTAGTCTTCAATCTTGGACATTCTGTCTTGACTTGTTGTAATCTCGTAGTACGAGATCCTATCGAGTTATTTCTTGTATCTAGTTAATCTCCTTGAAGGATGTTATTGTAATCTAGATATCTTGCTTCATACCTACGGTTCCGGGTTGTGGGATCTCCCGTATCATCTTTAGCCTATCCATACCTATCAGTCCCGGGGTGTGGCACATCTTGTATTGGTTATATATGCTTGTATTTTTTGCCTACGTGGGTGATCTTGTAATCAAGAGTGTAATTCCGAAATCTTGTCTAGTCTAGTGAAGAGGGCACAATCTAGTGCTCCCCTGATAACATTTGGCTACTTGATTTCTCGTATGAAAAAAAACTTAGCCCACACTTCAACATAATTGGGGTTGATAAGAAAAGACTAGAACATCAGGTTTGACTCCATTACTATTCTTGGCTAAGGCTTCCCATAGGTTTTCGTTGCTATACTATCCTTGCAAATCGGCTCTGTACCTTGACTTTCACCTACTAATACATGAGATGACATCCTCCCAAGAAGAGGCATCTAAATTCAGGTTTGATTCTAGTGCACGGTTAGATTAATCTTCTTCTCAAGTTAGAGAATCAAGTGATTCTCTTTTTACATTACATCTCAAGATAGCTTCAGAATCAAATTCTCTTGACGATGAGAAGACCACTATAGTAGACTCTTCAATAGGACAACTTTCACTAGATGTAGCAACCACTACAGAAATTGTAATTTCTATTCTAGGTGATTTGTCGCCAAAGATTGATTTAAGCATTTTAAGACAATTAATCGATGCATTCAGTCAATCAAAATCGGATGCAATGGGGCTCGCTAACTTAGCAAAAGCCAAGATGCCAACACTTAATAACCCTTAAGGAGTATGGTAAAGAATTACTTGCACTATTCATGACTTTTCCATCCATACGTGCTGGCAAGGTAACCAAAGAAATTTTAGCATCTATGTTAGGATGAGACAAAATCCTGGAATGAAAGAAGCTTAGGATGTATGCAAGGAAATTTGTTCAAGACACTGTCACTGAGTGTGCTTGACAGAAAGGAAGAAGAGGTATTCACAACAAACCACCAAAAAAAACCTTGACATTTAAAGTGATAGGAGCACATATGATGGTATGGATTTGCCAATACCAGTTTGGAGCCTTAAAAAGGGCCATATCCAATACGCCTACCAAATCAGATCAACAAAAACGAGCAAAAGCAAAGATTCAAGAAGATACTTGAGAACCACTAGACATGTTACCTCTGGAGCAGCAAGGGTATGTTAGATCTTCAAAAAGGCAATAACATCAACTAACACTCTATTTCCACCCATTCGATTAGTGCCCTCTAGTTCGCAAAAGGCATCTCATGTGCACATTCTTGCGCTTCATCGTTCTCATCTCCACACCCTCCCATACGAACTTCATCTAAATCTACGTCCCAAACCTCTAGAAGATCATCAACACTCATTCAGGTGCATGATAGCCCCACAAGTCTCCTATACATACACATTCTATGGCTAGTTCACCACCAATTGTAACTATTGAAATTTCCTCATGTACACCTAATATGTCACATCACTCCCATTGCCAAGCTCGAACCTCATCCATCCAACATTCCTCCAAAGATTATCTCCATATTATCAACCCACCATCCCCCATGTATGGCACATGCCCATACACCCTCATATGACATTTTAGATGAGCAATTTAGAGGTATATCTAGGGATTATAGTTGAGCATATCCTCAACAATCCTACAATTGATCATCTAGATCTGCAATTGTCACTAAAAACACAGAGATGGAGATAACATATATGGCCAGCTGTTCCACCACAACTGCAAGGAAAGGCACGTATGGAGGTGGTGACTCAAATGTTTCAAGAAGTGTTTAATAAACTAAGCGAGAATCAATAAATGTGTATTGGTAAGGAATATAGATTACACATCCATATCAGGGTTGTCTCGAATGAGTATCCTAGGGTTGGTTTAGTCACCAAGGAGATGCATTTATAACTAGAAGAGTGTTCTTAATTTTGGCAACATTGGAACCTTTTTCATTTTTTGGCTGCCATGATGCCCAACTTGTGGCAACAAGGGCACCAAGGCGCCAAACTTTACTTTCAAGGGGCCACCTTGCCCAACTTTTTGGGGCTTCATTTTTGTTGCAAGACCAAAGAGACAAGGTAGTCTTGCCACCAATGACCTTGCTTGCATCATCAATTTTGAAAAGGATTCTTCTACATGTAATATTAAAGTTTCCAACTCCTTTATTGTTCTTTCTATCGAGTTTCCAGGCCGGAATGCCTCCGTGAATTCGGTGTTCAATGCCCTCCCATGTTTGAAATTGGTCATCATTGTATTGGCTGAACCATTTGTGTATTAATCCTTTGAGCGTGGAAGGAAAAATGCAAGGGTTTAGACCTTGCTCCTAGACAAGGCTTGAGAGCTAGACCTAATTCTTCACACAACTCTCTCTCTATTTCTCTTCTCTTGAAGAACTTCCCCTTTTTATAGACAAAGGAAAAGATATTACAAGAGGGTGTGTTACAAGAGTAGTGGGGGAGTTCATGTATTGAGTACAATTACATTTGCCAGTACGGGACTTTTTCATGTCGTGGCTCAATTTGGATGGTGGAGATTTACGTCATACATTGCTAGCGGCTTTGTGAGACTTAACTACCTTGTCTTCCTCTGTTAGCTATCTGTTGCCTTGTCGAAGCTTGGACCACCTTGTCTCCTTGATTTGGTATAAAAAAGCCGGCTCCTTTCTTGACTGGTGGTTCATTGGTTCTTCCTCATTAGGCCTTTGTTGTATGTTTATCTTTGACTTTTGACCCTCCATCTTCCACAAAATATATAATGTTTTATATCATTGGATAGGTCTTGATGAGTACTATCATAATATATAATATCAATTTGATCATTCATTTGGCCAAATTTTGACCATTCATTTTAATTGATTTTAACATGCAAGTGGGGTCCCTAGTGAAAGGTTACCCCAAAACATAGATTTTCCAACGTGAGGGACTCTCACGGGCTATGCTACACATAGGGTTGAATAGACAAAAGATTGTGTGAAAACAAAAATATATTCCTTGTGTGCCTTATGGGTGCTCAGTATTGTGTAATGGGTGGATTGATACACGCAAAAGGAATGTGTATAACAATCTGGTCTTCTCTTCCAAGGGGACAATGTTCTTGCCTTCCATATCGACACATGCATCTTGGAGGATTGTCACATGTGAATTCATTTACTCCCCATGTGTAGAAAGCCATTGATGATGTTGAGAGCAAGAATGTCGTGCAGGTAGTCACAATTAACGCATCTAATTGTATGGCCATTCGATGCATGCTAGAGGATGATTTTCTTAGAATTACATGGACTCCTTGCACTAGCCATAGTCTAGACCTTTTAATGGGAAGACATTAGTGCCATGGAATGGGTGAAATCCATCCTATAGAAGGCAAGATTCCTTGTAAGATTTGTGATCTCTCTCTTTGAAGTCCAAGGTTTTTTTTGTGCACATTCAGATCTTGAACTCCACAAGCCCTCCATGACTCAATTTTGTTACATGGTCATTGTCGTAGATAGAGTGCTTCGGCTTCTTCGCACATTTTCTCAGAGGAACGGTATTAGTTACTAGTTACATATCCATTATATATATGCTTTCCAACATTGGTTATGGGAGATGTTGCCTTTTGAGAGACTTTCTACTTCAAAGAACTATAAGGGGGAGGGAGAAATTGAAACTCAGTTTTTATGTATGGATGAGTGCTTTTGTGTGGATTGTTTAGGTTACTGTTGGCTTTAAAGGTCCACAATCAATGTAGAGACAAAAATAAAATAGAGACAAAAGTAAAATAGAGACATGAGAGAATAGACAAGATCATAGAGAGATGGAACAAAGCTCCACAAATATGCCATACAAAGGTTGTTAGCAATGTTTTCGCAACGTCCAAGGCAACGTGTTGCTAACGCGTTAGCAACATAGTAACATTTTGCCCTAAACATTTCGAAAATGTGCGAACGTTTCTTTTTTTTTTTTTGCAATTTTTTTTCAAATTTTGGCACCGTAAGTAGTATGTACTATGTACTATGTACTATGTAGTTACAACTTACAGTTTACTACTAACTAGTATGTGCTATGTAGTATGTACCATATAGACAATGCACATGCCAAACTTGCCACTTCAAAGTCGACAAGTTCAAAGTTCAAACTTATCATGATTCATTTTAAATTCACAATGCACATTGCACAAATAATCATTGTCATTCTAAAATTTAAATTCACATTGCACATGTGACATGCCACATTCAATCAATTAAACTTTAAAGATTTAGGTCATGACCAATCATCAATGCTAGACTCCATCAAGGTTCAAGATTCAAAACATGTCAAATACAAAGAATTATGACAAGTCAATGAGTCACAAATCATATATAAAATACGTCAAAGAGTCAACTCAAAACTGTGACACTGTCATAAATGATACATCATACCACTAAATAGTCAAACAATAAACTGTCAATAATACAATCACTATCATCATCATCAACATCATCATCATCATCATCATGTGGTGCCAGACTAGTAGATGCCTCCATCCGACTAGTAGATGGGCCTGGTACTGTATGTGCACTATGACTAGCACGAGTTGGAGATGCCCTCGTACCATGCCGCGGCACGGTAAACTCCTGACAAAGCATATCATATAGATCAAGGTTCTTCGTGGGAATGGTAGGCATATCGTGGAGCCTCTCAATGTCAAAGGTCATCGACGTTGACCCGGTGCACCTTCGTTGAGTGGCCACCACACTCCAATAAACGCAAGTTGCAGTGGCAATATACAAACCGCTCCAACTGCAATGTAGATAGCCTATTCCTCTTCTTTGTGTGGAAGAGGGCCCATGTACTCCAGTTACTTTCATAGGGACCGGCACTACAATCCTATGAAAGTATGCAAATGGCTAAGTGTCTTTGCATTATAAAAGAGAAAAAAGAGAAATCTTTAATCAATTAAAGAGTTCATTAAGAAATAAAGACTCATGAGGAATGAGTTATTAGTTAAAACTTAATACTAAATAGTGAGTAATAGAGTATGAAGTCATGACTTACTAGCTCAGGCATACCGGCGCCGTATCTCTCCCATAATGTCACAAGCATGAATCATTGGAAGTCAATGTACATATGGTCCACATTCGAGCAATTCTACATTTTGGACTTAGCATTTTTGTGCAGTTTGGGTAAAACTTTTTTAGGCTAGATAGATAGAGCTTGGCAAGAGCTATCTAGTGGTATGCTTCATTTTTCCATCAGAGGTCAGAACAGGGAGAAAAGCCAAACACCCTAATACAGCTCAAAATAGAGGAAAAGCAGTTTATAAAGTCCAAAACTTAAAAAGCTAGATCATATTGTCACTTTGTCCAAAAGCAGGTAAATTTGAGCGATCAAATTTAAATAAAGCTATTTCTAGCGATTGTTTTTTAATAAACCATGAAAAGCAAATTAACAATAGTGATCACAAATATTTGAGCCAGAAAAGCTGATTTTCGTTAAAATTTTCGCTAGCTTTATTTTTTGGGAGCACAACTATATAAGGAGCATGTTGGGACACTATTTGTAATTCTCAAGCTAGAGTTTTGGAGTTCTGAAGCTTTGGAGGTGAAGATTTGGTGAAGGAGATGCTACTCTCTTGGAGCAAGAAGTCTTCTACAAGGTGGTGGCAGCTATCGTTTGTAAGTTAGCCTTATATTCTGTTTTTAGGGTTTCTGTACCCTAATTTCAGAATTAGGGTTTGCTGATTTTCAGATTTGTTGCACTATTTTGTGAGGTTAGTTTCACTTCGTTGCTCATTTGCTTCACACACACTCAGATTATAAGAGCATAATCTGAATTTTGTATCATCATCATCTTTGCTATTCTTCCATTAGTGAGTGCACCACATCATATGGTTGAGTAGTACTCCCATGTTGTAATTTGGACATCTATTTTTTAGTGAGTAAGCATCTTGCTTACGTTCTCTATCCTTGTCTCAAGATCTCTTTCTTTCTATCTCTCACATATCATCTTGATTAATTGTGTGTGTATGCTCAAAAGGTTTTTAGTTTTGGAAGGAGCTTGTGGCCCTAAATTCCAACACTTGGTATCAGAGCATAATTGATATACACACTTAGTTAAGATGAGTGAGAGATTAGAATTGAGATTGAGGACAAGTTGGATGGATCTTCTATTATCCCATGTGGAGTTTCATGATGATGAATTTGTTAGTGACAAATTTGTTAGCCTAAATTCCAACACTTGGTATCAGAGCATAATTGATATACACACTTAGTTAAGATGAGTGAGATTAGAATTGAGATTGAGGACAAGTTGGATGGATCTTCTAATTATCCCATGTGGAGTTTCATGATGATGAATTTGTTAGTGACAAAGGATTTATGGAGTATCGTCAATGGATCCTTAACAAGACCAAGACGAGAAGGTGAAGAAGGGGCTACAACAACTTCAAGAGGTACTGGAGTTATTATCACAGAGCCAACTAAAGAAGAGGTAACCACTTCTACATCGAGAGTCAGAGGTAGATCTTTACGTATAGTTCCTCCTCCTGAAGATCAGGCAAGATGGGATGCTAGAGATGCTTTAGAAATTAGCACTCTCATTCATAGCAATGAGTGTCAAAAAGCATATTCTACCGCAGATTAGATCTTGCTGAAGTTCTGGACAAGCTTGGTTGAAGCTTGAGAATCTTTTTCAGAGAAGAAATCCTGCTAGGAAAGCTCACTTGAGGAGACAACTAGCAAATACAAGGATGAAGGCTGGTGAGTCAATTCAAACCCACATCACGAGACTCGTTGACTTGAGAGATCAACTTCTAAATGTAGGAGTTGAGATATCTGATGGAGAAATGGTAAATATGTTGATTAATTCACTTCCTATTTCATATCGGTCTTTCATAACCACTCTTACCCTTACCACAAGAGATAGAGAGGTTACATTTGAAGATTAGAGTGATTGTTACTTCAAGATGAAGACCAGTTGAAGGGAATGGAAGAGAATGAAGAAGCACTTTTATCTTCATCAAAGGGTAAAAAGGAGAAGAAGGAGAAGAAGGAAAAACAATCCAAAAATGGAAAGTAAGTCCCTTTCACCTTCTACTTCAGATTCTGTATCTACTACATCTAAAGAAAAGTCTTCTAAGAAGAAGGAAGTAATATGTTATTACTGCAAGAAACCTGGACATTTTAAGTCAGCATGTTATAAAAGGATTGCAGCAGAAAAGAAAAAGGCATCATGTAATGATGCATAAGATGATAAAAAAGGGAAATCTCAAGGTGATTCTTATGCTTGTATCACCATTGAGAAAGTAGCTTTTGATCAGGCAGCTTTACAAGTTCTTTCAGCAAATCTTTGGATATTTGACTCAGGTGCTTCAAAGCATACGACAGGTTGCAGAGATGTGTTTTCTTCTCTTTCCTTTTCTACAGGTAGAAGGGTTACTATTGCAGATGGCAATGATTGGGATGTTGTGGGAATAGGTACAGTAACCTTAAAGTCAAGAGAAGCTGGTAATTTTTAGATTTCTGATGTTTTATATGTACCTGAAATAAAGAAGAATCTTCTATCTATATCTGCATTTTTAGGTGATAGTTTTAAAGTTGTATTTGAGAGAGATCTTTGTAAGATCTTATCACACAAAGAATGTAAGTGTATTTTGCAAGGTGAGCATAAAGGAGGGATTTTTGTTTTGTCAAAAATCATTCAGGCATATGCAGTCAAATCTTCGTCACCGGTGGAAGATATGAAGCTATGGCATGAAAGATTTGGATATATTAGTTTTGGAGCTCTCAAGAGTATCAAAGATAGAGGTATCGTTGAGAGTTTACCCTCATTCAGGCTACCAAATGATTCAGACATATGTGAAGGTTCTCTTGAAGGTAAGATGCATAAACTATCTTTCAAGAAACATGGTCATATTACAGCTACCAGGAAATTGCAGAGTATTCATTCATATGTGAATGGACCTATGAGAAGAGACTCTATTCAGGGTTTTAGGTATTTTGTTCTATTTGTTGATGATTTTACAAGATACTCATGGGTCTATGGTCTTAAGTTGAAGTCAAAAGTCTTTCCTATGTTCAAGAAATTTGTAGCTATGGTTGAAAATGAAAGTCAAGAAACTATCCAGATTCTCAGAAGTGATAGAGGTGGAGAATACTTGTCAAATGAGTTCCAAATATTTCTTGATGAGAAAGGTATTACTTGACACCTTATTATTGCTTATACTCCTCAACAGAATGGTGTTGCAGAAAGAAAGAATAGAGTACTTGTTGAGATGATGCGGAGCATGATGGCATCCAAAAAGCTTTTACCAAAATTTTGGTTTGATGCAGTACATACAGCTAATCACATTTTGAACATGTCATCCACAAAAGCTTTAAAGGTAATCACACCTTATGAAGCTTATTATGGTAGAAAACCTAATGTGAGTTACTTCAGAGTATTCGGATCACTTTCTTATGTAGATGTTGAGAAAAAGGATCGAGGCAAACTAGATGTAAAGGCAAAGAAAGCTGTTTTTATTGGATATCCTGTTGAGAGCAATGGATACAGGTTTTATGTTCCAGAGACAAGTGAAGTTATTCTTTCATACATATAACTAATTACATTTTGAACAGGTCATCTACAAAAGCTTTAAAGGTAATCACACCTTATGAAGCTTATTATGGTAGAAAACCTAATGTGAGTTACTTTAGAGTATTCGGATCACTTTCTTATGTACATGTCGAGAAAAAGGGTCGAGGCAAACTAGATGTAAAGGCAAAGAAAGCTATTTTTATTGGATATCTTGTTGAGAGCATAGTACAAACAGAGAGATTTAAATCGCGATTAAAAATCGGGATTTAAAATAAAAATCGCGATTTTTATTTTTTTTGCAATTTTTGTGATTTTTATTTTTTTGGAATTTTTTGTATATACACATATAAAACAATCTAATATATACATATATATCATAAAATTTATATATAATGCATGTAATATGGATATAATGCATATAATATGGATGTAATGCATGATAATATCTCAAAATAGAGCCAAAAAAAATAAAATCACGAATAAATCGTTTAAATCGTTCGAGATTTAAAAGATTTTTATTTATAAAAAAATCGCGATTTTTTTGTACTATGGTTGAGAGCAAAGGATACAAGTTTTATGTTCGAGAGACAGGTGAAGTTATTCTTTCACGTAATGCTTATATTGCTGAAAATAAAGTTTATGATAAAGAAGTAGAAATTCCAGAGTTCATTAGTGAAAATGATTATGGATTTTTTAGAAGGAATTTGGATTTACATGTTCAGCCATATGAGGAGGGAGTTAAAATTCCTAGGATTCAAGAAAGAGTTGAACAAAGAGGAATTTCACAACCTTCTACAAATTCCGTCCCACATGAGACTTTGGTTCCAGAAATGGAAGAAGTTAGAGTTCCAGAAAGTCCTAGTACCTCAGAAGGACAAGTTCCTGAACCTGTGGAAGCTGAAGCATCAGAAAGAGTATCACCACTATTTAAGGATACACCTACATGGTTATATCAGACTTGGAAAGATAGTGGTATAAAGACTTTTACATGAAGAACAAGGAGTCAGACTAGACAACAACAACAAAAAGATCATGTAAGTTTTGTTGAAGACTTTGAGATTCATGATATTTTGGCACTTATGACAGTTGAAGATGAACCTGCATGTGTTAAAGATGCACTTAACATTCCTATTTGGAGAAAAGCTATGCAAGAAGAGATTGATTCTATTCATAAGAATCAAACTTGGCAGTTATGTGAGTTACCAGAGGGAAAGAAAACTATAGGTGTAAAATGGATCTTCAAAATCAAAAGGAAAGTAGATGGTACTATTGACAGGTATAAGGCCAGATTAGTTGTCAAAGGATATGCACAACAAAAAGGTATTGATTATGATGAGACATTCGCTCCTACGTCTAGGATGATTATTATTAGGTCAATACTTGCTTTAGCAGCACATTTTGGTTGGCATATATATCAACTTGACATAAAGACTGCATTTCTAAATGGTGATTTACATGAGGATGTGTATATTGAGCCGCCAGAAGGTTTTGAAGAGATAGGTAAAGAACATTTGGTATGTAAGCTTATAAAAGCTTTGTATGGTTTAAAACAGGCACCTAGAGCATGGTATGAAAAGATACATACATATCTTTTGTCCATTGGTTTCCATAACTCAAATGCCGCTCCAACTCTTTATGTTAAAGCTGAACGAGGTATGATGATTATAGGAATCATTTATGTGGATGATATTATAGTAACAGGTCCTAGAGATGAAGATTTGCAGATGTTCAAAGAACGATTGAAGCAAACATTTGATGTGAATGATTTGGGAAACTTGCATTATTATCTTGGGATTCAATTTTTGTTTAAGGATGAGTGTATGTATATGACACAACAGAAGTACATTAAGAAACTTTTAGAGAGGTTTCAGATGAGTGATTCTAAACCTATGCAAACACTGTGACCTATGCATTATTATCTTGGGATTCAATTTTTGTTTAAGGATGAGTGTATGTATATGACACAACAGAAGTACATTAAGAAACTTTTAGAGAGGTTTCAGATGAGTGATTCTAAAGCGGATCTTTTGATATTTGAAGGGAACTTCAAATTATGCTATGGTATTTTCGAAATCTACATATATGTTACTAAAAGGATTTTTAGACTCTGATTGGGCAGGTGATAGAGACACAAGAAGAAGTACTAGTGGATTTTGTTTTTATCTTGGAGATTGTCTTATCTCATGACTTTCGAAGAGACAACCCACTATTGCAACTTCATCATGTGAAGCTGAATATCGTGCAACATTTACAGCTACTCTAGAGTCAGTTTGGTTGCAGAAAATTTTCAGTTATCTAGATGTGAGAGTACATGAATCCATTCAGCTATTTTCAGATAGCCAAAGTGCAATAGCTATAGCAAAGAATCCAGTGCATCATACAAGGACAAACCATATAGAGGTACACTACCACTATATTTGAGAGCAGATAGCAAAGTAGCACATTGAGCTGGTTTATTTTCCTTCTAGTGAGAATGTTGCAGATATATTTACCAAAGCATTGACTAGAGATAGTCATGAGAAGATTTGAAGGTTACTGAAGCTTGTACCAATATGACATTGAAGGAGGGATTGTTGGAGTCATATGGTCCACATTCCAGCAATTCTACATTTTGGACTTAGCATTTTTTGTACAGTTTGGGTAAAACTTTTTTAGGCTAGATAGATAGAGCTTGGCAAGAGCTATCTAGCGGTATGCTTCATTTTTCCATCAGAGGTTAGAACAAGGAGAAAAGCCAAACCCTAATGCAGCCCGAAATAGAGGAAAAGCAGTTTATAAAGTCCAAAACTTAAAAAGCTAGGTCATATTGTCACTTTGTCCAAAAGAAGATAAATTTATTTGAGCGATCAAATTTAAATAAAGCTATTTCTAGCGATTGTTTTTTAATAAACCACGAAAAGCAAATTAAAAATAGCGATCGCAAATATTTGAGCCAAAAAAGCTGATTTTCATCAAATATTTCGCTAGCTTTATTTTTTGGGAGCACAACTATACAAGGAGCATGTTGGGACACTATTTGCAATTCTCAAGCTAGAGTTTTGGAGTTTGGAAGCTTTGGAGGTGAAGATTTGGTGAAGGAGAGGCTACTCTCTTGCAGCAAGAAGTCTTCTACAAGGTGGTGGCAGCTATCTTTTGTAAGTTAGCCTTATATTCTGTTTGTAGGGTTTTTGTACCCTAATTTTAGAATTAGGGTTTGCTGATTTTCAGATTTGTTGCACTATTTTGTGAGGTTATTTCCTCCATACTCCTTTTATTTCCTCTATCCTATGGATAGAAAACAAATCAAGTTAGAAGCAAAACAATAAGAATGTTGAAAACTTGAATGCATATGTGGCATGCCACATACACATGTCACACACACAAATGTGACATACACAATGTGAATGCACAATGCACATATGTCAGAAGTCATACATAATGCACATAATACATATGTCATGACTCATACACAATGCACATATGTATTATGTGACATACACATGTGACATATATGATACATGTAACATGATATGTCATGACTCAATGCTCATACAGTGCACAAATGTCATGTGGCATACACAATGCACACATTAAAAAATAAAATATAGTTGCCAAGTTCTAACTTACCTCTCCAATGTCAAATAAGGACATCTATGAATAGACTCTTCGACACGGTCCATGAACTCGTATACAAGTCCAAGCGTGCATCCCTCTCTATCTGCTATGCGTATGAGTCAATATAAAGGCTTTAAAGTCGGCACTAATCCCTCCAGATCCCTCTAGAAATTGTCATCCAAACATGTCCATCGTACAAGTTCTGCCTTTGGATTGGTATGTCCAACTCAAGTTGTCCAATGAGGTGATAACAACTGTCTACATCAATGCTTGTCTCACTCTTGCTAATCTCTCCATGACTATGCACATGTATTCGAATCTAGTCTTGGTAGGCTTCACCAAGTCAATATCACTGTAAGACCTAAATAAAGCAAGCAACTTTGGTCTCTTTGTGAACAAATAGAACACTTTCAAGCAAGTGGTAAAAGTGGTGTAAATCCATGGTATCTTCCCCACATCCTCTATCAACAAATCAATGCAATGGGCAGCACATGGTGTCCACACAATAGAGGGAGTTCTTCTTCTAAAAGCTTGCCCATAGCCACACAATCACTTCCATTATTTGCACCAATGTCCACGATAGCTTGATGAATATGGTCATAAATAAACTGACTTGTTTGGAGATGACAAAATGAATCATTAATCAATTGATAATTTATCTTGAAAGCTAGCATATTGCACATGCACATGCATGATTGCACAATCAATGATAAACTGAAATTTTTTCAGAAATTAGAAATTAGAAGGGACTATAAATATTAAAGTGCAAAGTTCAAAGTTCAAACTCACTTGTAACCGTAGTACCAACAAGTGATGCATCTATGGCTCAAAGGAACATGTGCCCTTTGCAACAATGCACCAAAATGTTGTACATATTTCTTTTTCTCGTGTCCGTCCATTTGTCACACATGATTGTGCATCCATACGTTGCCCATTTCTCCTTCATGGGCTTAAGCTCTCTCTCTCTCTCTCTCTCTCTCTCTAATGCTTCCTTTGTTCTTTTGAGCTCCGTTGTCCTCAATTCTTCATAGGTAGGCCCTTGCCACCGATACCCTAATAATGATACCTTTTCAATGGCATTTCTCCATGCCGGTGTCCGTGCAACATTGAAAGACAACTTGTGTGGCTTCTTGTTTATGTTGATTTTGCAAGCTAGCACGTATAGAGGCTCCTCCAAGAGAGCCATGTGGGTGCTCTTGATAATCATGCTCGACTCTTGTACTCTTTCTTGGTGGCTCATACTCTATGTCAATCTCTATGGGAGCCTCATAAGCTTGAGATCCTTGAGTTTGGGGATCACATGAGCCATGTGAACCGCTTGCATGTGATCTACCTTGAGATTGTGAAGATGTATTCCTTCTAGCGGGAGATTTTTGCGCTACCCATTTCAATAGCTCTTCCTTGATAGCTTCCGGCATTGGCATCTTTGCAAGATGCAACCCCTATGCCACTAAATTTTGCAAGGTGTGCCTTGATCCTATAGGCTCCACTGGCTCCACTATAGCCACAAAGCTTGCAAGTCCATCTCTCACTACCCTCGGAGCCCATCTTGCCATGGCTTGTGACATATTGTCAACAAGCTTGCTTTGCTTTGGGCATGGTGATAGGAGGGAATAAGAGAGCAAGGAGGCTTGGAGGAGATAGGAGGGGATAGCTTGAGCCTTGGGATGTATGTGTGTGTGTGTGCAAAGTTAAGCCTTTTACCTTCTCTCTCCTCTTTGAGGCTTGGACATAGTCGTAAATCACAAAATCTGCTCTCGGGTTTTTTGCTCGAAATGCCTCGCTGAAATGGCCTCATTTGAGGCAAAAGAATTCGCATTGCAATTGCGATGCAACATGTGCCATACATTGCAAAATATTAAGTACATGAATCTTACAAAGAATCATGGAATCTACATCAGTTATATGCTGTAAAGTATCAGTCATATGCTTTCAACTACACCTATCTAAAATTACAAGAAAAATATACAAAAGTTTGAAAACTTGTCTACCATAAGGTTCTGAATGTACATCTGTTTCCCCTCGTTCCCGTAAACATGTCTTGATAATCTTGCAAATCTTCAAACATCTGATATAAAACTTGAATATGACGTGTTAAGAAGATCTGCAAAATGTGTGATTGCTTATGCAATCAAATAGGATTGAAGTGAGCCTTCTGGAGTTGGCTTCCTTTAGTTCATGTATTGAGCAAGCTTCTTACAACCGCTTGTTTTATGGACATGTTGCAACTTGCTAAATAATGAACTGAGCTTGACTTATGTTTGCCATAATCCTATCTTTCTACAATATGCACTATAAGCAACATGCTCTATGTGCACTATTTCCACCTGCACTGATACCAACTGTTGGTTCTTAAGGGCAACAATCAATATAGAGACATGAGAGAGAATAGACAAAATTTTCTGAAACCCAAAATTCGAAGTTTTTTAAATTATTTTTTATATTCTTTGGGTCAAAAATATATGGTATGTTGCTTTTCAAAAACTGCTTTTCAGATTGCTTTTGACTTGACCGTCCAAATGTGGTCCAAATTCAAAATGTTATATCATCATATAGCTCTTGATCTTCTACTATCCAAATATGTAATAAAAAATCTCTACAAATTTTGACCGTCTTTGACTTGAGTTTGACCATGGTTGACTTCATCAATAACTGAGTAAATCTGAAAATAGGTGCAATCTCTCTTGTGAAAGGTTGCATTTCTAACAGTTACTCCATTCAACACGTGCTGTTTGTGCTGCTCGCATTAATAAAGATGTGTCATGTCAGATGTTTAGTAAATTTACAAGGTTTTGCAATCTTTTGCTTTACGTGAAAATCTGTGATCATTCATTCTTTGAATTTTTAGAGGCATCAAGTCAGATTGCTTTTCCTTGCAGGTTTCTGTTTAGATTCAAAGGAGATGAGAAAGAAATAAATTTGGATGGAGATGGAATAGAGAGAGCAGAATTCTCAGACTGGAAATGGGCTTCAGCAGATGAAGTCCTTGATAGGGTATGGTTTGTGGAAATAAGCGTGCCTAATATGTCTTAAGATTTTTCTTATTGTACCACTGTCTGTGTGTGGTGTGCAGGCAGTTGAGTTCAAAAGGCCAGTGTATCAGAAAGTACTAGATGCATTCTCACAAACTTTGAAGTGGGGAAGCTGAGGTAGTACTGTTGAAGCAGATGTTTTAATTTTGGGTTTCAACAGCTCGACATGCATCATAGCTGTGGTATTTTAGTTAACAGGGATGTAATGATATGCTCTACATATCAAGGTTATAACACAGTTGGCACTGCTTGCGAACAAGTTGTGTAGCTTGTTGATATATGGCCCTTCAAATTCATTTCAGAGTGAACACAGTTTTGGAACAGAACATGGGCAGAATCAGACAGTTTTCTCTGCTCAGGAAGTGAATTTCAGTTTTTAATATTGTTCTTCCTTCTCTTTAGCCTGATGTGAAGGGCTTGATTGAACGGTGTAGAGCTCTCGTGGTATTATAGTATATGAGGGAGGACATGATATGATGTCCATGAGAAAATACTATTATTTTTCCAGGCATTGTCTTTCACAGGATGGGCATCGTCTTTCAGAGGATTGTCATCATGTATGTACTAAATACTACTATATAAAAAACGAAGCCAATGAATCTCTTGAAGTTGAAGTCATACCTCAGGTTTGAAGGGAACAATTGCTGAAATGCTTTATTCATAAATATCCATTCAAAAATATGGGATTCTTATGATTGAGGGTTTTAATCTGTATGAGAGTTTCCTATAAATCATACACTGGGAAATTTGGGCTTTCCTTGGAGTTGTTTGGGTGTACATCATGGTCTACAAACTGTTTTCAAGCTATGCATGACAACATGGTAATCTGATTCTCAAGTGGACAGTGCAATTGACTTGTTTACTGCCCACTACCTTCTTGTTGTTTTTTGCCTCAAATATTTTTTGTTGTGGGGCTTATGGTCTTTTAAACAAGGAAATTTTGAACGAACATAATTCGTGGTAGTCCAAGGTTATTAATGCAGGCTATAGATCACAGAACCTTTGTTTTCAACTAGCCTAGTTTTTATGTTTTTTGTTTTGAAAGATCGTAGGGTTGTATGTCAGAAACTCTTCATAACCTTATTGAGGTTTATATTCCTTGTGTCTAGGTAGCTGACTTAATTTTTACATCTAACCAACTGTACTGTAATCATATGTCGTAAGTAAGTTTCTGCAATTGACTTGTTTACTGCCCAGTACCTTGTTGTTGTTTTTTGCCTCAAATATTTTTTGTTGTGGGGCTTATGGTCTTTTAAACAAGGAAATTTTGAACGAACGTAATTCGTGGTAGTCCAAGGTTATTAATGCAGGCTATAGATCACAGAACCTTTGTTTTCAACGAGCCTAGTTATTATGTTTTTTGTTTTGAAAGATCGTAGGATTGTATGTCAGAAACTCTTCATAACCTTATTGAGGTTTATATTCCTTGTGTCTAGGTATCTGACTTAATTTTTACATCTAACCAACTGTACTGTAATCATGTCATAAGTAAGTTTCTCAATATAATCCTTAAAAATGGTCGATACTACCATGGATGATCTGTGCTTTTACTGGGTCATAATTTTTTTATCCATTTGGCACGGAACATCATTCCAGCTCCTCAGGATCTTTGCTAAATCTTTCCAACTTTTTTGTTGCTTTCATTTTGCAGAACTGGTCATCAAGGCATAATTTCTGCTATTTGCTCTGAAGCAAGAGGGCATATGTGAGAAACGGATTCTCTGTAATACTAGTAACCAAATTCTGCTACTGCTAGCAATTTAGATAGAAGTTTTTCGCTTCCCAGATGCAATTTGATTTGGCCATAAAGTGCATGTAAAGTAGTGTTATTCTCACATCATTTGAAGTCGATCAAAACACGATAAAAACTTAGCTCTTTAATACGTATTTTTTAAGAAATGGGCACGTGTATGCAATAAATGATTTCCTTTCATGCTAAATAAAAACTGAGGTATGAAATTTTAGATATAATTCCAATCTTTGCAAATAAACCTCAATGATATGAATAGAATTGATCACTCAATATGAGTTCTTTAAAAGGTTATCATTTGATATATTATTACTTTTAAAAAGGTGAAACCGTCACGTTGTTTTCTACTCACGGGAGCTATTGGATGGGTGGGAATCTCGTCTTAGGATCGTGTACCTCAAGGGCCATGTGGCACATGCCCCATGGTGCTCATGTGAGGAACCATTTGGATGCAATGCTCCTTTAAAGCTGAGAGAGCTACGACTGTGGCAAGGAGGTAACCGAAGAAAAATCTCTCTCTCTCTCTCTCTCTCTCTCTTGCTGGTGAGCTACACTTACACTGTCTTCATTATTGGATGGGGGAGGTGGGAACCTCGTCTTAGGATCATGTACCTCGAGGACCATCTGGCACATGCCACATGGTGGTCATGTTAGGAACCATTTGGATGCAATGCTCCTTTATAACTGAGAGAGCTACTCTTGCGGCAAGGAGGTAACGGAAGAAAGATCTCTCTCGTGTGTGGTTGGCAAGGTACACCATCTTCATTGTTGTCAAGTTTCTGAACAAAACAATGCTAGAGCTCATCGAGAGCAGGAAGGTGCAACTATGGCATGGTATTGGAGCTGAATAGTTGCTGCGTGATTGCGAATGATAGAGGAAGCAGTAGGTTTCTCACCAAGTTCCACGTCCTGAGCACATGCGAGGGTCATAGCTTCCTTACTCTCTTCCCCCTCGCCAATGATGGGCTATTTGGCTTGAGCGCCTGATACCCTAAAGAATGTAGTTGTAATTCGAATAAGAGATAAATGCACTCTTTATGCATGTGACTCATAGCCTTTGGAGGAGGGAAGAGCATCACTCTCATGTACATAAAGACCTTCATTTTTTGTGAATAATCTTTTGGGGAAGGGGTTTAGAGGGTTATTGGGAGGCGCTTTGGAAAACCATCTACATACACATAATATGGAGTGCATACTATCCCACTTTATAGAAATCTCGATAGTTAGCTATGCATACATGAGGATTTAAGGCCCCATGAGGATTTAAGGGGTTTAGAGGGTTATTGGGAGGCGCTTTGGAAAACCATCTACATACACATAATATGGAGTGCATACTATCCCGCTTTATAGAAATCTCAATAGTTACCTATGCATACATGAGGATTTAAGGTCCCATAAACCATTCGTCTACCACTTCTCTTTTCTGCTCTTCAATACTTTCTGACAACCTATCTACCTTTGGGAGCCCATATTATACGGTGTCTGAAGGTTCAGCCCATGAGACTTGGTGCGCGGAGGTTCAATTCATGCAAACTTTGGCTTGAAACAAAGCTTTGGAAACAAGTTTACAAGGATATCATTTGCTTTAGATTTGTGCAAGGTTCACAAGTTATGAAAAGGTTTGCAAGTTTACAGCAAGAGTCAACTAAGTGCTTCTAGATATCTGTTTGGGAGATTTATGCATTGGAAGCACGTTCTATATCTTGCTAGAGGTTCGTAGGAATTCGTAGCAAGTGTTGAATGTTGTTTAAGCCTCTTGCAAGGATTGATGTATGTTGTGAAAATTTCATTGTTGCAAGCCATGAAGGTGTTTTGATGGTGGAGACTGTTTAAAGTTGAGTCCATTGTTATCGTGGTTGTTAGGATGTGTCGACCTTAAGGGGATACTTCATATTTTGTTTTTGATTGACAAGGATGCGGATTAGTGTTGGGAAAATCACTTTGGATTGGCAATGGGAGCTCCTATCTTTCACATGGAAGTATACTTTGATTCTCCACATATTCGCTCCCACAATGGCACAAGAGGGAGATGAAAATCGAGATTGAATGCTATTAAGTTTACCTACACAATTGAAACAAACACAACACCAAGCAAGAGTTTAATATAAAAGACATAGATCAAGTTGTTGATTATACAATGGCATCAGTTTACGGGCATCTTGCCATAATATCTCGTGTTTGAGATGCATCTCTCATTAGGGCTAAGAGTATGCTGGGGGATGAGTTTCAAGGAAGTATGGGCTATTTTGTTGATTGGAAATAGTCAAAACTCTATTCCTAGAAGAGTTTCTATCAAATAAATAAGAGGAAAGGAGTTGGGATTAGTGGATAGGGTCACATAGAGAGGTAGGCTAGTATGCATTTACATATCACTAACTTCATAAATCACAAGAAAGACATGATATGATTAGGAAAGAGATCAGATAATCTGGAAAGCTCATAGGGGAAAATTATAGGGAACCCCATTTTTTTTAGACCTAAAGCCACTTAATTTTATGGGGGATGGTTGAGATCCTAATAAGGATGTGGTCTATATTTTTCTCTAGAAGCGGATTCACTTGTATCAGTTTGAGGGCATCTTGCCATAATATCGCCTTTGTAGGGCTAAGTATGATGGGGGATGAGCTTCAAGGAGGTATGGGCTACTTTTGTTGATTGGAATTAGTCAAAACTCTTTTCCTAGAAGAGTTTCTATGAAATAAGAGGAAAGGAGTTGGGATTAGTGGATAGGGTCACATAGAGAGGTAGGCGATTATGCATTTACATATCAATAACTTCATAAATCACGTGTTAAACCTAGTACTAGAACACAAATATGTACTATCTATGATGTGGGGTGAGGATAAGTGATTATGAAACACCACGTTGTCAAATCTCAAAGCTACAATCCGAAGACCACATGTACCTCTAGATAATGAATATGGAACGTACCAATTTAGGTATGACAAGGTAATGGCTATAGGGTTTCAGAGATGCACTTGAACGAAGTTATCAAAACAATACTTTAGAACTTAGTAAAAATAAAAGTTTTTAGTCTAAGGTGAGATGGATGTAACTAGTGCATCTCTCATTTCTTGCGTGGAATGAGACGCTTTAGTCGATTTTGCACATGTTCAAGGGTCGTATTTATCCTATAGTTTTGATTTTGAGGAGCATATTCATATATTTAGTCCTTTTGATGCATATACTCGTGTTGGAAATGTAAATTAGGATAATCTGGAAAGCTCATAGGGGAAAATTATAGGGAACCCCATTTTTTTTAGACCTAAAGCCACTTAATTTTATGGGGGATGGTTGAGATCCTAATAAGGATGTGGTCTATATTTTTCTCTAGAAGCGGATTCACTTGTATCAGTTTGAGGGCATCTTGCCATAATATCGCCTTTGTAGGGCTAAGTATGATGGGGGATGAGCTTCAAGGAGGTATGGGCTACTTTTGTTGATTGGAATTAGTCAAAACTCTTTTCCTAGAAGAGTTTCTATGAAATAAGAGGAAAGGAGTTGGGATTAGTGGATAGGGTCACATAGAGAGGTAGGCGATTATGCATTTACATATCAATAACTTCATAAATCACGTGTTAAACCTAGTACTAGAACACAAATATGTACTATCTATGATGTGGGGTGAGGATAAGTGATTATGAAACACCACGTTGTCAAATCTCAAAGCTACAATCCGAAGACCACATGTACCTCTAGATAATGAATATGGAACGTACCAATTTAGGTATGACAAGGTAATGGCTATAGGGTTTCAGAGATGCACTTGAACGAAGTTATCAAAACAATACTTTAGAACTTAGTAAAAATAAAAGTTTTTAGTCTAAGGTGAGATGGATGTAACTAGTGCATCTCTCATTTCTTGCGTGGAATGAGACGCTTTAGTCGATTTTGCACATGTTCAAGGGTCGTATTTATCCTATAGTTTTGATTTTGAGGAGCATATTCATATATTTAGTCATTTTGATGCATATACTCGTGTTGGAAATGTAAATTAGGATTGGACTTCCAATTATTATTTTTTGCAAGAACATAAAGTGAAATTTTTTAAATTAGTTGATGTTTGATTTTATAGATGTTTTTCCCATTGATTTATCAAGAGTACTACCACCAAGAAGAGGGGACATTGATCTTGATATAGATTTGGTTTATGCAATTAAACCTATTTGTAGGCTTGCTTATAGATTTAGTGTTATACAACACTAGGAAATAAAGAGATAGACCCATGCATACTTGGATAAAGCTTTCATTAGGCTTAGCAATTCACCATGGGTAACACCAGTGTTCTTGGTAAAAAAATAGATGGATCTATCAGACCATGTTTATATTACAGGACATTAATAAGTTAGTGACTAAGAATAAGCTCCTAATGCTATCATTGGATGACTTAATTGATAAGCTACACTAGGATCCGTATTTTATCAAGCTAGATTTCAAGTCATGGTATCATCAAATAAGAATTAAGGTGGATGATGTGCCAATATTTGTCTTTAGGATTGGATATGGGTACTATGAGTTTTTATTGATGCCATTTGATCTCATGGATGTTGTTGCCACATTCATGAAGCTCATGGATAGTATTCTATGGTCTTACCTAGGGAATTTTTTAGTAGACCTTGATGACATCTGATCTATAGTGGATATGAAAAAGAACATTTGGAATGCTCATTAAAAGTATTCTAAATGTTATGGGAGGATTAACTCTTTGCCAAGGAGTTGGAATCCAAATGGATCCAGATCACATATGAACTCTAGTTGTGCCTACAACTTAAAGGAAAAGGGGAAGCTTACCATTATGGAGATGAGCAAAGGTAAAGCATGGAGGTGCTCAAAGTAGCGATTGCTACAAGTTCATTGTTGCATACTGTAGATTTCAATCGGTTCTTCATGGTTGAAGCTAAAGTAAGTGATTTTTAATAGGAGGGCTTCTACTTCATGATATATTAGATATTTGATTTGAAAGAAGAAAAAACAGAGTTGATTAAAAAAGATAACGTCTATAAGGACTTGTGTTAGGGAAACACTAGATTGCACACTTTCACTAGAGTAGACAAGATTTTTGAAATATGCTTTTGACTGTAAGATTACCCATGCTAGGGAAACAATAGACGAATGTGAAACTATTAGAAGAGGTCCCATCACTTGAGACTGATAGGTATGGATAACTGAACTGGAGGTAATGTACGAGATCCCACAAACTTGGACCATAGATAGAAAACAAGATATCAAAAACACAACTCCCTTGATGGAGATGAACTAGATAGAAGATATAATTGGATAGAATCTCATACCATGAGATTACAAGATGGCTAGACTAGATGTATTTAAACTAGATTGGACAAGATTATAACAAGGAGCTATACAAGCAGAGGAACTATAACTTGGAAAGGACTTGGAGAATGCGATTCCTTGAGCTCCTAAGGTTGGCATTCTCAAGAGTGAGGGTATATGTCAACAAACCTTCCTTATGTAGGTGTTGAAGGGTGGTTACAAAGTGGTGATGTCACTGTTTAGTAGTTGAAATAGGAGCTTAGGGTATCAAAATAAGGCAAGTAGACAATTATTCTTAGGTCTTTCGCATGCTTCAGATGTGATGGTGTGTTAAATTTCCCAAATTCTTAAGCAACCATGAGATATGCAAGGTCATATGAAAACTAGGATTCAAGATAGTTTTCTTCATGTCCATGATATCACCTCCCCTTCAAGCGAGGAGTTCCACGAGCAGTGATGTGTAATAGAAGCATAATCCATTGTGTTTTTGATGTTTTCTTCCCCTTTGCTCTAAGTCATTAGACGCTAGTGTTAGCCATTTGCATGGAATTTATTTGAGATTTTGCCAAAATATATCTTAGAAGGACTCAATTAAACTCACATTTCTTGTTTTGCATACAAGTCTTTTTCTCTTTCTTTCTTTTGAGCAACCTATTATCACACTCAATTGCTTGATTCATAAATTCAAGTGGTTAACAATTTGAAGCATAAGTAAACCTATTTCCTTGATGTAGTTTCCTTAGCTTTGTTTTGACAACACGTGAAGAATCGGTATCTCTAAAAGAACATGTGAACTCTCGAACAAAGGACTTGAAATCATACAAAATATCCATATCGTTCTCAAGGATAGGTATGAACCATGAAAGACTTGGGTTGCACAATAGAGTTCCATGAATAATTTTTGAGAATCATCATCAGGCTATCTATTTAGTTGCATTCTTATGAGAAGCTTCACCTTTTACAAAAATCCTCGAAATTGTGATCTTGTCTCATCAAATTTATCAAGCATGCCCACTTTTGGACTTTTCTTCATATTAGTTGTCATGGGGGTACTTGAAGAAGATTGATTTACTATGACCTATAACTCTTCAATAGCATGTGCAAAGCAAGTGCAAGATACCTAAGGGAGCTCCACATGCCAACACTGCATTGAGGCAAGGTGTTGGCCTACAAGCAATGAGGAGATAGAGAAATCAAGTGCAATCCGACACAAAACAGGCCTAGCCATTTTTTTCATAAATTATTTTCAATTAAAAGTGATCTTCATCACTACACCAACATTTTGAATACCATTTTTGGTAGATTAGACTCCATTTTTTTCAAGCCGAGGAGTCCTCGAGCTTGAGAAGTACTGGAAGTAGTCACATATCAATTTTTGTAATTTTTAGATTTTGTTTGAGCCTTCAAATAAGCCTTGGAACTTAACTAGGCCGGACACTAGGTCTGGACAGGGCCAAAACCTAGTCAAAAACTATAAAAAGAGCTAGAGAGCTCATTTTTGGGGCTAGCTTGTTAGAGATTTGAGCTTTTGTAAGAGACTTCTTGAGTAATAGAAAGCACTCCATTGTTCTTCTCTTTGTTCTTGCCTTGTGTGTGCGTGTGTGTGCATGATTGTGTGTTTCTCACTCACACACTTGTGCCTTCACTTGCTCATAGTCGTCATACAGATTGACATTTATGATGTGGATCTCCTCACATTGGTACTTGCCATCGTGCTAGAGTGACACAAGGGATCATTACACACGTGACTATCCAAAACAAAGGGGACAACCATTCATATGAATGATGCAAAGCCACAGTAAGGTAATAATCCCCTTTTGATTCTATCATCTAATCAAACGCAACCTATTGTAACAAGGTCCAAGGGCGAACAACTGGGAGAACCTAACATAGTGGAGGTAAGCAAGGAAAACAAAGAAAAGGATGCAAGTGTGGAGCTCATAAATGACATCGAAGATGCTTACAACTTGGTAGTTGCTGATCTTCATAAACAAGTAGCCAACTGCTCACCCACAACCTCCAGCAACATCAAGGAGTTTTTTAAAAATAGTTGTCAAAGTATAAGTTAGCTTGAACTGATTCAAACAGACCCACGGGGTAAGAAGTAATTTTTTGAAAATAATTCACGCATTAATGAATCCACCTCCATGCACAGAAGGTTTTTTCGGTCGAATTTCCTCCATCAGAAGTAGCTGATTATTAAAGCTGTAAACGAACATTCAAAATCAAAGATAACTTGATCATAAGAGTTATCGTTGATGACGGTTCAGGTATCAATTGAATGCCAAAGTTTACCATGAAGATATTGGGCCTCTCTATCACCAAACGTGCACCATTCATAGTCATCTTAGCTGATCAATGAAAGCTCAAGCCTCTTGGAGTAGTAGAAAAGGTAACCATGTCTATACAAGGTTGTTCATTTGAGATAGAATTTGTAGTCATTTCATTACCACAAGAGATTTCCTTTCTGCTCTTTTTGGTAAGGCCATGGCTATGATGCAAATCATTCTCTTTATCTTCTTCTAATGGTGAGTCACAAAGGTATCGGGCTTGAAACTGCAAAACTTGTTAAAATGTTTAACAAAATTTTAGAAGAAAAGGGGGGATTAACCCACTTCTCAAAAAAAAACCAAGAACTCCAAGATTGGGGTAAAAATCTTCTTTAGGTAACAACCTCAAGAGATAACCACATTCAATCGCATATGGATCTAGACAAGGACAATCTTACATATATATAATGCGAATTGATCCTCCCAAAAATGAAAAAGTTTTGCTTTCTTGGTTAATGGGTAACTTGGATTGCTAACAAGTTGAAATTGAGGAGCTGGACAATCCTTTTGAGTTTGTGCAAATGTCAAAGGAGTCAGCCAAGCAAGGGTATGATAAGGTATTATGCGAATCTTCGCATGCTAAAAATTTTACAAGAAATAGGACTTTGGATCAAAAGGTGGAGCTGAATCAAAGACCTTCCTCTCGAGATGAAGCAGGGAGCAACATAGGTTCTATTGTTAAAGAAGAACATAGCTAGTTGGACTACATCAATCCATTGAATCATTGGTAGTAGATGGATCATCCTCTAATGGAAAGTCAAGCACTTGACAATGTCCTTATGCTAGACTTGGATCAAATAAAGAAATTGGCTTAGATAGAAACTCAGTGGGATATAAAGATGTCAACCACCAGCAAACTAGCTAATGTAACTCAAGTTTTGCGTGATTGTAATAACCATTTTAGGCATAATTTAATCTCATAAACAGTTGTATGAAAGTTCCAAAAGGCAATCTTTATAATAATGGTCCATTAGATAGTTCAAATAACTAGAAAATGCACAGTCAAGAGGGGGTTGAGCCAAAATTGTATCACCTTCTGAAGGGCAGTTCGGAAAATAATTGTCAAGATGTGCACTAGGTTGTGAGCAAGGAAGGTGATGAGAAAAGCACACATTAGGATCCATATCAACATCCACAATGCACAACTGATGAGGCAGACAAAGGAACAAAAAGCAAGTCAAGAGACCAGTAGATGGAGTTACCCTTGCAAGAAATTCCTTCTACATGGATGGAGGAGAAGCTTTCAAGATTTCGATTTGAATCTACACCTACATACTCGTTAAAGGCATTCAAAGAAAATATGAGGAAAAATCTTTAGTTGAAGAAGTCAATCTGGGCTCACAGGATGATCCAAAAATGGTTTGGATAGCTAAGTGGTTAGGAAATTTTCCTTCATTCAATATGAAATTATATCAATGTTCCAACACTATAAAAATGTATTCCTGGTCATATAAGGACCTAATTGGAATTCGTGAAGAGATGGGGCTTCATCAAATCCATCTCATTGAAGGTGTAGTCCCAGTTCAAAGAAAACCATATAGACTTAACCCCAAATATGCAAAATCAATACGTATGGATCTAGCAAAACTAGAAGAAGTTGGGATCATCCATCCTATAGAGCACTCAAGATGGCTCTCACCAATGGTAATAGTGCCCAAAAAGAACAGTGGTAAAATCCGTGTTTGTGTTGACTTTAGAGCATTGAACAAAGCAACCATACAGGATGGGTTTCCCCAACCCTTCAGCAAACAAGTACTAGAAGAAGCCACGGGTCACACTTTGTATAGCTTTCTAGATGGATTTAGTGGGTATAACCAAATAGCTATTCATCCAGAGAATAAAGAGAAGAATGCATTTGTCACTCCTTGGGGCACATATGTCTACTCAAGAATGGCTTTTGGAATGAAAGACGAGGTGTACGATCAAAAGTCAAGCTTTACCACATAGCTTTTGGCTTGAGGTTGTTATGTGTGCAACATATGTATTTAACAGGTGTTCCACCAAACCATTGTAGTCGATCACTCCATATGAGGCATGGCATGATCACAAGCCATCTGTTGCTCATTTGTGTGCATTGGTTGTCTAGCATTTTGTTTCGTGCCTGAACAATAACACACTAAACTAGATGGTAAAACAGTGAAACATATTTGTTGATATATTTTGGTAGTGATGTGTGTAAACACACTTAGGACCTCCGAGGCACTTTTTTCCCTCTTTAGGAGGTTTTTCCCCAGCTTGTATATACGCCTATAACCCTAACGAGTTACTTATCTTTGTACATTCACTTGGTAATACATTCAATATTTCGCACGCTTTCATAGACCTTAAACTCCAACCATTGGTATCAGAGTAGGTTGCCGCTTCATCTAGGGTGTCATTGACACCCCTCTGATCATAATCTCAGAATCACACAAAAATTGGTGAGCATACTCAAGGAAATTAGGAGTTCAAAACAGCTTCATTATGTGGTGTTGAAATTTTTATGTAAGCTCGTTTCAACCTCTGAATGCACTATCACAGTGCCTATGCAAGCGATTCCGTCCTTTTATGCCAAACATATATACACATTTCGATTTGTAGTACAAGCGGCTCGAAGTCTGCTACATGTTTAGAGGATTTAGTCTCTATTTTGTTGCAGGAAGATCAGTCTAGGTAGAACAATTCCATTATGCATGTTTTAAACAAAGCTTTCTTAGTGAAGCTTGGATCACAACACACAATATTGAATGTGTTACCAAGAGAATGTACAAAGATTAGAGACTTGTTAAGGTTATAGGTGTATATACAAGCCGAGGGAAAAAAAACCTCCTAAAGAGGGAAAAAAGTGCCTCGGTGGTCTTAGTGTGTTCACACACGTCACTACCAAAATATATCAACAAATGCCAAGGGATGCAGTGAAGAAGGAGCTAGCACTTATGTATAAGGAAGTGCAAATCTATGTGGTATCAATCCATAATAGGAAGTAAGCCCAAAACTTTGTAGAAAGCTTCAAACTTCTCCCTAGGTAGAGTCTTTGTGAAAAAGTATGCAATGTTCTCCTCTCTGGGCACATATGCAAAAATGATCTTTCCAGGAGAGAACCTCTCCCTCATATACTGATAGTGCACCTCAATGTGCTTAGTGCGAGCATGGAACACAGGGTTCCTTGCAACTTTCAATGCACTCTGATTGTTAGCAAAGATGGTGGTGGCAGAAGACTAACCAACACCCAAATCAGCCATAAGGCATGTGAGGCACACATGCTCAATAATTATTGCCCCTATACTCAGCCTCACAACTAGAAGTGGCCACAGTAGGCGGCTTCTTGCTCGACCAAGATATGCATGAGCTACCAAGCATGAAGCAAAAACCATTGGTGGACACACGAGTGTCATAGCAACCAACACAGTCAGAGTTAGAAAAAGCATGTAAATCTAGCGGTAGTGATCCCCCTTGGGATAAAAAAATCCAAGTAGTCGGGTACCAATCAAGTAGTGAAAGATGCGCTTAACCGTGTGCCAATGCTTGACACATGGGCAATGCATAAACCTACTCATCTATGAGACAACAAAATGAATCTCTTTCCAAGTAATGCATAAGTAAATAAAGCATCCAACAACCTAATGACAGTGAACAACATGAAATGCATCTCCAACATCATGAAGACTCAATTGTTACCCATAGGCTATTCAGTAACAACTAAAAAGTGTTCTTTCTGTGATAGAAATAAAGGATAAAGTGAGCCAACTTTGCTTCCTTTTGCAATAACCATATTGCCCTTTGATATACGAAAGGACTTGGCATAGAAGACCACCTTGTAACCAAGGTCATCAAGTTGACCAACTGACATTAAACTGCATAATAACTAAGGTACATGGCCTACATTATGCATAGTTTTGAACCATGAATGAACCGTACAACCACATCTCCCATCCCCACAATGTCACATTGTAAGAGTCACCAAGTCTCATGGGACCAAGAGACTTTGCTACATAATTAGAGAACCATTCTCTATGTGGTGTCACATGGGAAGAAGCACCAAAATCTAGCAGCAACATGTGGGAAAGAGAATCAGCCATAAGAGCCTTAGTTGGCATAATACTATCAAGTGTCTACAAATCAGCATCATCAGAAATAGCATTAATTTCCTCAATCTTCATAGTCGAAGTAGATGGTGCAGGTAACTGTTTAACATGCCCATCAACATTCTATCCTTTACCTTTAGCATTCTTTACTGCATAATAGTATTTCTTCATGTGTCCTTTCTTATGACAATAATGGCATTCGATATCCCTCTTCCTTGATTTACTTCTACTCTTAATTTGTTGACTATTCTTTTCCTTATTCTTGCTCTTGCCACATTGCTAATTCTGTCCTTGGTAAGAATCGTGAACATTATATGAATCTCCACTCTGAGTGCCAACCATAGATTTTCTACAAATCTCCTCACTCAGGAGTGCTCCACATATGTCATCATAGACTAGTTTACCACCATGTGCACTATTGCTAATAGTTGTGCAAAATGTATCCCATGATGATGGCAAGGTGCATAACAACAATACTGCTTTCATTTCATTATCCATATCCATTTTCTGAGCCTCTAACTGGGAGAATATAGCATCAAACTCATTTAGATGAGCAGCAACACTATCCGTGTCTTTCATATGAACGACATATAATTTTCTCATTAGATACACTTTATTTGATGCTGTCTCTTTTTCATATGTATTACATAACTTCTTCCAAATATCCTCTGCACTTTCACAATCTAATACTGTAAAGTAAACATTATTTGCCAAGTGCAATCGAATGGTAGATCTGGCCATTTCATCTATCTCAACACAATCATCTTCATCCATGTCAGCAAGCTTCTTTGAAATCCCATTTACTGGCTTACCTTTCCTCCTTTGAATGATCACATCTTTAATGTGATTCTTCCATAGAGCAAAGTTTGTGCCATCAAATTTTCAGATCTCAAAATGGACTTTGCCGTGCAAGTTATAGCTCCTCCTCGGAACACTAGCACTAGACCCTGATCCACCAGATGTGCCTGAGACCTTTGATGCCATGATGGTAGAGAATTGAATAGAATGATAATGGAGCTAGAAGAGTCTGAACACCAACGAATAAGTGTATCAAGGAGTAAATCGACCACTATATGGTTGACAAAACCAAAAAACTGGAAAAATTTTGCCAGAGTATCCTATGCAAAATGAGTATATGCCCAGTGTCAAAATATCATGAAACTACAAGTATTGACATGTTTACCTGCATAGTGAATCATTGACTCCACTTCACATAATCAATTATCTAATAGAAGCCAACTAGGCTTATCGAGCACCTATGAACAACTATCATACATCTCCTATTGTGAGGTTGGGTAAGTCTTCCACCTGCATCATCGAAGAGACCTCCACATCTGGGTGTCTCCTAGTTAAGAAAACCTCACCACGATCCTCTTTATCAAAAGTAAAAGGCTTTATGCAAAAAACATAACCGCTATATCAATGACCACATGGATGTACATAAGCAATATCCAAAGAAGCATACACGGTGTGTATGTGCTCAATATATGCAGTAAAATGACACCAAAAGGCTGAATGCACAGCCCAAAAACTAGCCAACAACACCTGCAAGTGTCTGTCAACTCTAATGTTTTAGGCTCAAAAACCTGCATAAATTTTGCAGCGGCTGCTCCCACCAAAACTGAAAACCTTTCGAGAAACCTGTAGTTTTACGAGTGTGGCTGAAAAGCACAGCCCTAAAGGTTAATATTTATTGTCAGAGAAGTACAAAGAACAACTTGGCTTGGTTGTCATATTTGTTGATGATAGATGTACAATTCATGATCTGTCAAATGGCGATGTTATTATTGCTTCAGGCATCTTATGTCATGCGTTGTATAAGCTCATAGACTATGCAAAATATGTCAATGATTCAACATGTATAGTTCAAGCTTCTCAGACTGTCTTAGATGCAAAGCTTTGGCATGCATGCTTTGATCATCTGAATTTTTCTTGTCAACAACAAGCTCTTAGTGCTAATATGGTAAAACTAACCTTTTTAGAACCAAAAACTTTTGTCTCTCAAACATGGTACAAGAAGGTTAGTATCAAAGTATATGATCAACTAAAGGCAACTTTGGAAGAGTAGGAAGAACTATGCCAAAAAGCTAGAATATGCTTGCAAGAGGATCCACCTCATTTTGTTTTAACACAATTACTACCAAGAGAAACATCTACATCCAAACATATAGGAAGAAAACAACAATAATATTTCCCCTCAAATAGGGTGTCTTTTACTCCAGTATCTATACCCAGTTACAATGATGTACTCTGCATGGGAGTTTCTAGCTGGGGGGTTAATAGGACCTATGAAGTCTATGCCCCACTTCGAAAATGCACATCCTCCCATCATTGGCCTCAAGGGCATCTCGTCTTTTCTCACTGGATATTGTGCACGTTGGCATGTGTCACATTTCTTCACATAGGTATGTACGTCCATATGAAGAGTGGGCCACCAAAGTCCTGAGAATAGAATGGTCTTGATCACTCGGTCAGGACCAAAATGTCCACCTGCAACACCGCTGTGTGCAGTCTCTAAGACCTTTAAATAGTCTGATTCATGAACGCATAGTCTTAAGTAACCATCTTTGCCTCTTCGGTATAGGTTGTCCCCTACTAAGGCATAGCCTTGAGCCTCTTGCTCCATGCTTCGTCTTCTTGCTAGACTAGCCTCTTTGGGTAATCTTCCCGATCTCATAAACTCTACCAATGGAGCACTCCAATCTGGAATTAATGACACTTGATAAAGGGTCGCATGCTCCACTGGGGGTCTCTCTCTGCACCTTGGACAATTCTTAATCCACTCATGTATTTCTTTGTCCATGCTAGGCCAATACACTCCTAAACGCTTTAGATTCTGCGATGTTCATTGTTTAGAATAGTGATTTCCTAGCATTCCTTCATGGGCTTGTTGCAACCAACTACTATGTTCATCATCCTCCACACAACAAGCTAATACACCCTCAGTATCTTGTTTGTACATGCTTCCTGCTAATATGTGATATTTTTGTGATTTTACAATTTCTTCTTGTGATGTTTTCACATTCTTATTTGCAGGGCCAAAGGTTAGGACTGGTACCAACTTATTTGCCCATTTAGGAACAACTTCTAAATTGAACAGATAAGCATCGGGTAATTCGTCAGACACTCCTTGTGGTGACTCTCCTGAAGTGATGCGAGAAAGGTGATCTGCCCGAAGGTGGGTTCTACCTTTCCTGACAACAACTTCAAAGTCATATTCCATTAGTAAGAGGAACCATCTTACTAAGCGTCCAGTATTGCAAGGTTTATTGAACAAATATAACAAAGCTTGATGATCAGTGAAAAACTTGAACTTGTTGGCCAATAAATAGTGTCTAAACTTCTTCACAGCATATACCATGCCTAAGCCCTCTCGCTAAGTTGTGGTATAGTTCCGTTCAGCTGCAGTGAGCTGTCTACTAGCATATGCTATGGGCAAATCTAAGTTTCCTTCACTTGTGGGTTGTGCTAGCACACATCCTATGGCATGATTGGATGCATCCACATGGACATGGAATGGTTTATTCCAATCAGGAGTGGTCAGTATTGGTGCTGTGCACAAACGTTTCTTCAGTTCGTTGAAAGAATTCTCGCATTCGTCGTTCCACTCAAAATTAGACAACAAGGCATAAAGGGGTCTAGCTATGATCGCGTACATGTGGATAAACCTACGGTAGTATCCACAATGGCCCATAAAGGCTTGTACCTCTTTAATATTCCTTGGCCTTGGTAGCTCCGCTATGGCTCGTACCTTATCTTCATCTGTTGAGATTCCATTCTTAGAAACAATATGACCTAAGATTTTACCTTGACGCACCATAAACACACACTTTTCTGGGTTCAGACACACTCGATATTCTCTACACTTGTTGAAGATTTGTCTGAGCTCAGGGATGTGAACCCTTCTTTCTTGGGAATGAGCACATAAATCATCCACATACACTTCTAAGCTCTTTCGTAAGAACTCTTTGAAGACATGACACATGAGCCTTTGGAATGTTGCAGGTGCATTGGTGAGCCCAAATGGCATCACCCGAAATGCAAAGATTCCCCACTTTGTAGCAAAAGCTGTTTTGTGTTGATCTTCTGGGGCAATGGCTACTTGATTGTAACCTGAAAATCCATCAAGGAAGCTATAAACTTCCTTACCTGCAACACGCTCCAATAGGTGTTCTGTGATTGGAAGTGGATAACTATCTCTAATCGTAGCGGCATTAACTTTTTTAAGGTTAATACACACTCGCAACTTCCCGTTCTTCTTGGGTACCACAACAATGGGGGACACCCATTCGGTATGCTCAATCTCATAGATGAATCCAGCTTCAATCAACCTATCAATTTCTTCTTTTATTTTGGCTGCATAGGTATCATTATATGTGTAGGGCTTCTGTTTGGTGGGCTTAGCATCAGCAGTCATGGGGATAGTATGAGAGCAAATTCTTGGATCTACCCCTTTCAAGTCTCTATAGTGCCATGCAAACACATCCCTATATTCCCTTAATAGAGCTATAAGCTCCATTTCTTCTCTTGCACTTAGGTCATCTCCTATATATGTGCATCTCTCTTCGTTCTCTTCAATGGTCACTACAATCTTCTTGGTCTTTTCTTTATTATCATATGATTCTCCTATGATGGCCTCTCTCTTAGGCATTCGTACCAAAATTTTGCGGTCGTCAACTTCATATTTCTTGAAGTTTTCTGGTACTTCAAACAATGATTCCTCCTCTTCTTGTTTCACTGCTTTTCTTTTCTTTTTCTTTTGACTACTCTCACTTCCATCCTTTGAGTTTACTGTTTTAATACTTGTGAGAGGTTCTTCTTCTTTCTGGGTGAACACTCCTATATCTTCTAGATAGTGCTGCTCTGAGTTAAAGCAACTATCCATCACGATAGACTCCAGATCATCGTCATTCTCTTCTTCTTCTATGACATCACTAGGGTCACATTCTTCTAGCAAGGGTTGACACATGAACACTGAGATATCATAACCCTCCTCATCACAATGAGGTGTCCACTGTTCCTCATTGACAGCAATGTCCATGGTGGCTAAGATTTATGGCCAGCCATGAGGCTCAAACTCCTCATCTGGAAAGATCATCGGTGTGTAGGCTGGGTCTCTAACTGGTCTATCTCCTAGCGAAGTTCCTTCTTCTCTTGCCTTTAAACGTTTTTCCTCTTCCTTTGCGACCTTGCACATCCACAAATGAGTATCTTCATGCAGCCATGATGGATCAGGTGAACTTTCAGAATGCACAGAGATGGAATCTTCTTTCGCTTTGTGGATAGAATTCCACTGTAGGGGTGGTACATCTCTGAAGGTGTAATCCTTCAAATTGACCTTGGTGGTGACCCCTAAGTGCTGTAAGTACAAGGAGTTAGTTCCCCAATCCTGTACTATTTGCAATTGTCGTAGGAAGGGTCTTCCTAGGATCATCTCATAGACATAATTTTTCTCAAAGTCACATATAGCAAATGTGTGCTCAAACTCTACACCACAAGTGGTTAGAGTGATCCCTTCTAGCAATCCTAGAGGTCTTTCAAAATGACCATCAGCCATTTGAAGCTTCATTCTAGTTGGTCTTAATGTGGGCTTGCCCCATTGCTTCCACAAGGAGGTGGTCGCAATAGCAACACCAGCACCTGAATCTATGATTGCTTTGGTTGTGTAACCTTGGTAGGTGATTGGAAGATAAGTATTACCTTCTTCACCCTCACACATGTCCCCTATTTTGTCTAGAGGTATCTCTGGTACCCTTTGCTTGGAGCCTGCTTTTGGCATGTTGGAATCAAGTTCTGGAACCTGATCCTTCACATGATTCCAAAGCTCAGGTTTTGCTTTGAGCAGCTCTTCTACAGTGAGATGACACTGAACCTTAGTGTTCTTCACAACATCCGTGTTCCTTGGAACCACTGAGTCTTCATTTCTTACTAGTATTGTGGGAGCTCTAATCTGGAGAGATTCAGATTCCCATGGGCCTGGAAATTGAGGCAGTTCTTCTAAGGTATTAGATTCAAAATCTAACCTTTCGTCTTCTTGTTGTTCTGCTTCATCTCCGTAAATAGATGGAATGTCTTGGGGAAATTGATCATGAAGATCATCAATCTCAGGAATAGGAGGGGAATTACCTTTCTCCTTGGCCCATTTCTCTTCCTGTATTTCCCGCAAGAATTCTTGAGAGTACTGTTGAATTGAAGGAGGTATTCCTGGATCCGTGGAATTAGGAACATAAGCTCCCATTGGTGGTGAGCTTCCTCTTTCAATAACTGGTTGAGCCTGTGGAGGTAAAGAAACTTGTGGTTTGTTTACCAACTGCTCTAATCGTTCTAGTAAGCTCTGGAAATGCAAATCCTCTTTGACAGAGTTTGTCTGATTGAACTTTTGACTAGTCTCAAGTATAGCTTGAGCTTGTTCTACCATTTTCATGCACATTTTCATCCGTTCAATCTCTAAGTCCGCTCTAGGGTAACTCTTGTCTAGGTTTGCAGCTGTAGGCCCTTCTTGAAGTCGAGCCTGGTAGGCCTTGAACATCATGTCCAAGCCTTCTGGGGTTGGATCTGCAAGAACAGACCCTGGTTGCGGTCTATTTACAATGGGTGGTGGGGTGCGATGAGGTGGAATGGATGGAGTTTCGGCATGTGAGGGGTTTTGAGATGCAATGTCTTCTATTTTTGTTTTTGCGTCTTTCAAGCTTTCTTCTAGTTCCGATAACTTTTTATTCCACTTACGATTGGCCTTTTCTCTGGTATCCTTCCATGTTCTTGTTTTCCTCTTACTAGGCTCTCCTGATTCACTCGACTCCGATTGCTCTGCTGGTTTATCTTGTTTTAATGCTTGTGCCCTAGTAACTGCCTGTATAGGTGCCACATTACTGCTACTTGAACTTGAATCCGCCACTAAGCCTACCACATTAATTGGTGTAATCTTGGGTGCACTGGAGGGGTTTCTTGGACAATCTCTAGGGAGATGGTCTTTGCCACAATCAGGGCAAAAAGCCTGTATTGTGATAGCCTGTCCTTGACTCGGAGATGATGGGTGGGGACAGTCACGAATGAAATGATCACCTTGACATCTAAAACAAGATCCTCTAGGGGCTTGTGGTCTCATTTGTCTCAATTGGGGCCTAGGGTTAGGATTTGTGTACATGACATTGGAGTATTCTGGCTCCCAATTTTGCTCCATAGGTGGTGCCTCATATTGATACGAGTAAATCTCACTATGTTCAGGTGACTCTGTGTAATACGCATGTGGACTACCTTCATGAGAGTAGTCTGAACTATGAGCATGAGAATCATTATCTGGTATCAATGGGGTTAGGGGCACCAATGCTCTATTTGGATTTTCCTCTCCCACAGCATATTTGACTGGAATCACATTGGCTGGAGCTGGTGGTTGGTTTCCCAAGACAGGTTGTGGCCTATATGGTACTTGATATTGCTGTTGTGGTCTATAATATGGCTGTTGGTATTGGTTTTGATACCTACCTTGTGGGTAAGGTTGCTGATAATTCTGTCTAACAGCCTGCCTATTGTAGGGACAATCTTGAGCCGTGTGGTTTGTGTATTTTCTCTCAATAGTGCAATATGGAGCATTCCTTTCTCTAATGTTTTGGTTTTGCATTGGGCATACATTAGCCATGTGGTCGCCCCCACAAGTATAACACCGATTCACTGGAGTGACTCTCTGTGTTTGTTTATTTTGGACTCCCAGCTTCTTGGCAACTTGCTCAGCTATCTCTTCTATTTCTGTGGAGATCTTTGAAGTATGACTAGTAGAATTATCCGAATCTTTGTAGAGTTTGGACAATCCTAACTCCTCACCCAAGTTATCTTCTATGTCGATGCACGTCCGCACGCACTCTTCTATGGATCTAGGCTCGTTCAAGTACACATATGATCTTAATTTTGTGCTCAGTAAGCCATCTAAGAACAAAGCCACTTGTTTAGCTGGTGTGGGTAACTCTGGAGTAGGGCATCTTTCTAGGTACTGTCTGAACCTTCTACCTGCTAGTCGCACTGTTTCTTGGGGTGTCTGCTTGAAACTGTGGATCAAGGATGATGTGTTATGCATGATACCACTCTTGGAAAATTCTACAATGAATTCGTCTAGCAGTTGACCTATATCGCGATAGTTGCGACTACTCAATGGTTGAAACCAAGCCAAGGCAGTGCCCTTAAGAGTCAAGCCAAATGCCTCGTATTGGGTGAATAAATCCTCAACCTGTTCAGCTCTTAAAACTTGTTTGAACTCGGCCACATGATCATAAGGATCTCCTGACCCGTCAAAATAATTCTTCATTGCCTTGATCACTTGAGTGGGTCTAAGGGTTCTTGGGTGCTCATGGGGTCTAGGCAATGGAAAATCATGTTCATCTCTTTTTTGCCTATGTGCTTGATGTCTCTCTCTTTCAGGTCTTTCATTTTCAAATCCTGATCTATTCCTGCCCACGGTGTGTGCAAAACTTACCTCAGGTCTCTCTCTAGTTCTTTCTCTCTGGGCTTCATGAGCGTGGGATGATCCTACTCCTTGGAGGCCATGGGAAACATTGGATCTTGGTGGGGGGAAAATCAATTCATTCTTCCAAGTATATGCATGTCTATCATGTTCTGTTACCAAGAAAATTTTCTCTGATGTGTTATCCAGGTAGACAACTTTGCCTGGTATCTCTGGATCCTTGAACTCGTAGATGATGACTATGCCCAATTGGCTAGGTTGATCTGGCTTGAATCTCCAAAAGGCTTCCTCTGTTTCTCTATTCAAAAATAGTTCTATGCTTTTGTTATCTTGAGGGATCCAGTCTGGAGTGATCACTCGGGTCAAAATTGACTTACCTCTAGGAGTCTGGGGTCCTTGTCCTACATTTCCTTGTTCTAGGTCTCCTATTTCATTCTCAGGAATGACATTTCCAAACTCATCAGTCCTATCTGGTAGGTTGGTGACCACGTACATGGTTCCTTCCTTATCAATGTATGAACCCTCTTCGAACTTGACCACCAGGTGTTCAAGTCCAAAGGATTGATCTGGATTTTTGAGTTGGACCACTGATCGCCTCAGACCATCCTCATAGATGCGAGCACCTAATTGGTTGGTCCGAATATATTCCAATTGTGTCTTATAGGGACCTTCTGGTGTTTGTAGATGGGCAGTCCCCGAGCCACCTGCAAATTTTCCCATACTAAAAGACATTTCTGAATCACTTGTGTCTGAACTTAGTAAAAGATGACCACTTAGTTGTTGTGCCCAAGACTTGGATGTATGGTTGACACTACCCTCAGAAGATCTAATGCTTTGTTTATCCTTGCCTAAGTGTCTACCAGATCTCAGGTTCATAAGCTTTAGTCAAGAGTCCAAATTTTCCCCTTGGTATGGTTCAAAATTCTTTGGAGTCCCCTTGGTTCCCTAATCCCACTTGAGGTTCAACTTCAAATTATTCTATCTCAAAATCAACACGTTATTCTTGAAAAAAACAGTTGAGGTCGTGTAGGATTTGAAACGAGCTTTCCAACGAGCTATAGAGCTCAAAAAATGGACTTTGGATGAAAAAGTTATGCCAATTCAGGCTCCTGGGGGTCAAAACAGGCCATCAAGACTTTTGGAGAAAATCGCGATTTTGTACCTTGAGAATCGTGTTCACAAAATCGTGTTTTCACAAAATAGTGTTTTGAAAATCGCGATTTTGATCACAAAATCATGTTTCTGAAAATCGCGATTTTGATCACAAAATCGTGTTTCTGAAAATCGCGATGTTGATCACAATATCGTGTTTTTTTGCTGAAAATCGCGATTTTGAGCACAGAATCGTGTTTTTTGCTGAAAATCGTGATTTGTGAGAATCGCGATTTTGAGCCCGCTGAAAATCGTATTTTCTCATAATCGTGTTTTTTGGCATGAAAATCGCGATGTTGATCACAAAATCGTGTTTTTTTGCTGAAAATCGCGATTTTGAGCCCGCTGAAAATCGTATTTTCTCAGAATCGTGTTTTTGGCATGAAAATCGCGATTTTGAGCACAGAATCGTGTTTTAGAGAATCGTGTTTTTTGACATGAAAATCGCAATTTTGAGCACAAAATCGTGTTTTTTTGCTGAAAATCGCGATTTTGAGTCCGCTGAAAATCGTATTTTCTCAGAATCGTGTTTTTGGCATGAAAATCGCGATGTTGAGCACAAACACAAAATCGTGATTCTGAGAATGACCACAGAATCGTGATTTTTTTCAGCCAACTTTTAGGCGGGAAAACAGAAAATCGTGATTTTTCAAAAAATTTTGAATTTTCACAGAATCGCGATTTTCATCACAGAATCGTGTTTTTTGGCGGGAAATTCAAATTTCTGAGCGCCGGCTATGGCGAGCTCTGTATGAGCAGAAAATCATGAAAAAATACAGCGCTTGCTCTCCCTTGCTTCTCCTAACTCCTTCCCATACAATAATGCATGAAAAATGGTATGAAGATGGTGAAAATGCACTAAAAAACAAGAATTTTCTATGAAGAAGAAGATGGAAGAAGGTGGAGATGATGATGATAATGAAGATGAAGAGGAAAAAACAGAAAATGAACTGAAATGACAGTTTTTTTTTTACCTTCCAACGTCGCAAATCTACGATCTTACCATCACAACGCTCGTCCTCGAAGCTCTCTCCCCGGCAACGGCGCCAAAATTTGGTGTAGCTCAAGTGTAAGCACCACCTCCTTTACTTGTCAATCCGCGGAGACATGAGGACCGGTATGAAGACCACGAGCAAGTGAAGGCACAAGTGCGTGAGTGAAAGCACACAAACATGCACACACACGCGCACAAAGTAAGATCAAAGAGAGGAACAATGGGAAGCTTAGATTGCAAAAGAGTTCTCTTACTAAAGTTCTATTCTCTAACAAGCTAACCCCCAAAAATGAGCTCTCTAGCTCTTTTTATAGTTTTTTGACTAGTTTTGGCCCTGTCTAGACCTAGTGTCCGGCCCAGTTAAAAATTAGGTTCTAGGGCTTATTTGAGGGCTCGAACGAAGTCTAAAAATTATGAAAATTGGTACGATAGTACTTCTAATACTCCTCAAGCTCGAGGACTCCTCGGCTTGAACAAAATGGAGTTACTAAAAATAGATAATGGTATTTACAATGGTTTTTAGTGATGAAAATCACTATTTTTGTAGGGGGTTCTTCTGAAAATTTGACATACACTTCTTGGAGCTCCCTACTTGCTCCCTTTCCTTGTGTGTCCATCTTTTGATGTGCTTCCATGCTTTGTCCTTGACTTTGAGCTTCAACACCCCCTCTGCCAACATAATCTATGCCTAGCATGCATGCATAAAGTATTTACCTGCTTGCTACAAGCATACTTTTGAAGAAATGTTCTCTATAGGGTTTTGGGAATATCATTCCAAAATTTTCATTCCCATACCAACACATTTATTACATCTCTTTGCGGTGGAACATGCCATCCATGCAGATCCATTACGCTTCCCACATCTAGACATTCCAGTTCCAATAGATTGGGATATGCTCATGATAGACTTGGCTTGAGGATTGCGCATTCAAGAACATCACCTAGCCACAGATGTCGTCGAGTATTACATCAAGCACTCCCACCAACAAGGGTATGTCCATGATGACAGACATGAGAGAGGGGGGTGTTGGTAGTAGCCACGGCATTCAAGGCCTTACAAGACATGGAAGCAAACGAAGGATTCATAACAAAAGGAGAGACAAGAAGGATTAAGCAGACAAAGCAGTCAACATGGATGTGACAAGTAGGACACAAAATTTTTCATGGAGAAATACTTCCCAAACAGTGATTTTAGTCACTTCACACCATTGTAAATACCATTTTCCATTATTCCTACTCCATTTTATTCAAGATAAGGAGTCCTTGAGCTTATGGAGTAATAGAAGTATCAATGTACCAATTTTCATAATTTTTAGACCTCCTTTGAGCCTCAAAAATAGCCTAGGAACCTAATTTTTAACTAGGCCGGACACTAGGTCTGGACAGGACCAAAACCTAGTCAAAAACTATATAAAGAGCTAGAGAGCTCATTTTTGAGGTTAGCTTGTTAGAGTTTTGAGCTATTGTAAAAACCTTTTTGAGTAATACAAAGAACTCCATTGTTCCTCTCTTTGTTCTTGCATTGTGTGCACATGTGTCTACATGCTTGTGTGCTTCTCACTCACACACTTGTGCCATCACTTGCTCATAGTTGTCATACTAGTCCTCATGCCTCCACGGATTGACAATTATGAGGTGGATTTCCTCACGTTGGTACTTGCCATTGTGGTAGAGTGAAAATGTATAATCTACAACATGTTAAGATAAATCAAGAATCATAAAAGTAATATGAAACAATACCCCTTGTATGTGGATGGGTATGTTATGAGTAAAGCTCTTAGGTTTCACTCTAGGTTGATCATCCATTCGAATAAAAAATGGGATCTACTTCACTTGATTCCAACACAACTATGAAGTATTTCTTTGGCGATGCACGATGGTAGACTACCCTTCTCGAGAGTTCCTCAATGATACCCTTGTTTTAGAAACCCAAACTCCAATGCCGCATACAGTAATCCACACAGGGATGCAGAATACACAGAAAACACACAATACACAGATCACGAACACAAATTTCTTAGGTCATACAAATGCAGTCAAACATCGAGTCTATGGCTAACCAGGTCACTATATGTCTTATTAAAGAACATATTTAAAAGTGTCTAGTGGCCATTTGGCCCCTCACATGGATACTAATGGTGACAATCTCCCACTAAAGCTTAATATGGCCAGAGTGATTATGGGAGAAAAATAGAGAATGATAAAGAATACCTGAATGTAAGTATACAAACTATACCTCCCACCTTATGAGCATGTTACATAGTATACAAGTAACTGTGTAAGATCATGAATCAAGTAACCCCCATCAAGTGACAATAGTGTCGAAATCTATCATGTGGTAGAGCTTTAGTCAAAGCATTTGTAGCATTATCTTGAGTATGAACCTTCTCAAGAATAATACACTAAGTGGCTAAGCAATCTCTAATGAAGTCATACTGCACCTCAATGTGCTTGGTTTTTTGCATGATAGACTAGATTCTTAGCCAATGCAATGGCACTTTGACTATCCCTGAGCAAACAAGGTACATGCTTCATGTAATCCCATATAACAAGCAAGATGAGAAAGCCACAATGCTTCCTTACATGCCCCATTTGCTACAACATACTCTACTTCTATGGTGGAAATAAGTGTACATTCTTGAAGATGAGATCTCCAAGAGATAGCACCTTCAACAAAATGAAAATTGTACCATGATGTAGACTAAGGATTGTCTACACAACCAGCATAGTTAGAATCTATGTACCCAATAATGGAAGATTTCCCTCTACCTAAGCAAAGAAACTTTTCCTTAGTGCCACATAGATATCTCAAAATCATCTTGACCACTTCACAATGCTTCTTGCCGGGATTAGACACATATCTGATCACAACTCTCGCTCCAAATGCAATGTCTGGTCTTGTAATTACCATATCATCCATGAGACTAACAACAACAGAGTGATAAGGAATTTTGTTCATGAATTCCTTTTCCTAATCTAATTTAGGGAAATCATCCTTGCTCAATTTCACATATGTGGGTAAAGGTGTACTCAATGCCTTTCTACTCTGCATATTTAACATGTGAAGTACTTTGGATATGTACTCACTTTGAGACAAGTATATGCATTTTTACTCCTATCATGAGTAATGCGCATGCCAAGAATATGTTTGCCATTACCCAAATCCTTCATGACAAATGTTTGACTCAACTTCTTTTTGAGAATTGACGAGTCATAAGAGGACTTCCTAGCAATCAACATATCATCGACATAAAGTATCAAGAATATCAAGCAACAGTCTGAGCATCTCTTTGTGTGGATACAATGATCCTCATTGCTTTGAGAATAGCCTTGACAATTCATAAAAGCATCAAAATTTTGGTACCATTTTCTAGTGAACTGCTTAAATCCATATAAGCTCTTCTTCAACTTACAAACTAGAACTTTTTTGCCAAGAACTACATAACCCTCTAGTTTTTCCATATAGATCTCATTTGTAAGATCTCCATGCAAGAAAGCAATTTTCACATCCATTTTGACTAGCTCTAATGTTGGTGCATTTATTCCTTTCGAAGGAAGAACATGTGAACCCGTGCTAGTTATCTTGGGCTTAGTTAACCTAGATAATTGTAAATGTCAAAAGAAGATGGAATCTCGTGGATTTAGGAGAGTCAAGACACGAATTGTTTGCTGAAAGAATCAAATTAATTATGTTCCCTAATGTTAGATATGCTCAATACTCCACCCTCATGTGACCACAAATGATCCATGGTGCTCTAAGTTGTAAGGCCCCCATTATGAGGAGAAGCCATTATGAGAGCACGGACATTTGTGGAACCCTAACTTCCAAGTTAGATGAGGTCTATGTGTGACCGTTGATGGTTGTAGATGATCTTTGTGAGCCTAGCCGTTAGGTTAGGTAGGGCATAAACTTCCAGGCCATTGGGTTGCCATTTAAGGTGAAAATAAAGGCCATGTGGCATCGCACGATTTCCCCATAGAACCTTAATGGGGGAGTGCAGAGGGGGGCTTGCCCCTTCTGCGGGGTCCGAGATGGTAGGAATTTTGGTCGTGGAGATATTTTCGGATCGTATATTTTATCGACTATTTTGTATCTCCCGACTACATTCATCTATATCGAACCACCTTGTAAAAGCTATATAAGCACGGCCCAGGTTGAGCTTTACATAGCATTGCGCACTAGTAAGCCCTTCATCTAGAGTCTGTCTAGATTGCCATCTAAGCTCCACATTGGGAGTGCACGAGTGGACAACACCATCATTGTAACTGCATTACGCTCGGCAATCTGAGAATTTGAGTTCTCTATCTCTCAGTCTGCATCTATCTTTGTCTGCATTTTTCTCTCAACTCTGTATACAGGTCTATTCCGATGTGTTGTTATTTTCTTACACCTAAAGTGTAGTATCACTTTTAGGTGAAGGATAATTCAAATTCAAACTTGAACTATGAGTATACATAGACAAGCTTTTAATTGTAGGATGAAGCCATTTTGAGAGGCATTGAGCTACTTCAGTGAGCATACATTGAGCTCAAACTAATTATGTGTAGTCCACTACACTTTCCTTGTATCATATGTTCATTACCATATACATTTTGATACATTTCTTCAACTACATCTCTATCTATTGTTCTCTGTTGTATCTTCATCATTATAGTAATTTTGTAGAATCAATTTCTCTACGTATACTCACTCATTTGATGGAGATGATTAATCTCCAGAAGACAAGTTATAATTGTGTTTATAATACCTTTATGTCAAGCATAGCTCAAGACTTTCACCAATTTTGGAAGTCTTTACCAAAACATGAAGAATTAACTATAGAAATTAGCTTCACTTAGGAAATTTTGCTTCACAAAACTTACACATTGATTGAGAAAATGATAAAAGTTTTCTATGAAACTCTGATAAAACACTCCTCTAGTGTCTATGCAACTACTCCAAGTAAAAGTTCTTCAAAAGATCGTAAGAAACTTTAGATTTACCTCAATAAGTAAACCTATGTTTGAAATAAGCTTTCTCTGTAGGCGACTTTCACATGTACAACTTTAAACACTTAGTTCTCTCACTCTACAACCCGTTTGATCAAATGATTACTTGTGCAAAACTTTACACTCTACACTGGGATCTGATCAAATCTTTGACCATTGAGATTGTGCCTACTTTAGAAGCCTCTCATCACTTTCCACATGTATAGATGTTTCTACTCACAATTCTCTCAACCTGATTACAATTAAGTTCTCAAATATTGATCATAGATGAATCAGCTATGGAATTGGACACATACGAAAGGATTTCTCAATTGATCAAACACAAAAGTAGAAAATGAAGAAAGATCAAGGCACAATTCTCAGAAGCTTCTTCTATTCTCTTGAGAAACACATCTTGAGAAACACATATTAGGACTCACTCATTCATCATCTACTCATCCTCTATTCATCTATTCTTCCTCTCTTCTATATGACATGCCTTATTCATCACTATTACAAGATATATATAGACTATTTACAAGATTCATGTACATGTGTCTACAAATCATTTCTCTCTAAATCTTCACTTCACTTTATGCTTTGTCTTTTATCCTTTTATTCATTCTTGATTCTTGAATCCTCTTTGTAATCATCAATTAGTGATTGTCTTACTCCAATAGCTCCCCCTCAATCATTATTTGTGATTACCTGTCTCTTTTTAATACCTACCATTTCTTTAAACCTCTGCAATTTAGGTCCATCCAAGCTCTTTGTTAACATATATGCAACTTGATCTTTTGTAGGAGTATACATGATGTATATCTCTTTATCAATCACCTTCTCTCTCAGAAAGTGATATTGAATCTCTATATGTTTGGTCCTGGCATGAAACATAGGGTTAGCTGCCAAATACAAAGAACCCATATTGTCTCCACAAATAATAGGAACACTCTGATTGATGTCAAAACTCTTCATGAAAGTTCTCAACCATATGACCTCCTTTTCAGCTTTCACCATACCTTTATACTTTGCTTCTGTAGATGATAAAGCAACTTTGTGTTGCTTCTTAGAACACCAAGAGATCAATTTATCTCCCACATAACACAAATACCCATGTGTTGATCTTCTATCATTAAGTAGTAAACCATTTCACATATTTTCAATCAATCTTGAATCGACCCACAATTATCAAAATTGACTAAGATATCATTTTTATCTCTTGTACTTGCTCTACTAATTTATGTAAATCTTACCATGACTCCACTATAAAATATTCTTTGATATTTATTAGTCTTGTATGCAAAAATGTTTTATCATATGCCATAATGTTGTGTATTTGTGATATCTCCAATAAAATCCTAGCATAATATCATATTCTTCATTATATCCAATCCATTTTGTCAAGCCTCTTCTATTGCGTCTCGAATTCAATCTATTATTGAAACTCTGGCAAAGGTACTAATTTTTTTGAAAGGGGAAAACTTCTTGTTTTGCAACTGTGTCTAGATACTATACTTTCCTCTTTGCATATAATCTTCTCTTACTTACATTTTTGTTTTGGTTCTGGATTTAAAATAATGTGCCTTACATTATTTTATTTTACAAAGATGCATCATCTTTTCTTCACATCATTACTTTGCCCTTCCAAGCCAATTACTTTTTTTTCCTCTTTATCAAACCATGAATGTGATATATGTGGATCGAAAATTGATATAGATTCAATCAATAGCACAAGTGATTCATTTAATAACCAACCTTTTTTCATACTTTCTTCAAATCAACCTCTTTGGTGAATAATGGTTTTCAAGGTTTGGAAAATCCTTTTTAAGAAGAACATCGATCTAGAATGGATAGTGTTAGCAACAAACCTCATTGACTACGTGTAGAAGAAAATGTGTTTGGATGGTCATGACATTTGTAGACAAATTTTTTTATGGAATTGGATTTCCATCATACATAATTTTTTATGGAATTGGATTGATAACTCTCTATGGATTCTTCATATATCTCTTTTGAAGATATTGATTTGAACAATTTACTTAATTCATAAATTATGCTTTGAATATGAGCATTTAAACTCCTTTTAATCATAAGGAGCAATATAGGTTGTACAAAAATGTCAAATATACTGAATGATCCACCCTCAAGTGACCACAAATGATCCATGTTGCTCTAAGTTGTAAGGGTCCCATTATGAGGAGAAGTCATTGTGAGATCCTAGACCTTTGTGGAACCCTAAATTCCAAGTTAGATGGGCTCTATGTCTGAGTGTAAATGCTAATAGATGATCTCTGTGAACCTAGATGATCTTTGGGCCATTGGGTTTCCATTGAAGGCAAAAATAAAAGCATTGTGGTGCTACATAGTTTCCCCATAAAACGTTAATGGGGGGAGTGTAGTTTTCTTCTACATTTAATGTCGTGCTACATAGTTTCCCCATAAAACCGTGCAAAAGGCTTTAAGGTTGTCAGAATTCTAATCATGGAATATTATATTTTGCCAACTATTTGGTCTCTCTTTAGTATGTTTGTCTATATTTACTCCCATTGTAAAAGCTATACAAGCATGGCCTATGCAAAGTTGTACATATCATTGCACACTACTAAGCCCTTCATCTAGAGTCTACCTAGATCACCATCTAAGCTCTATATTGGGAGTGTCCGAGTGAACAAAATTCCTCTTGCAAATATGAAAATTTGAGTTTTTTTTCCTCTCAGTTTGTGTCTCTCTTAGTCTGCATTTTTCTCATCTCTATCTCGTGGTCTATGTTGATATATTTAGGTAGTGATGTGTGTGAACACTCTAGGACCGCCGGGTCACTTTTTTCCCTCTTTAGGAGGTTTTTTCCCCCGACTTGTATATATGCCTATTACCCTAATGGGCTACTTATCTTTGTACATTCTCTAGTAATACATTCAGTATTGTGTGTTGTGCTCCAAGCTTCTTCTTCTTCCTTGTGTTGTTCGTGTGCTTCCGTAGATGTCTTACTCCAACAATTGGTATCAGACCAGGTTGCCGCTTCATCAAGGGCGTCGCCTACACCTCTCCGGTTGCAATCTCAGATTCGCACGAAATTTGGTGAGCATACTCAGGGTGTTTCAAAGATCAAAATAGCTTCGATTCATGGTGCCGAAATCGCGATCTAAGCTCGTTTCAGCCTCTGAACGCACTATTGCAATGCTTATGTAGGCTATTTCATCTTTTTGTGCCAAAGCTATATACCTATTTTTGTTCGCCAGTATAAGAATCTCAAAGTCTGCTATAGGTTTAGTAGAACTCGTCTGGGCAGTTCCATTCAACTTTTCAAGATATAGTCAATTTTTTGCATCAAGGTATTTTAGTCACCGGCCATGGCTAAAGCAGTGATGTATTTCGTATGTTGGTTGTTGAGGATAAGTCGGATGGTACCAACTACCTGTTGTGGGCTTATATGATGCGGCATTTATTGGTTGCAAAAGGACTTTGGAACATTGTGCAGGGTGTTGAAAAACGTCCTATCACATCTGCAACTGTTACAAGTGCAGATACTGAAGCTGATGTAGAAGGTGTCGAAGATGTTGATATTCTACATATTCTTATTCGTGTTGCGGTTTCTGTTGTACCTACTGCATAGCAGATTTGTTGGGATGGCAAAGATGCCTAGGCACATGCATTGATAGATTTGTTTCTCAAACGTGCCATCATTCCTCACATTCGATCTTGCATAACAGCTAAGGATTCTTGGGATACACTTACCACATTGTACCAAGCTAGGAATGAGGGTCGTGTTGCTTACCTCCGAAAACAGTTGGAGAGTGAGCACATGAATGAAGGTGATTCTATGGACAATTTTCTAGCAAAGAACAAAGACTTGAAGGAACAGTTGATTTCTGCTGATGAGGTTATACTAGATAGCTCACTTGTGCAGAGCATTCTGAATGGTCTTCCTGATTCATATCAGAGTTTTGCCTCTACTCTTCGGTTGATGATGAAAGGCAATCCAAATGCCTTGTCATTTGAGGAGTTAGTCTTTGTTCTGTTGCAGGAGGATCAATCCAGGCAGAACAGGTCCATTATGAATGTTGTAGATCAAGCTTTCCTGGCTAGTCATAAGGGCAAAGGAAAATGGAGCTCTTCAACTAGTAAGCAAAAATATACTTATTTTGCACAATCAAAGAGGGAAGACAAAGATGATAAGAAGTCAAAAAAGCAGAAATTGTTTTGCAAGTACTATAAAGGAAATGATCATATCATAAAGAACTGTCCAAAACTGGCTGCTAAAGAGGCGAAGAAGAAAGAGGCTGGAATGGTTGTCGTTGAGGCCTCTACACCAAAACCGAGTCTGCTAATCTTGTGTAGGAAGAAGAATGGGTGTTTACTACTGTTTGCAGTTTTGACCCATCTTCTCATGAGCAATGCATGTCTGCAGTAGACTCAGATGTTTGGTACTTTGATAGTGGGGGGACCAAACATACTACCTCGTAGCGTAGTTTCTTCTCTTCACTCGAGCCTGCCCCTACAAGGAATACTATTAGATGCGCCAACAACTCCTCTTATCCTGTTATGGGAGTTGGTAGGATCATTTTGACTACTATTGATGGTAGTTGTTTCACTTTGTCAAATGCTTTGTTTGTGCTATGGATCAAGAAAAATCTGTTATCAGTTTTTGCATTAGCCAAGATTGGCTTGGTTGTGAAATTTTTTGATGACAGGTGTACAGTTCATGATCTATCAAATGGCGACGTGATTATTGCTTCTGGCATTTTATGTCGTGGGTTGTATAAGCTCGTAAACTATGAAAGATCTGTAAATGATTCGGCATGTGTAGTACATGATTCTCAGGCTATGTCAGATGCAAAGCTTTGGCATGCATGCTTTGGTCATCTGAATTTTGCTAGTTTGCTATGCCTGCAAAAATCTGAAATGGTGTCCTCTTTGCCCAAACTTGAGGCACCTAGAAAACATGTTTGTGAAGGCTATATTTTGGGCAAAATGCAACATTTTTCCTTTCCAAAAGATGGTTCAGTTCATGCTACTCAGAAATTGTAGCTTGTACATAGTGATGTTTTTGGTCCTATGCAGACACCTTCTTTTGGTAATTATCTTTGCTTCGTGACTTTCATCGATGATTTTTCTAGGCATGCATGGGTATATCGATTGAAGGCAAAGTCTGAAGTGTTCATGTGCTTCAAACAGTTTTTGGTTTTGGCTGAAAATCTTTCAGCATGTAAAATGGGCACCCTCCATTCTGATCAAGGGGGGGAATATATGTCTTCTGATTTTAATGCATTTCTAGCTAAACGTGGGATAAAACACCAGTGTACAGTGCCATATACACTTCAACAAAATGGAGTTGCTGAACGAAAGAATAGGTCACTCATGGGGATGGCGAGGTGTATGGTCAACAGTCAGGCTTTAGCACATAGTTTCTAGCTCGAGGCTCTCATGTGTGCAACATTATGTACTTAACAGGTGTTCGACTAAAGCGCTATAGTCTATCACTCCATATGAGGCTTGGCATGATCGCAAGCCATCTATTGCACATCTGCGTGTTTTTGGTTGTTGGGCATATGCATTGGTGCCTAAACAACATCGCAAAAAATTGGATGATAAAGCAATAAAATGTATTTTTGTTGGGTATAGTTCTGAAAGTAAAGGCTATCGTCTATATCATCCACGGACTAAATGCATTCTGGTTAGCCTTGATGTTTTTTGTGTGGAAGATGCTATTCAGCCATTGCTTTCATGTAGTAAGGAGACATATGTTAGCTCCAAAGACATGTATGATACTTTGCTACCTCTTTTTATAGGTGGACGGTCTAATGCTGGTCATAATGAGGCAAGTTCTCATCCTTTGCAGGTTTCATGTGATGATGGAGATCATCCCATTTCTGATGAAGATTTACATGATGCACTTGTTGATGAGAGAGAGGATATTGAGGAGGCAAAAGCTATGCCAAAATGGCTGGTGCAGACTTTGCATGATAGCAAATTAGATGCACATCTGCCATATCATACTCATTCACGCTCTCATAGTGCCTCTTTTGCATCAGATTATTATGCTATGGCTGCATCTAGTCTATGTGATGAGAATGAGCCTATTTCGTTTGATGAAGCACAAAGTTATGAACATTGGAGGGCTGCAATGCAATCTGAATATGATGCTATCATGAAAAATGGTACCCGGTCTTTATGCGACTTGCCTCCTGGCAAGAAGGCCATTGGCACTAAGTGGGTATACAAGCTCAAGCATAAGCCTAATGGAACAGTTGATAGGTATAAGGCTAGGCTTGTTGCAAAGGGTTATGCGCAAGAAAGAGGCATTGATTTTGATGAGACCTTTGCACTGTTACCGTTAGTGTCCATGTGAAAGGCCAAATGGCCACCGGACACTTCTTTGTATATGTTCTTTAATAAAACATATAGTGGCCTGGTCAATCACAAACTGTAAGTTCGGCCGCATTTGTAATACCTAAGCAGTCTGTCTTTGTGCTCCCTCGGTACTGTGTTTTCTGCGTATTTTACAGCCTCTGTACGGAGTACTGTGTGCGGCCTCAGGAGCTCGGTTTTCTACTCCGAGCATATTGTCGTGGAGCTCTCGAGAAGGAGAGCGCACTGTGGTGCATCGCCATTGAAACACTTCACTGGTATCAGAGCAGTTCGAGGCAAAAGCTTTGTTCCTTTTGTTGCCAGCGAAGCGAGCACCCCCCCCCCCCCCGCAAGGGAGAAACTAAGGCGGCGACCAAGGCATAGACCTTGGCATACCTTGTCATCCGAGTCACCGAAGTCACCGTTGGCGCCATTGGCTGTGCGCGAGGGAGGACCTCAACAGTCAAGGAATATAGAGGTTCCCGGTACTTCCCGAGAGGTCATCCATCTCAGTATGTTCCCCCCAGAGCTCGCTTAACTGTGGCAATCTCTTGCCACTAAGCTACACTCTTGTGGTGTTTGAAGAAGGGGAAAGACTAAGGTTGACATTACCTTGAACAAGTTTTGGTCCCTCAAAGCTTCATTTTTGCTTTCAAAGCCTATTTCTGAAGCAATTTTGGGGTGTTTTTGGAGCCATTTCGGAGTACTTTCGCACATAGTTCTCTTCGCACAGGTCCAAGAACATCAAGAAGAGTGTTCCTTGTACTTCTCAGACAATAAATATCAACCTTTGGGGCTGTATTTTCAGCCACACTCGTAAAACTACAAGTTTCTTGAGGGGTTTTCAGTTTTGGTGGGAGCAGTCGCTGCAAATTTATGCAGGTTTTTAAAGCCTAAAACATCAGAGTTGACAGACACTTGCAGGTGTTATTGGCTAGTTTTTGGGCTGTGTATTCAGCCTTTTAGTGTCATTTTACTGCATATATTGAGCACATACACACCATGTACGCTTCTGTGGATACCGCTTATGTACTTCCATGTGGTCATTGATATAGCGGTTACGTTCTTTGCATAAAGACTTTTAGGTTTGGTAAACAGGGTCGTGGTGAGGTTTTCTTAACTGGGAGACACCCAGATGTCAGGGTCTCTTCGGTGATGCAGGTGGAAGACTTACCCAGCCTCGCCATAGGAGATGTATGATAGTTGTTCATAGGTGCTCGATAAGCCTAGTTGGCTTCTATTGGGTAACTTATTATATGCAGTGGAGTCAGTGATTCACTATGCAGGTAGACATGTCAGTACTTGCAGTTTTATGATACTTTGACACTGGTCGTATGCTAATTTTGCATACGATACTCTGGCAAAATTTTTCCAGATTTCTGGTTTATTCAACTATACAGTGGTCGATTTACTCCTTGATACACTTATTTGTTGGTGTTTGGACTCTTCTAGCTCCATTATCATTCTACTCAGCTCTCTATGATCATGGCATCAGAGGTCTCAGGCACATCCGGTGGATCAGGGTCTAGTGCTAGTGTTCCGAGGAGGAGCTATAACTTGCAGGGCAAAGACCATTTTGAGATCCGAAAATTTGATGGCACAAACTTTGCTCTATGGAAGAATCAGATTAAAGATGTGCTGATTCAAAGGAGGCAATGGAAGCCAGTTTATGGGATTTCAAAGAAGCCTGCTGACATGGATGAAGATGATTGGGATGAGTTAGATGAAATGGCCACGTCTACCATTCGCTTGCACCTAGCAGATAATGTTTACTTTACAGTATTAGACTGTGAAAGTGCAGAGGAGCTTTGGAAGAAGTTATGCAATACATATGAAAAAGAGACGGCATCAAATAAAGTGTATCTAATGAGAAAATTATATGACCTTCGTATGAAGGACACAGATAGTGTTGTTGCTCATCTAAATGAGTTTGATGCTATATTCTCCCAGTTATAGGCTCAGAAAATGGATATGGATAATGAAATGAAAGCAGTATTGCTATTATGCACCTTGCCATCATCATGGGATACGTTTTGCACAGCTATTAGCAACAGTGCATCTGGTGGTAAACTCATTTATGATGACATATGTGGAGCACTCTTGAGTGAGGAGATTCGTAGAAAATCTATGGTTGGCACTCAGAGTGGAGATGCATATAATGTTCGTGATTCTTACCAAGGAAAGAATCAACAACGTGGCAGGAGCAAGAACAAGGAAAAGAATGGTCAAGGAATAAGAGTAGAAGTAAATCAAGGAAGAGGGATATCGAATGCCATTATTGTCATAAGAAAGGACACATGAAGAAAGACTGTTATGCATTAAAGAATGCTAAAGGTAAAGGACAGAATGTTGATGGGCATGTTAAACAGTTACATGCACCATCTACTTCGACTGTGAAGATTGAAGAAATTAATGCTATTGCTGATGATACTGATGTGTTGACACTTGATAGTACTGTGCCATCTGAGGCACTTATGGCTGAGTCTCTTTCCCACACCTGGCTACTAGATTCTGGTGCTTCTTTCCATGTGACACCACATAGAGAATGGTTCTCTAATGCAGCAAAGTCTCTTGGTACCGTGAGACTTGGTGACTCTTACAAGTGTGATGTTGTGGGGATTGGAGATGTGGTTGTGCAGTTCATTGATGGTTCGAAATTTACTATGCATAATGTACGCCATGTACCTCAGTTATCACCCAGTTTGATGTCAGTTGGTTAACTTGATGACCTTGGTTACAAGGTGGTCTTCTATGCTCAATCCTTTCGTATATCAAAGGGAAATATGGTTATTGCAAAAGGAAGCAAAGTTGGCTCACTTTATCCTTTATTTGTATCACAAAAAGAACACTTGTTAGCTGTTACTGAACAGCTTATGGCTTGTATTTGGCATGGTCGTTTGGGCCATATATCTCGTAGTGGAATGGAAAATCTTTCTTGTTTTGGCTACTTACCTGTGTTATCTTTCTCTGATTTTTCATTTTGTGAGCATTGTCAATATGGAAAGCAAACCAAAAATGTGCATAGAACGCACATTGACTCTTCAATTCAGCCTTTAGATCTCGTTCATACAGATGTGTGTGGTCCTATGCCCACTAGGTCCTTAGGTGGTTCTCTTTACTTTCTCACTTTCATAGATGATGCTACTAGAAAAGTCTGGGTATATCCTATCAAATCAAAGGATGATGTATTCCCTACTTTCAGAAAATGGCTTGCTTCAATTGAGACTAAAAAAGGAACTAAGCTTAAGGCTTTACGTTCAGATAATGGGGGTGAGTATACCTTACATGAATTCAGCCTTTTCTGTCAGTCTAGAGGGATTCGTAGAGAGTTTACAGCTCCTTATACCCCAGTACAGAATGGTGTAGCTGAGAGGATGAATAGAACTATTCAAGATTGAGTAGTCTCTATGTTGCATCATGCAAACCTCTCACAAGGTTTTTGGGCAGAAGCAGTATTGACTGCAGTTCATGTGATTAACCTTTCACCTAGTACTGCCAAAGGTCTGAAAGTGGCACAAGAGTTATGGACAGGGAAACCACCATATCATGATCATCTTCGAGTTTTTGGGTGTGAAACATATGTTCATATACCCAAGAATCTTAGACAAAAGTTAGACCATAAGGCAAAGAAATGCATTTTTCTTGGATATGGTCGAGAAGGACAATTTGGATATCGCTTATGGGATCCTGAAACACGGTCAGTGATCAGAAGTAGTGATGTCATTTTTAATGATTCTAAGTTGCATAAACAGCCCATTAAGGAGGTTGAAGTGAGAAGAGTGGTGTTTGAGGATACTAGTCATCCAGTTAGCATGCATAAAAATGGTGCACATAGGGATGTTCAAGAGAATGTCCATTCAGATCAGTCTGCACATGTTCCTGTTCAGCAACCATTGAAACGTTCTGCACGTGTCTCATATCCACCTGATAGATATGTTCCAGGTTTAGATTTTGTTATGCTAACAGATGCCGGTGAGCCTTCTTGCTACAAAGAGGCTAGGCAGACAGAGGATCATGTCAAGTGGGAGCGTGCCATGAAGAGTGAGTTGGATTCTATTCACAAGAATGGTACTTGGGACTTAGTACCTTTGCCAAAGGGCAGGAAAGCTTTACCATGTAAATGGGTATATAAGCTGAAATTCACACCAGATAGTGCTTCTCCAAAATATAAAGCACGACTTATTGCAAAGGGTTTTAAATGGTGTTGATTTTGAGGAAATCTTCTCTCCAATGGTCAAGATGACTACTTTGCGCATGTTGCTTGGATTTGTTGCAATGGAGGACTTAGAGCTAGTCCAAATTGATGTGAAAACAGCTTTCTTGCATGGAGATCTTATAGATGAGATCTATATGGAACAACCAAAGGGTTATGTAGTTCCTGGCAAGGAAAGTCTAGTTTGTAAGCTCAAGAAGAGCTTGTATGGACTTAAATAGTCTCCTAGACAATGGTACCAAAAGTTTGATGCTTTTATGAAGTCCCAAGGCTATTCTCGGAGCAATGAGGATCATTGTCTCTACACAAAGAGATGTTTTGATGGCAGCTTGATATGCTTGATACTTTCCGTCGATGATATGTTGATTGCTGGGAAGTCCTCTTATGATTTGTCACTTCTCAAAAAGAAGTTGAGTCAGACATTTGATATGAAGGATTTGGGGGATGCCAAACATATTCTTGGCATGCGCATTACCCGTGATAGGAGTAAAAGATGCATATACTTGTCTCAAAGTGAGTACATATTCAAAGTACTTATCCGATTCAATATGCAAGGTGGAAAGGCATTGAGTACACCTTTACCCACATATGTGAAATTGAGCAAGGATGACTGCCCCAAATCAGATGAGGAAAAGGAATTCATGACCAAAATTCCCTATCAGTCTGTTGTTGGTAGTCTCATGTATGCTATGGTAGCTACAAGACCAGACATTGCATTTACAGTGGGAGTTGTGAGCAGATATATGTCTAATCCTGGCAAGAAACATTGGGAAGCGGTCAAAATGATTTTGAGATATTTGAGTGGCACTAAGGACAAGTGTCTATGCTTAGGTAGAGGGAAAGCATCCATTATTGGTTACACAAATTCTGACTATGTTGGTTGTGTAGACAATCGTAAGTCTACATCAGGGTACATTTTTCATTTTGCTGGAGGTGCTATCTCTTGGAGATCTCATCTTCAAGAATGTACAGCTGTTTCCACCATAGAAGCAGAGTATGTTGCAGCAAGTGAGGCATGTAAGGAAGCATTATGGCTTTCTCGTCTTGCTTGTGATATGGGTTTACCTCAACATGTACCTCACTTGCTCAGTGATAGTCAGAGTGCCATTGTTTTGGCTAAGAATCCGGTCTATCATGCAAAGACCAAACACATTGAGGTGAGGTAACACTTCATTAGAGATTGCTTAGCCACTGAGAGCATTATTCTTGAGAAGGTTCACACTCGAGATAATGCTGCAGATGCTTTGACTAAAGCTCTACCACATGATAGCTTTCGACACTGTTGTCACTTGATGGGGGTTACTTGATTCTTGATCTTACGCAGTCACTTGTATACTGTGTAACATGCCCATCAGGTGGGAGGTATAGTTTGTATACTTACACTCAGGTATTCTTTATCCTTTTGTACTTTTTCTCCCATAGTTACTCTGGCCATATTGGCCTTTAGTGGGAGATTGTTACCGTTAGTGTCCATCTGAAAGGCCAAATGGCCACCGGACACTTCTTTGTATATGTTCTTTAATAAAACATATAGTGGCCTGGTCAGTCACAGACTGTAAGTTCGACCGCATTTATAAGACCTAAGCAGTCTATCTTCGTGCTCCCTGTGTACTATGTTTTTTGCGTATTTTACAGCCTCTGTACGGAGTACTGTGTGCAGCCTTAGGAGCTCGGTTTTCTACTCTGAGCATATCGTCATGGAGCTCTCGAGAAGGAGAGCGCACTGTGGTGCATCGCCATCGAAACACTTCATGCACGTACATGCCGTATGACTACTGTTCGGAGCATCTGTGCACTTGCAGCCCATCATGGTTGGAATGTACATCAGTTGGACATTAAAACTGCATTTCTGAATGGTGACTTGCATGAAGAAGTGTATGTTTTTCAGCCCCGTGGATTTGTGCAGAAAGGGCATGAAAACTAGGTGTGCAGGCTAAAGAAGGCATTATATGGTTTAAAGCAAGCACCACGTGCTTGGTATAACAAGATACATGCCTATCTGATTGCATATGGTTTTGAGAACAGTCCAACTGAAAGCACCCTATATGTTAAGCGTGCTAATGATGTACTTCTGATCATTGTGGTTTATGTTGATGACATCCTGCTCATTGGTCCTCATGAGAGGCATATTGCTGATTTTAAGGCTGATTTACATGCCTCATCGAGATGTCTAATTTGGCGCATTTGCATCACTATTTGGGCATTCACTTTATGCACGTTGATGGTGGAATGGCTTTGTGTCAAACAAAATACATTGACACATTATTGCAGTGTTTTGGCCTTGAAGATTGTAAACCTATTGCCACTCCTATGGAAACAGGTTTATGACTGAGTCTTCATGATGCTTGAGATGCATTTGATGCTATTCTCTATCAGGAGGTTATTGGATGCTTGATTTACTTATGCATTACTCGGCCAGATATTCAGTTTGTTGTCTCACAGATGAGCGGGTTTATGCATTGCCCAGGAGTCAAGCATTGGTAGGCGGTTAAGCGCATCTTTCGCTACTTAAGTGGTACTCAGCTATTTGGTTTGTTTTATCCCAAGGGGGGATCACTACCGCCATATTTGCATGCTTTTTCTAACTTTGATTGGGCTGGTTTCTATGACACTCGTGTGTCCACTAGTGGCTTTTGCTTCATGCTTGGTAGCTCATGTATATCTTGGTTGAGCAAGAAGCAGCCTACTCTGGCCACTTCCAGTTGTGAGGCTGAGTATAGGGCAGCTTTCACAGGGACTGTTGAGTGTGTGTGGCTCAGATGCCTTATGGCTGATTTGGGTGTTGGTAAGTCTTCTGCCACCACCATCTTCACTGACAGTCAGAGCGCATTGGCAGTTGCAAGGAACCCTGTGTTACATGCTTGCACTAAGCACATTGAGGTGCATTATCATTATGTCAGGGAGAGGTTCTCTGCTAGGGAGATCAGCTTGGCATATGTGCCCACGCAAGAGAACATTGCGGACCTTTTCATGAAGGCTCTGCCTAGGGAGAAGTTTGAAGCTTTTCGCAAAGCTTTGGGCTTACTTCCTTTTGTGGAGTGATCTCCACATAGCTTGGCACTTCCTTATACATGAGTGCCAACTACTTGTTCACCGCATCACTCCCAAGGGGGATTTGTTGATATATTTAGGTAGTGATGTGTGTGAACACTCTAGGACGGTCGGGGCACTTTTTTCCCTCTTTAGGAGGTTCCCCCACCCTTGTATATATGCCTATTACCCTGAGGGGCTACTTATCTTTGTACATTCTCTAGTAATACATTCAGTATTGTCTGTTATTCTCCAAGCTTCTTCTTGTTCCTTGTGGTGTTCGTGTGCTTCCGCAGACGTCTAACTCCAAGAGTCTATTCTATTGTGCTATTTTTGCTTATAAGAGCTTATGTCAATCATGAATCTTCAATGAATACAAATCTTTTGCTTGAGTAAAAATTGTTTTCATTGAGCACGTGTTATAAGTAAGTATTTTCATAGTTAGAGCACAAGCTAAGTTTAATGTTGTCTAAGTCCTTTGCAACTTTAGAAGCTTATCCTAGTGGTTAAGTCTATTGGATGGGAAGGAGGAGGTCTTGGTTCAATCCCCACAAGTGCATTGGAGAGAGTGTTTTGCGAAAGACTCTCTAGAGCTTTCTAGAAGCATCCATTTGAGTTGGCTTGAGCTAATTCGAGTAGATCGAGACACTTCTCTGACTTACCACTTAGTGTACTCAAGAGAACTAGACATGTGGCACATATATGCACACTTGCCAAGAAGAGGCAATATAGCTCAAAGCTATATAATGAATCGTTATGTGCAGAATCATATGTCATCCTTTCAAGCGTGGAAATTAGATTCTTATAACTTGCATCGAGTTGGAGTTCTAAAATTTGAAATAACTAACTTTACTAGTAGTACTTCTTCCTTTTGCAATAAACACGAAGATTAAGGAAGATCATTTCTATCATTGATTGGCCACACAAATATGACCACTTACCAATGCATTTGAAGTTTTCACATTGTACTCGGTATTCTCATTGACCAATGATATTCCTCCACATCAATTCAGCTACATTATTGGATATATGTCTTGGATCAATCAAATGATCGATACGAAGATCATTCTAGTATGGAAGTATGAAAAAATGATAGTCTTTGCATTCTTGGAACAAGTTGTTCACATGCATGGGTCTCCCATAATCTACGCCAATCATGTAGGTGAATATAACAATTTTCCATCCATCAAGGTTGATATTCATGTAAAGAATATTGGTTTGGAAGATATCAAGCTTCTCTTGTTAGATATACTCAATACTCCACCCTCAAATGACCATAAATTATCCATGTTGCTATGATTTGTAAGGCTCCCATTATGAGGAGAAGTCATTGTGAGATCTCGGACATTTGTGGAACCCTAACTTCCAAGTTAGATGAGGTGTATGTGTGACCGTTGATGGCACTAGATGATCTTTATGAGCCTAGCCATTAGGTTAGGTAGGGCATAAACTTCTGGGCCATTGGGCTACCATTTAAGGTGAAAATAAAGGCCCTGTGGTGTTGTGTAGTTTCATCATAGAACATTAATGAGCGGAGTATGAGGGGGGGGGGGCTTGCCCCCTTCTTTAGGGTCTGAGGAGCCTATCCCCCCTACCTCGTAGGGACTAAGCCTCACAATTAGTATGCATTAGCTACCAATCATGAAGAAAAAAACACTAGTGGGCACACGAGTGTCATAGCAACCAACCTAGCCAAAGTCAGAAACAACACGTAAATCTAGCGGTAGTGATCCAAGCTTCTTCTTTTTCCTTGTGTTGTTCGCGTGCTTCCGCAGACATCTAACTCCAACAATTGGTATCAGAGCAGGTCGTCGCTTCTTCTAGGGTGCCGTCGACACTCCTCCGTTTGCAGTCTCAGATTCGCATGAAATTTGGTGAGCATACTCAGGGTGCTGAAATCGCGATCTGAGCTCGTTTCAGCCTCCGAATGCACTATCGCAGTGCTTGTGCAGGCTATTTCGTCCTTTTGTGCCAAAGGTATATACCAGTTTCCCTTCGCCAGTTTAAGCGTCTCGAAGTCTGCTACAGGTCTAGCAAAACTCGTCTGGGCAGTTCCGTTCAACTTTTTGAGATACAATCAATTTTCTGCATCAAGGTATTTTAGTCACCGACCATGGCTGAAAGCAGTGATGTATTTCGTATGTTGGTTGTTGAGGATAAGTTGGATGGTACCAACTAACCATTATGGGCTTATATGATGCGACATGTTTTGGTTGCAAAAGGATTGTGGAACATTGTGCAGGGTGTTGAAAGACGTCCTGTTACACCTGTAACAGCAGGTACTGCAAATACAGGTGCTGGAGCTGATGAAGATGGTGTCGAAGATGATATTCCGCAGATTCTTGTTCGTGCTGTTGTTTCAGTTGCACCTACTGCAGAGCAGATTCGTTGGGATGGCAGAGATGCCCAAGCACATGCATTGATAGCTTTGTCTGTCAAACGTGCCATTATTCCTCACATACGCTCTTGCAGAACAGCTAGGGATGCTTGGGATATACTTACCACATTGTACTAAGCTAGGAATGAGGCTCGTGTTGCTTATCTCCGAAAACAATTGGACAGTGAGCACATGAATGAAGGTGATTCCATGGACAGTTTCCTAACAAAGATCAAAGACTTGAAGGAACAGTTGATTTCTGCTGACGAGGTTATACCAGATAGCTCACTTGTGCAGACCGTTCTGAATGGTCTTCCTGATTCATATCAGAGTTTTGCTTCTACTCTTCAGTTAATGATGAAAGGCAATCCAAATGCCTTGTCATTTGAGGAGTTACTCTCTGTTCTGTTGCAAGAAGATCAGTCCAGGCAGAACAGGTCCATTATGCGTGTTGCAGATCAAGCTTTCCTGGCTAGTCAGAAGGGCAAAGGAAAATGGAGCTCTTCTACTAGTAAGCAGAAATCTGCAAATGCTGCACATTCGAAGAACCAAGACAAAGATGAGAAAAAATCAGAAAAGCAGAAATTGTTTTGTAAGTATTGTAAAGGGAATGATCATATCATAAAGAACTGTCCAAAACTAGCTGCTAAAGAGGCAAAGAAGAAAGAGGCTGGAATGGTTGTTGCAGAGGCCTCTACACCAAAAACAGAGTCTGCAAATCTTGTGCAGGAAGAAGAATGGGCGTTTACTACTGTCTGCAGTTTTGACCCATCTTCTTATTATCAGTGCATGTCTGCAGTAGACTCAGATGTTTGGTACTTTGACAGTGGGGCGACCAAACATATTACCTCGCAGCGTAGTTTCTTCTCTTCACTCGAGCCTGCCCCTACAGGGAATACTGTCACATGCGCCAACAACTCCTCTTATCCTCTTATGGGAGTTGGTGAGATCATTCTGACTACTGCTAATGGTAGTTCTTTCACTTTGTCAGATGCTTTATTTGTGCTAGGGATCAAGAAGAAACTGTTATCAGTTTCTGCATTAGCCTAGATTGGCTTGGTTGTGAAATTTGTGGATGACAGGTGTACAGTTCATGATCTATCAAATGGTGACGTGATTATTGCTTCTGGCATTTTATGTCGTGGGCTGTATAAGCTCATAGACTATGAAAGATCTGTGAATGATTCGGCATGTGCAGTTCATGATTCTCAAGCTATGTCAGATGCAAAGCTTTGGCATGCACGCTTTGGTCATCTGAATTTTGCTAGTTTGCTACACCTGCAGAAATCTGAAATGGTGTCCTCTTTGCCCAAACTTGAGGCACCTGGAAAACATGTTTGTGAAGGTTGTATTTTGGGCAAAATGCAGCGTTCATCCTTTCCAAAAGATGGTTCAGTTCCGGCTACGCAGAAATTGCAGCTTGTACATAGTGATGTCTGTGGTCCTATGCAGACACCCTCTTTTGGAAACTACCTTTTCTTTGTGACTTTCATTGATGATTTTTCTAGGCATGCATGGGTATATCCACTCAAAGCAAAGTCCGAAGTGTTCATGTGCTTCAAACAGTTTTTAGTTTTGGCTGAAAATCTGTCAGCATGTAAAATGGGCACCCTCCGTTCTGATCGAGGGGGGGAATATATGTCTTCTGATTTTAATGCATGTCTGGCTGAATGTGGGATAAAACACCAGTGTACAGTGCCGTATACACCTCAACAGAATGGAGTTGCTGAATGAAAGAACAGGTCACTCATGGAGATGGCGAGGTGCATGGTCAAAAGTCAGGCTTTACCTCATAGTTTCTGGCTTGAGGCTGTCATGTGTGCAGCATATGTACTGAACAGGTGTCCCACTAAAGCGCTGCAGTCTATCACTCCATATGAGGCTTGGCATGACCGCAAGCCATCTATTGCTCATCTGCGTGTTTTTGGTTGTTTGGCAGATGCACTAGTGCCTGAACAACCGTAGAAAATTGGATGATAAGGCAGTAAAATGTATTTTTGTTGGGTACAATTCTGAAAGTAAAGGATATTGTCTGTATCATCCACAGACTACACGCATTCTGGTTAGCCGTGATGTTGTCTTTGTGGAAGATGCTATTCAACCATTGCTTTCATGTACTAAGGAGACATCTGTTAGCTCCAAAGACATGTATGATACTTTGATGCCTCTTTTTACAGGTGGACAGTCTAGTGTTGGTCCTAATGAGGCAACTTCTCAGCCTTTGCAGGTTTCATCTGATGATGCATATCATTCCATTTTTAATGCAGATTTACATGATGCACTTGTTGATGAGAGAGCTAATATTGAGCAGGCAAAAACTATGCCAAAATGGCTGGTGCAGACTTTGGGTGACAACAAATTAGATGCACCTTTGTCATATCGTACTCGTTAAGGCTCTCATAGTGCCTCCTTTGCATCAGATTGCTATGCTATGGCTGCGTCTAGTCTTTGTGATGAGAATGAGCATGTTTCTTTTGATGAAGCACAGAATTCAGAAAATTGGATGGCTGCTATGCAATCGGAATATGATGCTATAATGAAGAATGGTACATGGTCTTTATGTGACTTGCCTCCTGGCAAAAAGGCCATTGGCACTAAGTGGGTATACAAGCTGAAGTGTAAACCTGATGGTACAATTTATAGGTATAAGGCTAGGCTTGTTGCAAAGGGTTATGCATAGGAAAGAGGCATTGATTTTGATGAGACCTTTGCACCTACATGCCGTATGACTACTGTTCGGAGCATTTGTGCACTTGCAGCCCATCATGGTTGGAATGGACATCAGTTGGACATTAAAACAGCATTTCTGAATGGTGATTTGCATGAAGAAGTGTATGTTTTTCAGCCCCGTGGCTTTGTGCAGAAAGGGCATGAAAACCAGGTGTGCAGGTTAAAGAAGGCATTATATGGTTTAAAGCAAGCACTACGTGCTTGGTATGAGAAGATACATGCCTATCTGATTGCACATGGTTTTGAGAACAGTCCAACTGAAAGCACCTTATATGTTAAGCATGCTAATGATGTGCTTCTGATCATTGTTGTCTATGTTGACAACATGCTGCTCACTGGTCCTATTGAGAAGCATATTGCTGATTTTAAGGCTGATTTGCATGCCTCATTTGAGATGTCTGATTTGGGGCATTTGCATCATTATTTGGGCATTCAGTTTATGCATGTTGATGGTGGAATGGCTTTGTGAAAAAAGAAATATATTGACACATTATTGTAGTGTTTTGGCCTTGAAGACTGTAAGCCTATCGCCACTCCTTTGGAGACAGGTTTACGATTGAGTCTTCATGATGCTGGAGATGCATTTGATGCTATTGTCTATCAGCAGGTTGTTGGATGCTTGATCTACTTACGCATTACTCGGCCAGATATTCAGTTTGCTGTCTCATAGATGAGCAGGTTTATGCATTGCCCAGGAGTCACGCATTGGAAGGCGGTTAAGCGCATCTTTCGCTACTTGAGTGGTACTCAGCTACTTGGGTTGTTTTATCCCAAGGGGGGATCACTACCGCCAGATTTGCATGCTTTTTCTGACTCAAATTGGGTTGGTTGCTATGACACTCGTGTGTCCACCAGTGGTTTTTGCTTCATGCTTGGTAGCTCATGTATATCTTGGTTGAGCAAGAAGCAGCCTACTGTGGCCACTTCCAGTTGTGAAGCTGAGTATAGGGCAGCTTTCACAGCTACCATTGAGTGTGTGTGGCTCAGATGCCTTATGGCTGATTTGGGTATTGGTCAGTCTTCTGCCACCACCATCTTCACTGACAGTCAGAGCGCATTGGCAGTTGTGAGGAACCCTGTGTTCCATGCTCGCACGAAGCACATTGAGGTGCATTATCATTATGTCAGGGAGAGGTTCTCTGCAGGGGAGATCAGCTTGGCATATGTGCCCACGTAGGAGAACATTGCAGACCTTTTCACAAAGGCTTTGCCTAGGGAGAAGTTTGAAGCTTTTCGCAAAGCTTTGGGCTTACTTCCTTTTGTGGAGTGATTTCCACATAGCTTGGCACTTCCTTATACATGAGTGCCAGCTCCTTGTTCACCGCATCACTCCCAGGGGGGATTTGTTGATATATTTAGGTAGTGATGTGTGTGAACACACTAGGACCGCCGGGGCACTTTTTTCCCTCTTTAGGAGGTTTTTTTCCCCCTGCTTGTATATACGCCTATTGCCCTAATGGGCTACTTATCTTTGTACATTCTCTAGTAATACATACAGTATTGTGTGTTATGCTCCAAGCTTCTTCTTCTTCCTTGTGCTGTTCGCGTGCTTTCGCAGACATCTAACTCCAACAATCTCCAGTATCATGGAGACTCAATGGTAAACCTTTTTCCATAGGAGTGGCAGTAGGTTTGTAATCTTCAAGGCCAAAACATTACAACAATATGTCAATATATTTTGTTTGACATAGATCTATTCCACCATCAACTTGCATAAATTGAATGCTCAAATAATGATGCAAATGCCCCAAATCTTACATCTCAAAACAAGCATGCAAATCAACCTTAAAATCAGCAATTATGCTTCTCATTAGGACTAGTGAACAACAATTTATTCGAAAGTAATGGTTGAATTGCATCTTCCACAAAAACAACATCATGACTAACCAAAATATTTTTAGTATGTGGATGATACAGATGATAGCATTTGCTTTTAGAATTGTACCCAACAAAAATATATTTTACTACTTTATCATCCAATTTTCTGCATTGTTGTTTAGGCACTAATGCATATGTCAAACAACCAAAAATGTGCAAATGAGCAACAGATGGCTTGTGACCATGCCAAGCTGCATATGGAGTGATGGATTGTAGTGCTTCAATGGGACACCTATTAAGTACCTATGTTGCACACATAATGGTCTCAAGCCAGAAGCTATGTGGTAAAGCTTGACTTTTGACCATACACCTCGCCATCTCCATGAGAGACCTATTTTTTTATTTCAAAAAATCCATTATGTTGAGATGTATACAACACTCTACACTAATGTTTTATCTCACATTTAGCCAGAAATGCATTAAAATTAGACAAAGTAAATTCCCCCCGTCGATCAAAATGAAGGGTGCCTAATTTACATGCTGATAGATTTTCAACCAAAGCCAAAAACTATTTGAAGCACATAAAAACTTCGGACTTTGCTTTCAATGGATACACCCATGCATGCTAGGAAAAATCATCAATAAAAGTCACGAAGTGAAGGTAGCACCCAAAAGAATGTGTTTGCATAGGACCACATATGTCACTATAAAGAAGTTGCAATTTTTTAGTAGCTCTAACTGAACCATCTTTTGGGAAGGCAGCACACTACATTTTGCCCAAAATATATGAAGTATTTCAATGGTGATGCATCGCAGTGTGCTCTCCTTCTCGAGAGTTCCACGATGATATCCTCTTGAGTGGAAAACCGAGCTCCTAGGACCGCACATGGTACTCCGCACAGAGATCTACAGAATACACAAAAAAAAAACAGTACACAGGGAGCAAAACACAGACTTCTTAGGTGTTACAAAATGCGGTCGAACTTACAGTCTGTGACTGACAAGGCCACTATATGTTTTATTAAAGAACATATACAAAGAAGTGTCCAATGGCCATTTGGCCTTTCACATGGACACTAATGGCAAGAATCTCCCACTAAAGGCCAATATGGCCAAAGTAACTATGGGAGAAAAATAAAGAATGATAAAGAATGCCTAAGTGTAAGTAGAGCTTTCCTATGGTAGAGCTTTAGTCAAAGCATTTGCATAATTATCTCGAGTGTGAACCCTCCCAAGAATAATGCACTCAATGGCTAAGCAATCTCTAATGAAGTGATACCTCGCCTCAATGAGCTTGGTGTTTGCATGATAGACTGGATTCTTAGCCAAAGCAATGGCACTCTGATTATCACTGAGCAAATGAAATGCATGTTGAGGTAAACCCATATCACAAGCAAGACGAGAAAGCCACAATGCTTCCTTACATGCCTCACTTACTGCAACATACTCTGCTTTTATGGTGGAAACAGTTGTACATTCTTGAAGACAAGATCTCCAAGAGCTAGAACCCCAGCAAAATGGTGCCACTCAGATATCTCAAAGTCATCTTGATCGCTTCCCAATTTTTCTTGCTAGGATTGGACATATATCTGCTCACAACTCCTACTACAAATGTAATGTCTGGTCTCCTAGCTACCATAGCATACATGAGACTACCAACATCAGATTGATAGGGAATTTTGGTCATGAATTCCTTTTCCTCATCTAATTTGGGGCAATCATCCTTGCTCAATTTCACATATGTGGGTAAAGGTGTACTCAAATGCCTTTCCGCCCTACATATTGAACCTGTGAAGTACTTTGGATATGTACTCACATTGAAACAAGTATATGCATCTTTTACTCCTAATGTGCATGCCAAGGATATGTTTGGCATCCCCCAAATCCTTCATATAAAACTTGTAACTCAACTTTTTTTGAGAATTGACAAGTCATAAGAGGACTTCCCAGCAATCAACATATAATCGACATAAAGTATCAAGCATATCAAGCTGCCATCTGAGCATCTCTTTGCGTAGAGACAATGATCCTCATTGCTTCGAGAATAGCCTTGAGACTTCATGAAAGCATCAAACTTTTGGTACCATTGTCTAGGGGATTGTTTAAGTCCATACAAGCTCTTCTTGACCTTGCAAACTAGACTTTACTTGCCAAGAGCTACGTGGCCCTCTAAAGGTAAGATCTCCATGCAAGAAAGCAATTTTCACATCCATTTGGACTAGGTCTAAGTCCTTCATTGCAACGAATCCAAGCAACATGCGTAGGGTAGTCATCTTGACCACTAGAGAGAAGATTTTCTCAAAATCAACACCATGTTGTTGCTTAAAACCCTTTGCAACAAGTTGTGCTTTATACTTTGGAGAAGCACTATTTGATGTGAATTTCAGCCTATATACCCATTTACATGATAAACCTTTCTTGCCCTTTGGCAAAGGTACTAAATCCCAAGTAGCATTCTTGTGAATAGAATCCAACTCACTCTTCATGGCACACTCCCACTTGACTTGATCCTCTGTTTCCATAGTCTCTTTGTAACAAGCAGGCTCACCGACATCTATTAGCATGACAAAATCTAAACCTGGAACATATTTATCAAGTGGATGTGAGACATGTGCAAAGCGTCTCAATGGTTGTTGAACAAGAACATGTGCAAACTGATCTGATCAGACATTTTCTTGAACGCGCCCGTGTGCAACATTTTTTAGCATGCTAACTGGAGGACTGCTATCCTCAAACACCACTCTTCTCACTTCAGCCTTTTTAATGGTTGTTTATGCATCTTAGACTCATTGAAAATGACATCACTATCATTTGATCACTGACCATGTTTCAAGATCCCATAAGCGATATCCAAATTGTCCTTCTCGACCATATCCAAGAAAAATGCCTTTCTTTGAATTATGTTCCAACTTTTCTCTAAGATTCTTGGGTATATGAACATATGCTTCACACCCAAAAAACTGAAGATGATCATAATATTGTGGCTTCCCTCTCCATAACTCTTGTGCCACTTTCAGACCTTTTCCAGTACTACATGAAAGGTTAATCACATGAACTGCACTCAATATTGCTTCTACCCAAAAGCCTTGTGAGAGGTTTGCATCATTGCAAACATAGAAACTACTCTATCTTGAATAGTTCTATTCATCCTTTAAGCTGCACATTCTGTACTGGGGTATAAGGAGGTATAAAATCTCTACAAATCCCTCTAGACTGAGAGAAAAGGTTGAATTCATGTGAGGTATACTCACCCCCATTATCTAAACATAAAGTCTTAAGCTTAGTTCCTTTTTGAATCTCAACTGAAGCAAGACATTTTCTAAAAGTAGGGAATAATGCATCCTTCGATTTGATAGGATATACCCAAACTTTTCTAGTAGCATCATCTATGAAAGTGACAAAGTAAAGAGAACCACCTAAGGACCTACTGGGCATAGGACCATACACATCTATATGAACAAGATCTAAAGGCTGAATTGAAGAGTCAATGTGCATTCTATGCACATTTCTAGTTTGATTTCCATATTGACAATGCTCACAAAATGAAAAATCAGAGAAAGATAACACAAGTAGCCAGAACGAGAAAGATTTTCCATTGCACTACGAGATATATGGCCCAAAGGACCATGCCAAATACAAGCCATAGGCTATTCAATAATAGCTAACAACTGTTCTTTCTATGATACAAATAAAGGATAAATTGAGCCAATTGTGCTTCCTTTTGCAATAATCATATTGCCCTTTGATATACAAAAGGACTGAACATAGAAGAACCCTTGTAACAAAGGTCATCAAGTTGACCAACTAACATCAAGCTACGTGATAACTGAGGTACATGGCATACATGATGCATAGTAAATTTTGAACTATCAATGAACTGCACAACCACATCTCCAATCCCCATAACATCACACTTGTAAGAGTCACCAAGTCTCACGGTACCAAGAGACTTTACTGCATAATTAGAGAACCATTCTCTATGTGGTGTCACATGGAAAGAAGCACGAGAATCTAGCAGCCATGTGTGAGAAAGAGAATCATCCATAAGAACCTCAGTTGGCATAGTACTATCAAGTTTCAACACATCAGCATCATCAAAAATAGCATTAATTTCTTCGATCTTCACAGTCAAAGTAGATGGTGCAAGTAATTGTTTAGCATGCCCATCAACATTTTGTCCTTCACCTTTAGCATTATTTAATGCATAATAGTATTTCTTCATGTGTCCTTTCTTATGACAATAATGGCATTCAATATCCCTCTTCCTTGATTTACTTCTACTTGTATTCCGTTGACCATTCTTTTCCTTATTCTTGCTCCTGCCATGTTGTTGATTCTTTACTTGGTAAGAATCATGAACATTATATGCATCTTCACTCTGAGTGCCACCCATAGATTTTCTATGAATCTCCTCACTCAAGAGTGCTCCACATATGTCATCATAGACAAGTTTACTGCAAGGTGCGCTATTGCTAATAGTTGTGCAAAACATATCCCATGATGATGACAAGGTGCATAACAACAATATTGGTTTCATTTCATTATCCATATCTATTTTCTGAGTCTGTAACTGGGAGAATATAGCATCAAACTCGTTTAGATGAGCAGAAACACTATCTCTGTCCTTCATGCAAGTCATATAATTTTCTCATCAGATACACTTTATTTGATGTCGTCTCTTTTCATATGTATTGTATAACTTCTTTTAAAGCTCCTCTGTACTTTCACAGTCTAATATTGTAAAGTAAACATTATCCGCCATGTGCAAGCTAATGGTAGACTTGGCCATTTCATCTAACTCGTCCCAATCATCTTCATCCATGTCAGTAGGATTCTTTGAAATTCCATTTACTCATTTCTATTGCCTCCTTTGAATCAACACATCTTTAATATGATTCTTCAATGGAGCAAAGTTTGTGCCATCAAATTTTCGGATCTCCCAATGGTCTTTACCCTGTAAGTTATAGCTCCTCCTCGAACCACTAGCACTAGACCCTGATCCACCAGATGTGCCTGAGACCTTTGATGCCATGATGGTAGAGAACGGAATAGAATGATAATGGAGCTAGAAGAGTCCAAACACCAACGAATAAGTGTATCAAGGAGTAAAAATCGACCACTATATACTTGACAAAACCAAAAAATCTCGAAAAAATTTGCTAGAGTATAAACTGCAAGTACTGACATGTTTACCTGCATAGTGAATCACTGACTTCACTGCATATAATTAGTTACCCAATAGAAGCCAACTAGGCTTATCGAGCACCTATGAACAACTATCATACATCTCCTATGACGAGGCTAGGTAAGTCTTCCACCTGCATCACCGAAGAGACCCCGACATCTGGGTGTCTCCCATTTAAGAAAACCTCAGCACGACCCTCTTTATCAAATGTAAAAGTCTTTATGCAAAAAAAAAACCGTTATATCAATGACCACATGGATGTACATAACCGGTATCCACAGAAGCATACATGGTGTATATGTGCTCAATATATACCGTAAGATGACACCAAAAAGTTGAATGCATAGCCCAAAATCTAGCCAATAACACCTGCAAGTGTATGTTAACTTTGATGTTTTAGGCTCAAAAAACCTGCATAAATTTGCAACAATTGCTCCCACCAAATTGAAAACCTTTCGAAAAACCTATAGTTTTATGAGTGTGGCTGAAAATACATCCCCAAAGGTTGATATTTAGTCAGAGAATTACAAAGAACACTCTTTTTTATGTTCTTGGACCTGTATGAAGAGAACTGTGTGTGAAAGTACTCCAAAATGGCTCCAAAAGACGCCGCAAAAATGCTTCAAAAATAGGTTTTGAAAGCAAAGAATGAAGCTTTGAGGGACCAAAACATGTCCAAGGTGATATTAACCTTCGTCTTTATCCTTCTTTAGACACCACAAGAGTGTATCTTAGTGGCAACCGATTGCCACGGTTAAGCAAGCTCCGGGGAGAATAGTACTAGGATGGGTGACCTCCCAGGAAGTACTGGGAACCTCTATCTTCCTTGATCGTTGAGGTCCTCCCTTGCACGCAGCCAACGGTGCCAACACTGACTTCGGTGACTCAGATGGCAAGGTATGGCTACCTTACAAAGTGGGTAGAAGTCAAAGCCACAACAAAGAATGATGCTCAGACTACGGCTAAGTTCTTATTCGAGAATCTGTTCACGAGATATGGACTACCAATAGAGTTGGTGAGCGATAGAGGCACACACTTCTTAAATGAAGTTATTGAAAATCTTCTCCAAGAATTCTTGGTGATACATAAGAAATCTGCCCCCTATCACCCACAAGCCAACGGACAAGCCGAGAGTACCAATAAGATCCTCTGTAACGTATTGACAAAACTGGTAAATAATAAACGCTCTGATTGGGACAAACAACTTCATCATGTTGTTTGGGCTTATCGAGTTGCCTACAAAACGGTACTCAACGCCACCCCATTTCAGATGGTCTTCGGACAGAACGTTGTGCTACCATTAGATTTCTTAATCCCTGCCTTAAAAGTAGCACAAGAGTATGAGTGGAATGGGCATGAATTGTCCTCTAGGATCTTTGATCTCGAACGCTTGGGTGAGACGAGACTATGAGCGGCAGCAGGCATCTACGCTGCAAAGAAGAGGCAAAAGGCATACTTTGATGCACACATCAAGGATAAGGGATTGAAAGAGGGAGATCTAGTGTTGGTATACACACTAAAACAACATGCCCGTAAGTTGGAAAAAAGAGGATACGGACCCATGATCATTAATAGAATTTCCACTAGTGGTGCAGTTCAGTTGGCCACTCTAGAAGGAGATATCTTGCCAAACTATATTAGTGGCTGTAGAGTCAAGCTATATCAAGAACCTCTTACTGAGGATATGCTAATGAGACTCAACACTGCTAAGAAGCGAAAAGATGAAGAGTTAAGAGTGAGAGAAGAAGCACAGGTAGAGGCCAGAGAGCGTATTAGGCGAAATAAGTTAAGGCGATTAGGCCTAGAAGTCAACTCAAAAGCCCCAAAATATCACATGGATATGTGTCAAAAGTCAGGCATAGCGACTTCTCAGGTCATTGACCGAAGACCCTTTGTGACCATAGAGATAGGACAAGGGAAGGGTGAAAGGACGGTGAAAGCATTGATTGACTCAGGTGCAGCAAGTAGTGCAGTTAGACTTTCCTACTGCCAAGACTTGGGGTTGAACATCAATCCCATAGAAGCTTATCTCATAGGATTGGGAGGTGTGGAAACCCCTTGTTTGGGCGAGGTGGAACTTCCCATCTACCTTCAAGATGTTCCAATGAGAGTCAAAGCGCTAGTATGTCAAGATGAGAACCTTACAAAACCACTTGTCTTGGGTCAAGATTGGTTCTATGACCATGCAGTTAACTTAAACCTAAGAAGTCAAATTCTTCAAGTTTGGGTACATGAACAATGCATTACAATAGAATTAGAGAACTGCATGCTCCTAAATCATGGCACCACACACTCTCTTAGTTCTCCCAAGACTAATCATATGAAAGAAGATGTTGTATGTGTCAAAAGCTCTATGATGCAGAAGGAGTCAATCGTGGAAGACCAGGTTCAAAGGCGGGTGGATCTTTCTTCTTCTCCAAAGAATCAAGTAGCCACAGTAGTGAGCCCACCACACAAGCAAACACAACCGTTCACGACAACTGCTACATCAAGTAGAAAGACACCATTCGATAAAAAAGCAGTTCCGGGCATGAAGCAGATCTGGGTACGCAAAGGAGTGCAACCACCAGCCTTGCCCCCACAAATCCCATCTAGGCAAGCCAACCAAGTCAGAAGACGAAGAAAGCAGCTCGGACAAGCTCAATCACAAGGTATCCAACAAGTTTGGGTGCCTAAGAAGTTAGCTGCAGCTCAACAAGGGCAATTACAAATGTGGGTACCTAAGAAGCTCTTACATCCACAACAACCTATGTTCTCCCACATGCGAAAGGTCTCAACCAAGAAGCCAAAAAGAGAAGAGGGTAAGAACCACGTACAAAGACCGAAAGAAGATCAAATCAGCTCTTCAAGAATAGTAGGAAGACGTGCAAAAAGGATATGGGTTTGGAAGCCAAAAGTACAAGCAGCCTCCATCGAACCAAAGCGCCAACCACACTGGATACCACAGTTCAGAACGCATCCGAAGAGGAAGGCGCCTGAAGTGATCTCTACAGTGCCAAATACTGTTCTAAAATGGACTCCAATAAGGAGGATTACATCAGTTCGAGACTCAATGGATACCTCCACCAAGGTCGGCATCAACCTCCGCAAATAACATCGAAAGCCTCGAACGAGCAACAACCATGTGCTCCTTGCACAACCCTGTCTTTTGCACCATTCAGGTCATGCATTTCCAAAGTATGCATTAATATAGGGCCACATTACACGGCCGTGCATAGACACACTTGAGAATCCCATGCACAAGAGCACAGTGACATATGTCAAACATTTCTATTGATACTAACTTTTGTGCTCTTGTTTGGTGATATCCTTTTCCTTAAAAAAAAAAAAAAAAAAAAAAAAGGGGAGTGAGCTTGTTCCCAGGTTTGGCTTATGAAACATGAATGAGTCATGCTTAGTTGAAGGTGGAACTGTTGATTACTAGGCATTTATCAATTTGGATAGAAGTGTGTCTCGGCCAGCAGTGAGATTATTGCTGCCTTATCTGGTAGATGACAAGCACTTGGCATGATCATGGCATCTACAACTATGATTTTCTCTTACCATGATAGGAATGAAGAGCTTGAAGGTCTGCAACGTGAGTGATGCTTAACTACTTCATGTACCAGAGCATCCAAGGAGATATCTGCACAAGGTAGTTCTGGAGGAGAAGACTCCTGCATATGGTGAGCTAAAGAGAATATGTGAAACTCAGCTTGGTGTAGTTACCCGATGTTGCTTGCCAAGGAATATAAAGCAAGTCAATTCTCAGTATTTCCTGATCCAGTATGGAACAGTAGCACTGGTGAATGGTCTATGTCAATCAGCATGGTAATCTCTTAGAAACCGGCACGTGTCCAATATTCCTCTGAGTGTTAATATGGGAAGTGAACGTGCATGAGCCCAAGCTCAGAAATGCACATTGTTAGTGACAAATGTTGCTTTGAAAAGAGGAGAGGGGATCCACCACTCAAAAGATCTCATCAGTGGACAATCAACATGGACATTCATCAACAAGGTTCCATCCCAAAGGCCGAGTGTACAACACGGAGAGACAAACATCCATCAACCTTCTCCATGGTAAGTATCTTTACTCTGGAAACACCATAACCATGATAGTTTAGGAAACCTCTTCGTCAGCATACCCTTGAGCACTTAGCTCAAGACCCGCAATTTTTGCACCATACTTCTTCCAATGCATTTTCCAAGTAAGCATGCGTAGGGCTACATTACAAGGCCGGGCACAAGGCACATACTTTTTTCAACCCAGGCACGAACACACTTACCCATCATTCATTATGGGTTATGAGTAATTGGCATGACTGCTCTCAACATCATCTTTGGAAGAGCTAGCGGACATCTTGGGAACAACATCCATATCTCGGAAGCAAATTGAAGCCAGTAGTTGCTCCAAATCACTCTTGACAACCTCTTTTGAGCAACTTGCAGTTTTGAAAGCTCACAACGACACATTCTTGCTGGAATCCAAGGAACCAGCTCATCCAACGGATGGACCCACCTCTCAAAGCACTACATAGAACAGCCCTTCCAACAAGGGTCTGTCAAGGACGACACACTCGAGAGGGGGGGGAGTGTTGAAGCTCAAAGTCAAGGACAAAGCATGGAAGCACATCAAAAGATGGACACACAAGGAAAGGGAGCAAGTAGGGAGCTCCAAGAAGTGTATGTCAAATTTTCAGAAGAACCCCCTACAAAAATAGTGATTTTCATCACTAAAAACCATTGTAAATACCATTATCTATTTTTAGTAACTCCATTTTGTTCAAGCCGAGGATTCCTCGAGCTTGAGGAGTATTAGAAGTACTATCGTACCAATTTTCATAATTTTTAGACTTCGTTCGAGCCCTCAAATAAGCCCTGGAACCTAATTTTTAACTAGGCCGGACACTAGGTCTGGACAGGGCCAAAACTAGTCAAAAAACTATAAAAAGAGCTAGAGAGCTCATTTTTGGGGGTTAGCTTGTTAGAGAATAGAACTTTAGTAAGAGAACTCTTTTGCAATCTAAGCTTCCCATTGTTCCTCTCTTTGATCTTACTTTGTGCGCGTGTGTGTGTGTATGTGTGTGCATGTTTGTGTGCTTTCACTCACGCACTTGTGCCTTCACTTGCTCGTGGTCTTCATACCGGTCCTCACGTCTCCGCGGATTGACAAGTAAAGGAGGTGGTGCTTACACTTGAGCTACAGGGGGTATGGCTCATGTCATAGACCAAGTCTCAATTACCTTCAGAAAAGCTTGGGGCTGAAATATATGGTGCCTGTACCTTGCAAAAGGTCTTGAATATGACCATCATTAGCTCAAAGATTTTCGTACACATCATGGCAGCTATGTCCGATACATTCTTGAAGCATGCAGACCAATGGCGTATTGTGGATATCATGTGTGCTACGATTGGTGGTGCTCTATGGATAATTGACCCAATCTGAACATCCTTTATTATTGTGTACTTTGATGGAAAAAGCTTTCCATGTTTTATGGCGGACTACTGGATAGTGGCATGGGTTATATTTAATATATAATGGTATTGTGGTCCATGTTCGCATCATTTCTACATAGTCTATGAGTAGTCGCTCACTCCAATTGGATTGAAAAATCGAGGTTGCATGTTGGTTTGCTGGCAGATCATTGGGATCAAACTAGGTGGAAAATGTAGGCTCTTTTCTTGTATGCCTTTTAATCTCTACATTATAACTAGCGAATGATACAAAGTAGGTCTTATATTGCATTTCTGATGTATTAATTAGGTGTTGATGGGAGCGATTCCGAAAGTAAGCGGACCTAAGAACAATTTCTTCGAGATTGGAAAGGGACTTGATCTGCACGGGCACTCTATCATCATGTGTTTGACTGATTTGTTCGACTCTCTTGAGCCAATCTGGGACTTCGATCTCAAATGTGTCTCATCCCTCTTCCGTGACATGCTCACCAGGTATCAACATCGGGTCATAAGGCTCTTCAAAACTCTCTTCGATCGGAATCTCCATCATATTTTTAGGTTTCAGTTCTTCAATAGGAGAGGGTGGCCTCTCATATGGTAGGAGTCTAGCTTTTAATTCTTTGACCTACTTTCTTAAGGCCTCTAATTCTTCAATGGATTGTTGAGGGATGGTAGTCTTGGGTTGAGATGTGCTGTCATTGGCCACCTGCATCCGGAGATTTGCACATTCTACTTCCATCTTTTCATAGGATTCTAAAAAGTTTGCATGCTCCTCAAGTAAGATTCGTATGTCTTTTGAGGGCACCGATCTATACTTTGTAGGGCTAATCTCTGTTCCCAAGGTTCCTTCCATAGCTACTTCAAGATTGTCTTGGTTCTGTTGCTAGAGTTTCTTGTTCTTTTCTAATGCTATAGCCATATGCTTCCGTAGTAGACCTAGATTGCATCTTAGTTTAGCATTGGTGAGCATCTACGCTTGGAGCATGTTTTCCAAATATTTGACTGCTTGAGCATCCATAGTAGACATCTTGGACTCCAATTCGGTATGAGCCTATTGTAAGGTGGTGTACTCTGCTAGAAGTGTTTGATTGTCATCTTCCAATGTAGTGACTCTTACTTGTAACCTTTGTGACTGTATCTGGAAAGTAGTATTGTGCTCTTCCAATCGTTGATACTCTTGTTGTAATTGATATGCACACTGAATTAACATATTGAATGAATTATTTACATTATGAGATGCAAGGGGAGCAGTTTGGAATGTAGAGGGAATGGGATTGGGAATGGGAGTTGTGGATGTTGTGTCTACCAACGAGGTGGTGTTTGGTGAGGTGGGGGTAGGGGAGTGAGAGATGGTGGAATCATGGGGGGAGGGGGAGGTGCTGTGGGTGGTGAATTGTCCATGGGGTCAGACAATGTGGTGCGTGCAGGTGCGACCATGTATGTGGGAATGGTAGGTGAAGTGAGTGTGGTGTTTATGTATAGTGACATGGTTGTGAGTGTTTGTGAACTTAGCATCTGAGGAGTAGGAGCACAAATGAATTGTTCCCTGAATGATATGTAATGAGGTGGGGTGATCATGGCAAGCAAGGTATAGGGGTACATGGATGAGGTAGATGGGAAATATGGATCCCTAGAAAGGGGAAGGTGTGAGTATGGGTGAACAAGGAAATCGAGACTACCTTCTGTGGGCCATGGGTGTCCCTCTATGCTCGGTATTAGTGGATGTCAATGATGGGTTCAATAGGCGAGAATGGTGAAGTGAAAAAAGTTTTGGTAATGGAAGAAAAGAGGGTGGCTTGGGATGTTTTGCACTGAAGTATTCATCCAATCTTTCTTTCTCCCATACAAGGCATAGTGCCTCTGCATTTTGTAACTTTTCAAATTCCCTCATAAATAAATGGTATTTGACTTGCTTTCCATTGAATTCCAACTCTGAATCCCATAGGTATGATCCTTCTCCCAAAGGTCTTGTGACTTCACTAAACCAATGGGAAGCTTTGCCAACAGGCATGGTATGGCCACTTGGGGGGTCCTGCATAGGTATAATCTGAATAGCTTGTAATTCCTCAAGTCTTTCAGTTATTTCAGGCATGACTGGTAAGCTCTCGAGATCAACCACCTGTTGACTCGTGCCTGCTTGAGAGCTGGTTCCTGCTATGTCAAGCATGATATTTCTTGACATATTTGATGCTATCTGCTAGAAGAAGACAATCATATTAGCATTGCATTGGAAGCATGATAATATTATGTTCCCTCTACAATACCAAGATGCTACTGTTGTGGTTAGGAAGTTAGTAAGTGAGATGTTTCGCATGAATGTGAGTGTTGGTTAATAGGTTAATGGTTTTTCCTTAGATGCATACTCTAGATGTGGTACTCTGAATGCATCTATTTTGGTGTGAGTTGGCTTATACACTTGGGTCGGGTGGTTTGATACAAGGTTTTATTCTCCAACTTTTTTTGTGTGCTCATAGTTATACCTTATAGGTTGTCTTTTGTTCCTTGATGACCTTTTGAGTTCACTTCTTGAAGTTTTTGGTCCATCATATTCTAGATCAAACCTTGACAATTCTTCATTTTCAATTAGCACTTCAACATTCTCTTAATCCTAAAAAATTTGAACCTTTGATTTACCTTTCTTTTGATTCAATGTTTCTTCAAGACCTGCATAAGCACTACTTATACCTGAATATCAAGTACCTTGCTCATCAATTGTGACATCCTTTGATACAAGGAATTGCTTTGTATATGGATTCCACAACTTGTATTCCATTTGTTTATCATCATAACCAATGTGTTGGAGTTAGATATCTGCAGAAGCACGCAAAAAACACAAGGAAAAAGAAGAAGCTTGGAGCACAACACACAATACTGAATGTATTACTACTAGAATGTACAAAGATAATTAGCCCATTAGGGCAATAGGCGTATATGCAAGCCGGGGGGGAAAAACCTCCTAAAGAGGGAAAAAAGTGCCCCAGTAGTCCTAGAGTGTTCACACACATCACTACCTAAATATATCAGCAAATCCCACCTGGGAGTGATACGGTGAACAAGGAGCCAAGCTATGTGGAATCAATCCACAAAAGGAAGTAAGCCCTTTTGCGGAAAGCTTCAAACTTCTCCCTAGGTAGAACCTTCGTAAAAAGGTGTGCAATGTTCTCCTGTGTCGGCACATATGCCAAGCCGATCTCCCGAGTAGAGAACCCCTCCCTGACATAATGATGATGCACCTCAATGCGCTTAGTATGAGCAGGGAACACAGGGTTCCTCGCAACTACCAATGCACTCTGATTGTCACTGAAGATGGTGGTGGCAGAAGCCTGACCAACACCCAAATCAGCCATAAGGCATTTGAGCCACACACACTCAACAGTTGCTGTGAAAGCTGCCCTATACTCAGCCTCACAACTGGAAGTGACCACAGTAGGCTGCTCCTTGCTCAACGCCACTGGTGGACACATGAGTGTCATAGAAACTAGCCCAATCACAATCAGAAAAAGCATGCAAATCTGGCGATAGTGATCTCCTGTGGGATAAAACAATCCAAGTAGCCGGGTACCACTCAAGTAGCGAAAGATGCACTTAACTGCCTGCCAATGCTTGACACCTGGGCAGTGCATAAACCTGCTCATCTGTGTTGAGGATTCACTCACTAATTAGACATAAAGACATGAAGGCATATGAAGGATAAAGAAGACAAAGAGAAGCGGAAACAAAGCATTCAGAAATTCAAGCCTTAGTGAAGGGACAAATTCACACTTGTAATATAGTGCATAAAAACTTCTAGAATTACGAATTTTGAATCTTGGAACATGAAGAAAATATTTATATTAGGTTGAATATAGAGAAAGAGAGTGAGGAGAAAAAATAGAAAACCTGAATTGTCGGGTATTCTTCTCTGAGAGAGATGGTAAGGAAGTACTACTCAGAGAGTAGGAGAGTTTTTCATGACTATGAGCAGAATGAAGCCATTTTGTACACATCTTCTCTAATATAAAACACATGTTTGTGTAGAAGAATTCGAGAAAATTCTTCTTATGTTGAAGAAATCTAAGTATTCTTCATATCAGTGTGAAAATTAGTTAACAATTATGAATTTTCTGGCGCACATCTTACTGAACTTTTAAGAGCTTGATCTCACAGTACAGTGTAAAGTTGTTCATGAACGATAGCTCATTTTGAAGCTACTATCTTCAACTACAAATTGATCAAAAGATTTTTGTGAAACGGGAAATGTACTCAAAGTACTGAGTCTAACAGTAAAGGTATCTCGAATTGATGAAGATATTCCTTAAACTTTAGATACAACTCAATTACTGAAGAAAGTTGAGGTATTATTTCTTCACTTCATTTACAATCACTTGAAGTATTTTCAATTAGAATTGCAGTTAATTCCGGTAACATTTTGGTAACATTTTGGTGACATGATGGTAACATTCCGATAAGGTTATGGTGATATTATGGTGAGTTTACAACATAATTTTGGTGCAACTAAGTGGGAGCAATAATGTCTGATAGTAGACAAACAAAATAATTGTAAAGACTGAGTTAAATCATATCAGAATTGAAGCTAGAAGAAAAGACGTAGATTTCTGGAAAGTGAATTTTTGAAATTTCACTAAGCACAGTGATAAAGTTTTCAGTTTTGGAAAGTTTGCTAAGCGATTGATGATTGTGGAGGTATTCCAATATCACTTTAGCTTAGTTCTTGTGGCGTATTTTGCGCGGACAAGTGGTATCAGAGCAGAAAGGTCCTCAAGAGTAAACAGAAGTGTAGATACAAGAGAAATTGAAGAATTCTTCATAGGAAAGGTGAAAGCTGAGGTGATCAACAACAAACGGTATCAACGGAGAATTTCGAAGTTATTCTCAAGAGTAAAGGTTTATGAAAGGTAACACTTTTTAACCTTATACTCACAGGTTGCAACAGAAACAAGGAGGCTATGGTAGATCATATCTCTGTTGACAAATTGGATAGAGATAATTACCCCGCATGGGTAATGAGAATGGAAGCCTTACTTATGAGTAAGGATTTAATGATATATGTGATAGGAGAAGAAAAGACGCCTACTTTTCAAGATGACAGTCAACCAAAGAAAGAAGAATTAGAAGCCTTGAAGTTGAGGCAAAAGAAAAATGCAACTGCAAGAGCTTATATCTGTTGGAGCAAGTCTATGACAAGCCTAAGTATTGGCTTGAGTCCCACAAAGTCATAGAAGAAGCCTTAAAATGAAGTCAATGTAAAGTTCACTTGTGAACTACCTCTTGTAACTTTTGAAGAGTTTACTTAATGTAAAAGTGAAAAAATCTTAAGTGGTTGAGTCCACTTGATCAAAAAGGGAAAGAGGAGCCACGAATTCATGATTTGTGGTAGATAGAGAATCAAATCAATCACAAATTGATTGGAGAGTGATTGAGGGAAGTTAGCCTCCCAAACTCAACTATAAATAGATGGTAGTTTTAGTCATGGCTAGAGAGACCTATGTGAAGACCTCCAAGAGCTGGGCTTTATGCCATATCAAGGTGTGATTCCAAGGCACACATATGTATCAGTAAGTTCATTGTATTATACAAGCAATATAATTTCATTTTCATGATCATTTGAGTTCATTTTTCCATGTTCTTGTGAAGTGTACTACTCACTGCCATAACTCTTAGTTTTCTCAGTCAGATTGCAGAGATGGTTTCTCTGAGCTTGGTGCATCATTTTCAATGATCTAACTTGGTAACATTAGCTCTATAAGTCTACTATATGCACACCAAGTTTCATTTCATTTGGTCTTTCAATCTTCAGTTATGTTCAGTTGAAGTCAACACTGTCTGTTCATTTTCACTTCTCTGTCAGGTACCCGACTTTTTTACTCATCTTGTCAGAGGTGTTTCTCAGTGTGTACTTACCCAAATTCAATGATTTAAGTTTTTTGGCTTCAACATACTGTCTAGTATAAGAATACAAATTTTCATAATCATTGGATTCTTAAATGATGAGTTATGTGCATTTTTTTGCTCACTACTCTCATTACTATACCAGCCCGTGAAAATCAGGATGATGTCATCAGTTGTTAAACATCATTCTCAGTGTGTGGTTCACTATTTTAGATGAGATTACTCTTAAAAGTTAGCTCTTTAAGTTAAATAGACTTCCCCAAAAGGAATTAAGTTAATTGTTGCTGTGCTCAGAGAATTATGCAGAACACTGGACAGGTGTATGAACCAAGAATAGCAAGTTCTTCACCTCTGAGCTAACTCCAACTTATCTGTTTTGATCTATCGTTTTGAGAGTGATCTTTCAAGGTACATAGGGTGTCTAATACATTCATTGGCAAGCTAAAAGGGCCCACCATATACTCCTGGAGTTCATTTGGCTGGTGTAGATCAAGGATTTTGCAACACCTCTTCATCTTCAAGAACATACCTATCCATCTCTTCACAGTGGTATCAGAGGTTGGACAACATGGCAGATGGATTTCCTTCATCAATTGACAAATTGGACAGAGGTAACTACTTAGCTTGGTCATTAAGAATGGAAGCTTATCTCCAAGGTAGAAGTTTATATGGTTATGTGGCTTGAGATGAAGTTATGCCAAGCATGAGGTACAAACAAGAGATGACACAAGACATCCTATGGAGAAAATAGGCAATGTCAAAGCACCTGATGGGAACATCAACCTACTAGGTAAGGTACTCTATGTCCCTACCATTACAAAGAATTTGATAAGTGTTGGGCAGATAGTAGAGAAAGGGTTGCAAGTCAGGTTCACAAAAGCAGGAGCATTTGTTGAAGATCCAAGTCAAGGATTCAGAAGAATTGCAAAAGGTGAAAAAACAGGTAGATTGTTCACATTTGAATTACAAGACACTAGAAACATTGCTCTCTTTAATTATGGTAGTCAGACACTCATAGAATTGGAAGTATGGCACAAAAGGTTAGCACATATTGATGAAAGGTCATTAAAGCAGATTTGGAGGGACCAAAGTGTACTTGGACTCCCTAATTTGTCAAAACAACATATGATTTATAAGTGTAGTGCATGTCAATTTGGAAAGTCTCACAGGTTACCATTCATGAAGAAAGGTTATATGCATGGAGATCTCCTGGAGTTGGTTCATACAGATGTATGGGGACCTAGCAAGGAAGCTTCAATATCTGGATCAAGGTATTATGTCTCCTTTATTGATGATTGCAGCAGATGGACTATCCTATTCTTTATGAAACACAAAGATGAAGTTTTTTCATGTTTCAAAAGATATTTGGCTCTTGTGGAGAATCAAACATGTAAATCACTAAAAAGGCTAAGGTCGGATGGAGGGGGAGAATACTTCTCCCATGAGTTTGATTCTTTTCTTCAAGAAAGAGGAATCAAAAGAGAGGTAACTACAAGGTACACTCCTAAGCAAAATGGAGTGGCAGAAAGGAGGAATAGGACAATTGTTGAAGTTGCAAGGTCTATGTTAAATGAAAAGCATTTACCTAATTACTTATGGGCTGAGGCTGTATCTACAGCCACTTACTTGATTAATAGGTTGCCTTCAAAATCCCTTGATGGGATGACTCCATATGAGGCTTGGAATGGAAGAAGAACAAGCTTAGATCATTGTAAAATTTTTGGATGTATTGTTTTTGCTCATGTTCCTTCACAGGTTAGAGGCAAGATGGATCCAAAGGCAGAAAGGTGTGTATTTATTGGATATGACAACAATCAAAAGGGCTACAGGTTATACAACCCTACCAACAAAGGATTCTTGGTAAGCAGAGATGTAGTTTTTGATGAGAACAATTCATGGTATGAAGATTCATGCAGGAAGGTCAATTTACCATATGATCTTGAAGAACATTTTCCAAAGCTTGGTAGAGAACAACCAAAGATTGAAGAACAAGACACCTCAGAGGATGATGAAGAATCTCAGATGGAAAAGATCAAAGCATGGAAGTCTAAAGGTAAAGCAAAATTGCCAGATATTGGACATGAGGTAGAATCATCACATCATGGCCTAAGAAGATCTATGAGGGAAAAGAAAAAACCAGAAGGTATGGGTTTGACACCTCATTGGTAACTAAACATTCTATCTACATAGCACAGGACATAAACCGAGAGGAGCCATCATCATTTGAAGAGGCCAAAGCAAAAACAGAATGGAAGCATGCAATGAAGGAAGAGATTGAAGCACTTGAGGAAAACAACACTTGGTATTTGGTGCCCAAGACTTCATCCATGAAGATAATAGGCTCAAGATGGGTCTATAAACTCAAGAAGAATTCTGATGGTTCCATTAATAGGTATAAGGCAAGGCTTGTAGCAAAAGGCTTTGTACAAACTCAGGGAATTGATTATGAGGAGACCTTCTCTCTTGTGGCAAAGATGCCTACTATTAGGGTTTTGCTTAGTATTGCCTCTTCCAAGAATTGGAAGATACTTCAACTAGATGTACAGAATGCATTCTTGAATGGTTGGATAACAGAAGAGATATATATGGCACAACCACCTGGTTTTGAGAATCAAGTTTATCCTAATTATGTGTGTAAACTTAACAAAGCATCGTATGGTCTCAAGCAAGCTCCAAGAGCTTGGAATTTTAGGCTTCTTTCATTCTTGCAGGACAAAGGCTTTCAACCAAGCAAGGCAGATCCTTCACTCTTTATTAAAAAGAGTAATTCTAAGGTCATCTACTTATATGTATATGTAGATGATATTATATTGACAAGAAATGATGCAGATGGTATGAAGAAGATCAAAGATCAGATGAGAGAAGAGTTCAAGATAAGTGATTTGGGTTCACTTACCTACTTCCTAGGTTTGGAAGTTGTCTACAAAGATCATGGTTTGTTTCTCACTCAAAGAAAGTACATTAAGGACATGTTGGCAAAATTCAAGATGCAAGATTATAAGATTGCAGGTACTCCAATGGAGGTCAATCACAAATTGAGCTCACATGAAGGTGAACTCATAGAGGACATCACATCATATCAAAGTCTAGTGGGTAGTCTCAACTATGCCACATTGACAAGAGTAGATATATGTTACAGTGTGAGTGTGCTAAGTCAATTTATCCACACACCAAGGAAACCACAATGGATGCTGCCAAAAGGATTCTCAAGTATCTCAAAGGAACCATAAATGAAGGACTTTATTATCCTTATGTATCTGATTTAGGTTTGAAGCTATTTTCTGATGCAGATTGGGCTGGCTCCAAGGAAGATAGAAGGAGCACTTCAGGTTATCTTACCTTTGCAGGTTCAAAGCTTATTTCATGGTCATCCAAGAAGCAACCCACAGTTGCTCTCTCTTCTACTAAAGCTGAATATAGAGTTCTTGCCATAGCTACACAAGAAGCTATGTGGATGAAGACATTATTCAAACATCTTGGATTGGAGTTTGGAACTCCAACTATTTATGGTGACATATGAGTTCTATTCATTTGGTTGCTAATCCTATTTTTCATGCAAGGACTAAACATATTGAAGTTCATTATCACTATGTACGAGAGAAGGTTCTGAGCAAAGAGATTCAAATATCATATGTGTCCACTCATCAACAATGTGCAGATATTCTAACCAAAGCATTGGATGGTACAAAGATTTGCAAATTCAAGGCTATGATTGGTTTGCAGGTAATCTTGGAAGATTGAAGACCTCAAGCAATACTTGGCTTGAGGGGGAGCTGTTGGAGCAAGTCTATGACAAGCCTAAGTATTGGCTTGAGTCCCACAGTCATAGAAGAAGCCTTAAAATGAAGTCAATGTAAAGTTCACTTGTGAACTACCTCTTGTAACTTTTGAAGAGTTTACTTAATGTAAAAGTGAAAGAATCTTAAGTGGTTGAGTCTACTTGATCAAAAAGGGAAAGAGGAGCCATGAATTTGTGATTTGTGGTAGATAGAGAATCAAATAAATCACAAATTGATTGGAGAGTGATTGAGGGAAGTTAGCCTCCCAAACTCAACTATAAATAGATGGCAGTTTTAGTCGTGGTTAGAGAGACCTATGTGAAGACCTCCAAGAGCTGGGCTTTATGCCATATCAAGGTGTGATTCCAAGGCACACATATGTATCAGTAAGTCCATTGTATTATACAAGCAATATACTTTCATTTTCATTATCATTTGAGTTCATTTTTCCATGTTCTTGTGAAGTGTACTACTCACTGCCATAACTCTCAGTTTTCTCACTCAGATTGCAGAGATGGTTTCTCTGAGCTTGGTGCATCATTTTTAGTGATTTAACTTGGTAAAGTTAGCTCTATAAGTCTAATATATTCTCATGAAGTTTCATTTCATTTGGTGTTTCAATCTTCAGTTATGTTCAGTTGAAGTCAACACTATCTGTTCATTTTCACTTCTCTGTTAGGTACCCGACTTATACAGCCCACGACATAAAATGCTAGAAGCAATAATGATGTCGCCATTTGACAAGTCATGAACTGTATATTTGTCATCAACAAATTTCACAACCAAACCAATCTTGGCTAATGCAGAAACTGATAACAAATTTTTCTTGATCCCTAGCACAAATAAAGCATCTGACAAAGTGAAAGAACTACCATCAGTAGTAGTCAAAATGATCTTCCCAACTCCCATAACAAGATAAGAGGAGTTGTTGGTGCATGTAACAATATTCCCTATAGGGGCAAGCTCGAGTGAAGAGAAGAAATTGTGTTGCGAGGTAATATGTTTGGTCACCCCACTATCAAAGTACCAAACATCTGAGTCTACTACAGACATGCACTGCTCATGAAGAGATTGGTCAAAACTGCAAACAGTAGTAAACACCCATTCTTCATCCAGCACAAGATTAGTAGACTTTGTTTTCAGTGTAGAGGCCTTTGCAACAACCATTCTTGACTCTTTCTTCTTTGCCTCTTTAGTAGCCAGTTTTGAACAGCTCTTAATGACATTATCATTTTCTTTACAGTATTTGCAAAACAATTTCTGCTTTTCTGATTTCTTCTCATCTTTATCTTCCTTCTTCGAATGTGCAGCATTTGTAGATTTGTGCTTACTAGTAGAAGAGCCCCATTTACCTTTGCCCTTCTGATTAGCCAAGAAAGCTTGATTTGCAACACGCATAATGGACCTCTTCTGCCTAGACTCATCTTCTTGCAACAAAATAGAGAGTAACTCCTCAAATCACAAGGCATTTGGATTGCCTTTCATAATCAAACGAAGAGTAGAAGCAAAACTCTGATATGAGTCAGGAAGACCATTCACAATGGTCTGCACAAGTGAGCTATCTAGTATAACTTCATCAGCAAAAATCAACTATTCTTTCAAATCCTTGATCTTTGTGAGAAACTTGTCCATAGAATCACCTTCATTCATGTGCTCACTCTCCAATTGTTTTCGGAGGTAAGCAACATGAGCCTCATTCCTAGCCTAGTACAATGTGGTAAGTGTATCCAAAGCATCCTTAGTTGTTCTACAAGAGCGAATGTGAGGAATAATGGCATGTTTGATAGACAAAGCTATCAATGCATATGCTTGGGCATCTCTACCATCCCAACAAATTTTCTCTATAGTGTGCACAATAGAAACAGTAGCACAAACAGGAATCTATAGAATATCATCATCTTCGGCAGCATCTCCATCAGCTTCGGCACCTGTATTTGTAGTACCTGTATTTGCAGGTGTAACAGGACGTCTTTCAACACCCTACAAAATATTCCATAGTCCTTTTGTAGCCAATACCCCAATCATGGATGACACTTGCATGCCTCAGCCATGGTCTTCCAATTAAGAGGGGAAATCCTCCTTCAACCTGGGGCAGTCTTAAAACCACAAAATCCAGAATGAAGAGATTACCTTGTACTTCCAGTGGAACTTTTGGGATCACTCCCAAGGGCCTTACTTTGCTTTGATCTGCCAAAGTAACAATGAAATTTGCAGGCCTTGAAGGGTGGAGTCCAATCTTTTCCATTGTATGTTCAGGCATCAAGTTAATGCCAGAACCACCATCCATAATAACTCCTTGAAACTCATGAACTTTAATAGATAATGTCAGCCAAGGGCTCTTATTATCTGTAAGGGGTGCTTCCCCTACAATTTTACCTTTATGCATAACAGTAGTCTTTGCCACTAAACTTGTAGTGGAGGCTTCATCAATTATCTACAAGAGTTTCGACCTGAATTTCCCATCCATCTTTATTAAATAAAAAATACTAACCTCCTTTTTCATGGATTTGATTAGTTTTGAAGCTTCGAGCATGGGCTCCAATTGACTTATCAAACTCCTCATGAGCCCTGTTGAATGCGTGCCCAATGGCATCACTGGTACATATGAGATCTCCTTTTTGCCTTGTATCTGCACATGTGGTGGCTTTGTCTTCAGATGTCTCTTTGTGTTGATTCAATCCATTAATCCTTGATCCTTGAACTATTTCTACTTGAGCCTTCCCCTTGCTTCTTGTCTGCAATGTAAAAGATTCAATTTCTTCTAACTGCACCACTCTGGTAGATGTTGATGGCCCATTGACTTGATCTAACATTTCTTCTTTTTGCACAGAAATCATTTGAATGTGGGGCCTAGATGAAGAGGCTTGATTCTTAGGACAACAATTTGTATAGTGGTCTCTGGCCTCTGGGCAGTTCCTGCAAGGAGGGGCATTTTCCGGTAGAGTGCACCTACTTTGATAGTGCCCACATTCTCCACATTTGAAACAAATGATTGGCCTCCTAGGCCCATTTCCAAAGTTATTCCTCTGTCTAGGGTTGTAATTGTTACCTTGATTGGGTGAAGCCGCCATAACATTGCTGGTGGTAAGGGTCCTCCTTGTGTCCAATATGTTGTTGCAGGTATTCCCCTTGATTGGCATTCCTGGGCCTCATGACAGCCTAACTTAGACTATGCTCACCTTGCTTAGTCTTGCTTACACTTGCTTGGTCCAAGAATAGTCCTTGCCTTGATTTGAGTGTCGATCCATGTACGGTCCTAATTGCAAGAGTATCTTGGTGCTCACTTTGATGTCCCAAGATTGTCTCTAAAAGTGGGCAGCCAATGAATCCCTGTGGCCATACTTTCACTTCTGCGTATGCTGCCGCTTCACATACCTTCACATTTTCCTTTTAAGTCTTCTCTTGTGCACATAAGAGAGGGTTCATCTGAACCTTCCAAAACACTTTAAAAACACTTTTGAACCTTAGGGAAATTAGAGAAATACCTCTGCAACCTGCAACCCACTTTCTCCAATTTACCCTTTGTGGGCAATTGATTGTGCACTACCTGTGCACTTTGACACCTGAACTTTGCACACTTTGACTTTGCCCCTTTTGACTTTGACCTTGACCTTGTTGACTTTGGCCAATTTGACTTTGACCTTTTGACTTTGACTAGTTGACTTTGACTATAGTTGACTTTGACCAATATGACTTTTATGGGTTCAACACTAAGTATATCAACACAATGAACCAATAATTTTCAATTTTTGGTTCTAATTTATGCCTTAATTGAGAGGGAACATAAGCATAGGCTAAGCAACCAAATACTTTGCAATGATCTAATGTAGGTCTCTTACCCCACCAAGCTTCATATGGTGTCATACCCTGCAAAGCCTTACATGGTAGCCTATTAACCAAGTATGCGGTTGTATTTAGAGCATCAGCCCACAAAAAATTAGAACAATTCTCCTCTTTCATCATTGAACTTGCAAAATCAACAATAGTTCTATTTCTCCTTTTTGCTACACCATTTTGCTAAGGAGAATACCTGCAAGTAACTTCTCTTTGTAACCTGCATTCCACAAATAATCGTTCAATTCATTTGAGAAATTCTATGCCCCTCCATCTGACCTTAATCTCTTCAATTTTTGTTCTGTAACCCTCCCCACACATCTATATGCACCAATTCAAGTCTTTTTGAATACTTGAAACTTTGTTTATTGTATGATTGCTTATGAGCCTTACCTAAATGACATGCTTCACATCTGTATGTCATGTGTTGACCTGCAACATTAGGTAATCCAAGCACTCAACCATTGTTAATCATTTTTTTAATACCTCTTTCATTGAAGTGTCCAAGCCTCTTGTGCCAAAGGTCCAACTCAGATAACTTTTGCTCTCCATATGTGAACGAGGCATGTCCAACATTACCTTGTATCTTCAATGTGAAGAGCCTTCCTTCTTTCTTGCCTATAACAACTTGCTTGTACCCTTGGCTAGGGTCTTCAACATAAACTCCATCATTAGTGAACCTCCCTTCATATCCTTTTTCTACAATTTGTCCTATACTAATCAAATTCTTTGGAATTGTGGGAACATATAGAACCTTACTCAAAAGAGTGCTTCCATCTTTAGCCTTCACTGATCCAATAGACTTCACTTTGTGTTTTCTATTTTCACCTGTTTGAACTATATTATTGATTATCTTATTCTCCAAATTAGTCATTAAAGTAATGTTCCCACTCACGTGATTACTACACCCTGAGTCAATATAGAATACCCTTTGGTCTTCATTTGGAACTTCACATGTTGCATTCATCATTAGAGTTGAGTCTTCTTTCTGATCTATTGCATAGTTGTAGTAGATGTTATTGCAGGATTGTTTTTGGAAGCTTCTTCCACCATTCCTTCAGAAGAAACTTCTACCACCTCTACCTCTAAAATTTCCCCTCTGATTTCTTCCACCTCTACCCCTTTGATTGAAATTCTGATTAAATTTGCCAATGCTTTGATTATTATACCAACATTCATGAGCTAGATGATTGGTCTTAACACATATCCAACATGCCTTGACATTATCCTTGTTATTTCTGCCTCTTCCTCTACTTTTGCTACTTCCTCTACCTCTTAGGAAGAAGTTTGCTTGACTTAGAGTGCCTTCATCTTCAACTGATTGTTGCTTTCCTTTGCTAGCCTTCTTCTTATCCTTAGAATACATTGCTTGACCTACACTCTTATCAATATCTCCTTTGATATCATGCTCAAAGGTTAGCATATGACCTAGTAATTGATTCAAATCAGGAGTGAAATGATCCAATGAAAGTTTTGTTGATAATATGAAAGGCTTCCAATTCTCATCTCCTCTTAAACCTATAAGGATTTGTCTTAACAATTTATCCTCTTCAATGTCTTCATCAATTGCACCTAAAGAATCAGCAATGTCTTTCATCTTTGTCACATAATGAGATATTGATTGTGAGGCCTTCTTCTTAAATGTGGTAAATTTTGCCCATAGTGATGTCTTCCTTGACTTGGTTGTATTTTGGAAATGCTCCTCCAAAGCATTCCATATATCACTTGCCGTTTCAAGTCCGCTGATATGAGGGAGCAAGTAATCATTCACTGCCATATAGATGATCCTCCTGCTTAAGCATCCTTCATCATCCAAACCTTTAAATATGCAAGCTCATCCCTAGTTGGAACACTAGGATCTTTGAAATCTGGCTTTTCTTCTTCTCATGTGATATATCCTATCAGATCTTTGCTCATAATATGAGCTTCCATCCTCATGGACCAAGCTAGATAGTTCTATCTATCCAATTTCTCAAGTTGGAGGCTATCTCCCATTCTTTCTTCACCTATACTATCAAATCTTCAACCGTATGAGTAACGAATGTACCTTTGCTTCAAAATTTACTCCTTTTGATTACTATCATGTGTCTTCCTTTAGCCTTTCCTTCAAACTTTATCCTTTTGAATCTTCAGATGTTGAATTTTGGATGTCTGCAACAGTCGGGGTCCTCCTTTCCTTCAATTTTGATAGAACTTGCTCCGATACCATTGATGGAGATGATTAATCTCCATAAGATAATTGTGTTTTGAATACCTTTATGTCAAGCAAAGCTCAAGACTTTCACCAATTTTGGAAGTCTTTACCAAAACATGAAGAATTGACTCTTCTATAGAAATTAGCTTCACTCAGGAAAGTCTACTTCACAAAACTTACACATTGACTGACAAAATAATAAAATTTTTCTATGAGACTTTGACACATCACTCTTCCAATGTATACGCAACTACTCCAAGTGAAAGTCCTCTAGAAAAACTTACAAAAATTTATATTTACCTCAATAAGTAAATCTATGTTTGAAACAAGCTTTCTCTGTAGGCGACTCTCACATGTACAACTTTCAACACTTAGTTCTCTCATTTGATCAAATGCTTTTAGACATAAATGGCTTACCTTCTAATTTAGATTTTGAATGCTTACTTGTGCAAAAATTTACACTCAACACAGATCTGATCAAATCTTTGACCATCGAGATTGCACCTACTTCAAAAGCCTCTCATCACTTTCCACATATACAAATGTTCCTACTCACAATTCTCTCAGCTTGATTACAATTGAGCTCTCAAATATTGACCATAGATGCATCAACTATGGACAGACATATACAAAAGTATTTCTCAATTGATCAAACACAGAATGACAAAATGAAGAAAGATCAAGGAACAATTCTCCGAAGCTTCTTCTATTCTCTTGAAAAATACATCTCATAGAAAATTCTCGTATTAGGACTCACTCATTCATCATCTACTCATCCTCTATTCATCTATTCTTTCTCTCTTCCATGATCAAACTCAAGAGGATTCATTATTTCTGATGAATATGACCATGAAGCACGGTAAAGTAGATGAACATGTATTCTGTATAGACTCAGGTTGCTCAAATCATGTAGCAAGGAATGTATCTCTACTCTCAAACTTGGAAGATCCAAGCAATAGACATGAAGTCCAAACAGGAGATGACACAAGGCATCTAGTGGAGAAGATAGGAAATGTGAAGACTTCAGATGGTAACGTGAACCTATTGAGAAGGTATTGTATGTGCTAACTATCACCAAAAATCTCATAAGTGTATGAAAGATTCTTGAGAAAGGATTGCAAGTCAGATTCACAAAGAATGGATCATTTGTTGAGGATGCACATTAGAGATTCAAGGGGATAGCAACAGGAGAAAAATCGAGTAGATTATTTACATTTGAGCTCCAAGATACTAGGAACATTGCATTGTTCAATTATGGTGGTCAAACCTTATCAGAATTGGAAATTTGGCACAAGAGGTTAGCTCATATAGGTGAAAGGTCTCTGAAGCAAATCAATAGGGATCAAAGGTATGCTTAGTCTACCAAATATCTCCAAACAAAACATGATCTACAAATGTAGTGCTTATTGATTTGGCAAGTCTCACAAATAAGCATTCACAAAGAAGGGATACATTCATGGAGACCTATTGGAGCTAGTCCATAGAGATGTATGGGGACCAAGCATGGAGCCTTCAATCTTTGCATCTAGGGATTATGCGTCATTTATTGATGATTGTAGCAGATGGATAATACTATTTATTGAAGCATAAAGATGAAGTGTTCTCTTGTTTCGAGAAATATCTACCACCTATAGAAAATCAAACAGGTAAAACTTTGAAGAGGCTAAGGTTAGATGAAGGGGGAGAATTTTTCTCCCATGACGTTGATTCTTATCTCCAAGAGAAAGGAATCAAAAGAGAGATTACAACCAGGTATACTCCAGAGAAAAATGGAGTGACAGAGAGAAGAAATAGAAACATAGTGAAGGCTACAAGGTCAATGCTAAATGAGAAGAAGTTTCCCAATTACCTATGGTTAGAGGTTGTCTCCACAGCCACCTATCTAATCAATAGACTCCCATCAAAAGCGTTGGATGGAATGACACAATATGAAGCATGGAATGGAAGAAGACCTAGCCTTGATAATTGCAGGATCTTTGGGTGCATAGCATATGCACACATGCCTTCACAAATCAGAGGAAAATTAGATCCAAAGGCAGAGAAATGCATATTCATTACTTATGACCTTAATCAAAAAGGTTATAGGTTATATAATCCAAGCAATAAAGGTTTCATTGTAAGTAGATATGTTGTGTTTGATGAAAACAAATCTTGGTTTGAAGATGATTTAGGATAATTAGACTTCCCTATGACCTAGAGGAAGACTTTCCAACATTGTCAAAAAGGAATGAGCATGCAGATGAAGAATTAAGTGATTCTGAAGAAGGACAAAAGACTCCATGAAGGGAAATCAACTCTTGGAACTCCAAAGGCAAAGCCAAAGTGCAGGAGATGAGAGATGTGGCAAAATCCCCTCAACAATTTATAAGGAGATCTACTAGAGAGAAAAAGAAGTCAGAAAGGTATGGTTATGACACCTCCTTGGTCACTAAGCATTCGATTTACATAGCTCATGATAAAAACTCAGAAGAACCATATACATATGAAGAGGCCAAGAAGAAGCCAGAATGGAGAGATGCCATGGAAGAAGAAATAGAAGCTCTACAAGAAAATCAGGCTTGGGAATTGGTTCCCAAGAAACCATCTATAAAGGTAATTTGCTCAAGGTGGATTTACAAGGTAAACAAGAATTTTGATGGCTCAATTAACATGTTCAAAGCAAGGCTTGTAGCCAAGGGATCTGCACAAACCCAAGGTATTGATTATGTCTAAGATTCTTTGGTATATGAACATATGCTTCACACCCAAAAATTCAAAGATGATCATAATATGGTCCTATCCATAACTCTTGTGCCACTTTCAGACCTTTGGTAGTACTAGGTGAAAGGTTAGTCACATGAACTGCAATCAATACTGCTTCTACCCAAAAGCCTTGTGAAAGGTTTGGATGATGAAGCATAGAAACTACTCTGTCCTGAATAGTTCTATTCATCCTTTCAGCAACACCATTCTATATTGGGGTATAGGGAGTTATAAAATATCTAGAAATTCCTCTAGACTGGCAGAAAAGGTTGAATTCATATGAGGTATACTCACCCCCATTATTTAAATGTAAAGCCTTAAGCTTAGTTCCTTTTTTCAGTCTCAACTAAAGCAAGCCAATTTCTGAAAGTAGGGAATACCTCATCCTTTGCTTTGATAGGATATACCTAGAATTTTCTAGTAGCATCATCTATGGAAGTGAAAAAATAAAGAGAACCACCTAAAGACCTTATGGGCATAGGACCACACACATCTATATGAACGAGATCTAAAGGCTGAATTGAAGAGTCAATAAGCATTTTGTGCACATTCCTAGTTTGCTTTCGATATTGACAATGCTCACAAAATGAAAATTCAGAGAAAGATAACACATGTAAGTAGCCAGAACCAGAAAGATTTTCCATTCCACTATGTGATATATGGCCCAAATGGCCATGCCAAATACAAGCCATGGGCTATTTAGTACTAGCTAATAAGTGTTCTTTCTAAAGTGAGCGAACTTTGCTTCCTTTTGCAATAACCGTTATTGCCCTTTGATATGCAAAACGACTGAGCATAGAAGACCACCTTGTAACCAAGGTCATCAAGTTGACCAACTGACATCAAACTATGTGATAATTGAGGTACATGGCGTACATTATGCATAGTAAATTTTGAACCATCAATAAACTACATGACCACATCTCAAATTGCCACAACATCACATTGGTAAGAGTCACCAAGCCTCACGATACCAAGAGACTTTGCTACATAATTAGACAACCATTCTCTGTGTGGTGTCACAAAGCACCAAAATCTAGCAGCCACGTGTGGGAAAGAGAATCATCCATAAGAGCCTCAGTTGACACAGTACTAATTAATTTCTTCAGTCTTCATAGTTGACATAGATGGTGCAGGTAACTGTTTAACATGCCCATCAACATTGTGTCCTTTACCTTTTGGCATTCTTTAATGCATAAAAATCTTTCTTCATGTGTCCTTTCTTATGAGAATAAGGGCATTCAATATCCCTCTTCCTTGATTTACCTCTACTCTTATTCCCTTGACCATTCTTTTCCTTGTTCTTGCTCTTGCCATGTTGTTGATTCTTTCCTTGGTAAGAATCACAAACATTATATGCATCTCGACTCTGAGTGCCAACCATAGACTTTCTACCAATATCCTCACTCAAGAGTGCTCCACATATGTCATCATAGACCGGTTTAACACCAGGTGCACTATTGCTAATAGCTATGCATAATGTATGCCATGATGATGGCAAGGTGCATAACAACAAGACTAGTTTCATTTCATTATCCATATCCATTTTCTGATCCTATAACTAGGAGAATATAGGATTAAACTCATTTAGATTAGCAACAACACTATATATGTCCTTCATGCAAAGGTCATATAACTTTCTCATCAGATACACTTTATTTGATAATGTCTCTTTTTCATATGTATTGCATAACTTCTTCCAAAGCTCCTCTGCACTTTCACAGTCTAATACTCTAAAGTAAACATTATTTTCCAAGTGCAATTGAATGGTAGACCTAGCCATTCCATCTAACTCATCCCAATCATCTTTATCCATGTGAGCATGCTTCTTGGAGATTCCATTTACTGGCTTCCATTGCCTCCTTTGAATCAACACATCTTTAATCTAATTCTTCCATAGAGCAAAGTTTGTGCCATCAAATTTCCAGATCTCAAAATGTTCTTTGCCTTCCAAGTTATAGCTCCTCCTCAGAACACTGGCACTAGACCTTGATCCACCAAACGTGCCTGAGACCTTTGATGCCATAATGGTAGATAATTGAATAGAATAATAATGGAGATAGAAGAGTCCAAATACCACTAAGGCTCAAAGAAGGATGACCAAGTGTCAGATTTTGGGAGAGAATTCAGTAGTCTTCCTAGAAAAATGAATTAATGAATAATAATGAACAACGAGAAGGATTATGTGAGAATAAATGTGATCATGCCAATAAGTGTATCAAGGAGTAAGTTGACCACTCTATAGTTGACAAAACCAAAAAATCTGGAAAACATTTGCCAGAGTATCCTCTGCAAAATGATCATATGATCAGTGTCAAAATCTCATAAAACTGCAAGTACTGACATGTTTACCTGCATAGTGAATCACTGACTCCATTGCATATAATCAGTTACCCAAAAGAAGCCAACTAGGTTTATCGAGCACCTATGAACAACTATCATACATCTCCTATGGCGACACTGGGTAAGTCTTCCACCTGCATCACCAAAGAGACCCTGACATCTAGGTGTCTCCAATTAAGAAAACCGCACCACAACCCTCTTTATCAAATGTAATAGGCTTTATGCAAAAACATAACCACTATATCAATGACCACATGAACGTACATAAGTGATATCCACAGAAGCATACATAGTGTGTATGTGCTCAATACATGTAGTAAAATGGCACTGAAAGGCTGAATTCACTTCCCAAACATTGGCCAACAACACCTCCACGTGTCTGTCAACTCTGTTCGTTAGGCTCAAAAACCTGCATAGACTTGCGATGGATGCTCCCACCACAAGTAAAACCTTTCAAGAAACCTATAGATTAACTAGTGTGGCTGAAAACACAGCCCCAAGGTGTTTCATTGTCAAAGAAGTACAAAGAACATTCTTCTTGATGTTCTTGGACATCTGTGAAGAGAACTATGCATGAAAATACTCCAAAATGGCTCGAAAAATCACCCTTCAAAAAATAAGCTTTAAAAGCAAAGAATGAAGCTCTAAGGGCCCAAAACTTGTTGAAAGTAATGTGAACCTTAGTCTTTTCCCTTCTTCAAGCACGACAAGAGTGTAGCTTAGTGGCAAGAGATTGCCATGGTTAAGCGAGCTGTAGGGGGAATAATACTAGGATGGGTGACCTCTTGAGAAGTATCGGGAACCTCTGTCTTCCTTGATCATTGAGGTCCTCCCTTGTGTGCAACCACACAAGGTACTCCACACAGGGTACTCATTCTCCAGGTGCCACACAGGGTACTCCGCAAAGAGGCTGCAAAATACGTAGAAAACACACTATGCAAGGAGCACAAACATGGATTTCCTAAGTGTTACAAATGCGATCAAACTTATAGTCTATGGGTGACTAGGCCACTATATGTTTTATTAAAGAACATATACAAAGAAGTGTTCGTTGGCTATTTGGCCTTTCACATGGACACTAATGGTAACAATGACCACATGAACATACATAAGCAGTATCCACAAAATCGTACATAGTGTGTATGCACAACTCGATATATGTAGTAAAATGGTGTTGCATGGCTGAATTCATAGCCCAAACATTGGCCAACAACACTTGCAAGTGTCTGTCAACTCTATTCTTGAGGCTCAATAACTTGCATGGACTTGTGATGGCTGCTCCCACCACAACTAAAAACATTTTAAGAAACCTATAGATTTACTAGTGTGGTTGAAAATATGGCCCCAAAAGGTGACCGTTTCTTATCGAAGAAGTACAAAGAGCACTCTTCTTGATGTTCCTGAACCTGTGTAAAGAGAACTATGCATGAAAGTACTCTAAAATGGCTCCAAGAATCACCCCACAAATGCTTCAAAACAGGCTATGTTGTAAGTATTGTTTATCTAGATTAGCCTTAAAAAAAGGGACTAACTCCAATAGTTCACCCAGTTGGAGTTGAATTGGAGAATTTATTAGGGATTTCCATATCTTAGAAAAAGGATTAGAAGAAGATCATATAGAATCAGAAACCTTATTAGATTCCATTGGTATTTCCTTCTTTGTAGGTTGCTAAGAAATGGGAGATAGTGGAGGTAAAATTGGTGGTAATTTGGAATCCCAATTCATGCCTCCTTCAAATACCTATTTTCTTTGATGAGGGTAAGGGCCATCTTGTAATTGAGAAGGAGGTACACTTTTATCAAACTCTATCTGCACCATTGGGATTATGGGATCTGAAAAGATATCAATGCCTTTCGGGGTAACTTGGGTGAATCATCAATACCTTTTTAGGAACTACTAGGAAGAGTTCAGGAAATCTTTGAGGTCCTTTGGTAGAAGATTCAGGGACTAGGGGACCACTAAAAAGATAACATTGGCCTCTAGATGACCAATGCCACCTCGATGCTACCTATCATATTATTGGGCATCTAGATACTACCTTCTAACATGCCCTTCTTCATATAGAAACAAAAATATCATGGATGTAAGTAAGAATAGGCAACTTGTTATTCATATCCCCTTTGAAACAATAGGAAAAGCAATTATGTCCTAACCATCCACCTCAACATGCAAATCCATGAGTCGGAACATCATGAGAGAAGGGAGCATCATCAATGGGTGCAATAGATTGAACAATAATTTTCATATGGGATTGATTGCAAACATTATATTGACAAATTCAAAGTCGCATCATGATGTGTATCACAAATTTCACAACACAGTTGATTAAATGCACAAGTATTTATAGTATTTCATGTGTTGTGGCACTTGGCATAGTGTAAAGCTTGCAATGTACCTTTTATTTGTAGATCAGTCATCCCGGATTTAAACAGGGCATCTTCTATGTTCTAAGGAGAGCAAATACTAGGAGGCAACTACAAATTATCTTTAACCCATTTGATGTATGCAAAAAGATCATCTAAATTGCGTTCTTTTGTAACTTTACTTCTAACTTGAGTAGGGAATGTATCTAACCATTGAAAAACTAGCGAGTGAGTGCCAAGTTAAGAGGTCATTGGTTAACCTGCATGTGCTTCAATATGCTTTGAAAAAATATAGTGTATTATTGAATTAAATTAGTTGGTTTCTACTTTTCATATGGCAAGCAATTAAAAAGCTTGAAAATATAATTGGCCTCCCTAAAGTCATGAAGGAAAGCATTATTGGTGGTTTCAAATGTGGTGAATGCATTGTCATCGTATTCCATGATCCATTTAGCATTGTGGCCTATCAAAATGGCCTGAACCATGTAAACTTTATGTAATTCTTCTTCTTTGCCATCTAGGAAAGTGAAATTATTTATGAATATGTGCACATGCACATCAAGATCTTTTATAGGATCACCATTGAATTTGGCATAGAAGATTCCAATAGCTCATGTATTAAAGAAATCCATTAGGTTTAATGGTTCTTACAACTCTTTATTGTCTATATTAAAAGGAGAACTTGAATTACTTGATAAGTCAGATGTTGACAAAAAAGTTTTCTTCATCCTTCGTTGCATGCTTTTGGAACTTATTGTTGTCCAACTGCTCTTGAAATGCTTTTGTAATAGGTAATTAAGCTTTTCAATCTATTCAAATTTCTTCTGAACATCATTCATTGGATTGCTTCCACTATCCAAAGCAAAATCATCATGTAAGTCATTGTCAACAAGTGGGTATTCTCTGCTAGAGTGTATACAAGGCATTGACTTCCATTCCCCATGCAAAATAGTAGCTATCAGCGGCCCTAGCATAACTACAATCCTAAAAGAAAAGAAAATGAAAGAGAAGGTTAATAGGCATCAAAAATGCTCAAAAAGGTACCAAAATTATATAAAAAATGGGCCAATTCTACACCAAAACTTGAAAAATGAAAGAGCCTCCAATCTTGTTTGATTCTTCAAATTCTTTATGAAGATATATATGTCATGTTCTTCTCAAGGACCCCATCCCATTGTGGTCACCAAAGTCTTTGCGTTTGGATCAAAGAACAAATGAGTGGGTTTTGAGAACGGGGCATTTCTAGAAAATTGCTTTTCTATTTCTACAATTGATGAAATATTGTATAGAAAGTAATGAAGAAAAGAAAATCTATACATTGCAATATAATCAAAATCACTCAATACACAGCTCTCTCTGAGTCACATAGTATCAACAATGCACAATAATATATGCAATCAGTCATCTTCATTTATTACTAATCTCTTGTTTCATACTTATAGTCTTGGGTTGTGAGATCTCATGTAAATCTAGTCAAGTTGTCCATACCTATTAGTCTTGATTTGTGGGACTTCTCATATTAGTTGTATAGTGTATCGTTTTCTTATGTGGGCAATCTCTTAGTCAGAAGTATATTTCCAAACTCTTATCAAGTCTAGTCAGAGGCATAATCTAGTGATCCCTTGGCACTCAAGATGAAATGCAACTGGACAAAAGATGCACATGGTTTTTTCCAAATCAATTCTATAAAGCTATGGAATGATAAGGATGATACTTTTCCACTTTCAAAACATTGTGAACATGTTATTTAAATTCTAGACAAAGCAAATCCAAAGTTTTGGCATGTTATACATATTGATCCAAGAGAAAAATCCATATTTTAAGGACAAGAAATATTGGAAAGCTCCAAAGTATAAGATTATCCATCAACAAATAATATAAATGACCTAGTTGAAACATATCTTACATCTCCTAAAAATACATCCATCGGGCAAAATGAATCAAAAGAGGAATACTTATAAGAAGAAGACTTGCAACAAGCAGCTATGGAATTTGAGGTAATATTATAAACTGGAAGAGATGTTGATGAGAAGGCACAAAGGGACTTGATTGTAGATTCACACACATAAAATATGTATATATATATATTTCATTGCCTCTTTTTTTCCTTTATATTATGTTATTTTTTATGTATGTATGCATGTATCCACACACACACACACAAACACACACACACACACACACACACACACACACACACACACACACATATATATATATATATATATATATATATATATATATATATATATATATATATATATATATATATATATATATATATAGATGGCTGATGAAGATATACCTCAAAGCATTCTAGATGCAAATCCCCTAAAATCTATTCTACTCTGCCACACAATACCTATGATTGGACATAATACTCATACGAAGTTTGGTATGGATATGAGCATACCATCATCTGGTCATAGTACACCACATATACTTACTTCAGCTATGGTCTCATCATCGCATATCAGATGAATCATTCATCCAACATGTGATCTAGTGGTAGTAATTAATGTTGTAATCTCGTAATAATGTTACTTCATCTACTCATTCCACATCATAATCCACATATGAATGTTGTATTCTAGTTGGTACACTTCATACATCTTGGAGAGCACATGAGCATGATCCTACTACATGAGCACATGAGCCCATGAGCACATGAACATGAGCATGAGATTTATTTTGTAAATCGTGATGTGAAGATAACTATGGATATTGCACGAATAAAGATGGGAGCTTGCATCTATCAACTTTTCGAAGTGCAATATAACCACATTTATGCATAGGAACCAACAATATAAAGAGAAATTCAATTATATACTACGTGAGTATCATCTTGCGTTAAGATATATCGAGGTGCCTTGAATGTGGATCAAAAAACAAGGATAAGATATCTAGGTCAAAGTGGTTTGATGTGAATTTAAAGCAGGTAAATTAAAACCCCCATACATATCACAAGAAGAGTGGGAGCAGCTTGCAAATGAAGACTCCATAAATTTGAACAACAAAAGAGGGTTGTCCAAACTAGACCACAAAGTTAGGGTTATCACATTTAGGTAGGGGATGCATGCCGGTACTTCACTACAAATGAGGCTAAAGGCTACCAAAAGGGCCTACACATATACCTTTCAAAGTTAGAAGAGTAAAGCATGCCTATTCTCTAGGATAGACTTGTGAAACCATGATTGTGTTATAGATTTTTGTTGCAACTATTTATTATATTTCAAACATGCATCATTGTAGACATGATTCATATGACACACCTATAGATTTGATTGCATATACACATATTTTATATACACTTACACACTCATATATGCATACACGTACATGCACTCATATACATCTTAAAACTTTATATTCATACATACTATACAACTATAGAAGAAAGTCAAGTAAGTCATCAAATATTATAGAATCAATCAACGTAGTAACCAAATCACTAAGATTAACTTTGAGCAAACCAAATTACATGAAAGAAATAGAGTAGAGGTTTGAAATAAAAATCATGTCTGCATAAATATATGTCTATAGTAATATATATTTAAGATAAAATCATGCCTTCAGCAATATATGTTTGAAATATAATACATGGTTGAAATAAAAATCATGTTTGAAATATAATACATTAAGGCGTCTCAGCCACACATGCTCAACAGTCACTGTGAAAGCTGCCGTATACTCAGCCTCACAACTGGAAGTGGCCACAGTAGGTTGCTTCTTGCTCAACCAAGATAAGCATGAGCTACCAAGCATGAAGCAAAAACCACTAGTGGACACATGAGTATCATAACAACCATCCCAATCAGAGTCAGAAAAAACATACAAATATGGCAACAGTGATCCCCCCTTGGGATAAAACAACCCAAGTAGTTGGGTACTACTCAAGTAGTGAAAGATGTGCTTAACCGCCTACCAATGCTTGACACTTGGGCAATATCTGGCCGAGTAATGCATAAGTAAATCAAGCATCCAACAGCCTGCTGATAGAGAACAACATCAAATGCATCTCCAGCATCGTAAACCTGTCTCCATAGGAGTGGCAATAGGTTTACAGTCTTCAAGGCCAAAATGTTGCAATAATGTGTCAATATATTTCATTTGACGCAAAGTTATTCCGCCATCAACTTGCATAAACTCAATGCTGAAATAATGATGCAAATGCCCCAAGTTAGACATCTCAAATGAGGCATGATATCAGCCTTGAAATCAATAATGTGCTTCTCATGAGGACGAGTGAGCAGCACATCATCAACATACACAACAATGATCAGAAGCACATCATTAGCATGCTTAACATATAAGGTGCTTTCAGTTGGACTTTTCTCAAAACCATTTGCAATTAGATAGGCATGTATCTTTTCATACCAAGCACGTGGTGCTTGCTTTAAACCATATAATGCCTTCTTTAACATGCACACCTGGTTTTCATGCCCTTTCTGCACAAAGCCAAGGGGCTGAAAAACATACACTTCTTCATGCAAGTCACCATTCAAAAATGTTGTTATAATGTCCAACTGATGTACATTCCAACCATGATGAGTTGGAAGTGCACAGATGCTATGAACAGTAGTCATTCGGCAAGTAGGTGCAAAGGTGTCATCAAAATCAATGCCTCTTTCCTGTGCATAACCCTTTGCAACAAGCCTAGCCTTACACCTGTCAACTGTTCCATCAGGTTTACGCTTCAGCTTGTATACCCACTTAGTGCCAATGGCCTTCTTGCTAGGAGGCAAGTCACATAAAGACCAGGTACCATTTTTCATGATAGCATCATATTCAGATTGCATTGTAGCCATCCAATGTTTAGAATTTTGTGCTTCATCAAATGAAACAGGTTTAGTCTCATCACAGAGACTAGAGGTAGCCATAGCATAGCAATCTGATGCAAAAGAGGCACTATGAGAGCCTGAAAGAGTATGGTATGATAGAGGTGCATCTAATTTGTTGTCATGCAAAGTTTACACTAGCCATTTTGGCATAGTTTTTGCCTCCTCAATATTAGCTCTCTCATCAACAAGTGCATCATGTAAATTTGCATCAAAAATGGAATAATCTGCATCATCACCTAAAACCTGCAAATGTTGAGAAGTTGCCTCATTAGGACCAACACTAGACTATCCACCTGTAAAAAGAGACAGCAAAGTATCATACATGTCTTTGGAGCTAATAGATGTCTCTTTCGTACATGAAAGTAAAGGCTAAATAGCATCTTCCACAAAACCAACATCACGGCTAACCAAAATGTGTTTGGTCTATGATGATACAGATGATAGCCTTTGCTTTCAGAACTGTACCCAACAAAAATACATTTTACTGCTTTATCATCCAATTTCCTGCGATGTTGTTGAGGCACTAATGCATATGCCAACCAGCCAAAAACACATAGATGAGCAATAGATGGCTTGCAACCATGCCAATCCTCATATGAAGTGATAGATTTTAGTGCTTTAGTGGGACACTTGTTAAGTACATATGTTGCACACATAACAGCCTTAAGCCAGAAACTATGTGTTAAAGCCTGACTTTTGACCATACATGTCACCATCTCCATGAGTGATATGTTCTTCCATTCAACAACTCCATTCTTTTGAGGTGTATATGGCACTGTAAACTGATGTTTTATCCCACGTTTAGCCAGAAATGCATTAAAGTTAGAAGACATATATTCCCCCCCCAATCAGAATGGAGGGTGCCCATTTTACATGCTTATAGATTTTCAGCCAAAACCAAAAATTGTTTGAAGCACATGAACACTCCAGACTTTGCTGTGAGTGGATATACCCATGCATGCATTGAAAAATCATCAATAAAAGTCACGAAGTAAAGATAGTTTTCAAAAGAAGCTATCTGCATAGGACCATAGACATCATTATGTACAAGCTGCAATTTTTTAGTAGCCCAAACTGAACCATCTTTTGGAAAGCAAGAATGCTGCATTTTGCCCAAAATACAGCCTTCATAGACATGTTTTGTGGGTGCCTCAGATTTGGGCAAAGAGGACACCATTTCATATTTATGCAAACATAGCAAACTAGCAAAATTCAGATGACCAAAGCATGCATGCCAAAGCTTTGCATCTGACATAGCCTGAGAATCATGTACTACACATGCTGAATCATTCATAGGTTTTTAATAGTCTATGATCTTATACAACCCACGACATAAAATGCAAGAAGCAATAATCATGTTTCCATTTGACAGATCATGCACTGTACATCTTTCATCAACAAATTTCACAAACAAACCAATCTTGGCTAATGCAGAAACTCATAGCATATTTTTCTTGATCCCTAGTACAAATAAATCATCCAACAAAGTGAAAGAACTACTATCAGCAGTAGTTAGAATGATCTTACCAACTCCCATGACAGGATAAGAGGAGTTGTTGGCGCATGTGATAGTATTCCCTATAGGGGCAGGCTCGAGTGAAGTGAAGAAACTGCACTACAAGGTAATATGTTTGGTTGCCCCACTATCAAAGTACCAAACATCTGAGTCTACTACAGACATACACTGTTCATGAGAAGATGGGTCAAAACTGCAAACAATAGTAAACACCCATTCTTCATTCTACAAAACATTAGCAGACTCTATTTTTGGTGTAGAGGCCTCTGCAACAACCATTCCAGCCTCTTTTTTCTTTGCCTCTTTTGTAGCTAGTTTTGGACAATTTTTTATGACATGATCGTTTCCTTTACAGTACTTACAGAAGATTTTTTACTTTTTTTATTTCTTTTCATCTTTGTCTCCCTTCTTTGAATGTGCAGCATTTGCAAATTTCTGCTTACTAGTAGATGAGCTCCATTTTCCTTTGCCCTTCTGACTCGCCAAGAAAGCTTGATCTACAACACGCATAATGGATGTGTTCTGCCTAAACTGATCTTCTTGTAACAAAACAGAGGCTAACCCCTCAAATGACAAGGCATTTGGATTGCCTTTCATCATTAAATGAAGAGTAGAAGCAAAACTCTTATATGAATCAGGAAACGATCTACACAAGTGAGCTATCTGGTATAACTGTATTAGCATAAATCAATTGTTCCTTCAAGTCTTTGATCTTTGTTAGAAAAATGTCCGTAGAATCACCTTCATTCATATGCTCACTCTCCAACTATTTTTGGAGGTAAGCAACACTAGCCTCATTCCTAGCCTGGTACAATGTGGTAAGTGTATCCCAAGCATCCTTAGCTATTTTGCAAGAGTGAATGTGAGGAATAATGGCAAGTTTGATAGACAAGGCTATCAATACATGTGCCTGAGCATCTGTACCATCCCAATGAATTTACTCTATAGTAGGTGCAATAGAAAATGAAGCACAAACTATAAATCCTTTTAGAAATTTACATAACTCCCAAGTATCATTCCTATGTATGGAATCCATTTTTTATTGCATAGCACTCATCCGTTGTGGATCATCACATGCATCTTCAAAAGTAAGTGGCTCTTTATTACATGCGGTTGCAATAAGAGAATAATCCACAAAATTGCTTGATGCATGGCAAGAGATTGATCTAGTTCTACAAAGTAAAGGTGCACTCAATTTGCTGTCATGCAAATTTTGTTTCAACCACTTTGGCATAAATTGTGCACTCTTGATAGACATGTGTTCATAAAGTAATACATTGTCAACAGGTATATCATGCATGGGTAGAATTTCATGCTCATTTTCAGCCATATTTTGACGCAAATGTTCAGCCATATGTGGCTGGAAATTTCCGGCAGTTCCGATAATTTTTGGATTAAAAATTTCAGTCATGTTTGGCTAAAAATTCTTTGCATTTTCAGCTCTAATTTGCTAGAATTTTCCAGCCCTTTGAGCCTGAGTTAGCTGGTCTACATGGCCATAGTTAAGCACACCACTTTGGAACAAAGGCATGAGTGTATCGAACACATCTTGTGAGCTAATTGTTGGCTATTTTTTGCATTCAAGTAGAGGAAAGACTGAATTTTGAACAAATATCACATATTGACTCACAATAATTGTGTTCTTCAATGGATGGTACAAACAATATCCTTCAATTTGAACAGTATAACCAACAAATATAAATTACTTTGCCTTTTCATCAAGTTTGTGATGTTTTTGTGATGGCACAAGAGCATATGCCAAACAACCAAACAAGTGCATATGACTAATCATAGGCTTGTGTCCATTCCAAGCCTCATAAAAAGTAATGAATCTCAATGCTTTTGTAGGGCAGAATTTCAACACTTAGTTTGCACACATGACTCCTTCCATCCAAAACTTATCAGGAAGGTGCTTTCTTTAATAATACATCATGTCATTTCAAAGAGAGTTCTATTTTTATGCTCCACAACACCATTTTGCTAAGGTGTATATGGCACCGTACATTGGTGTAAAATAACTCTTTCATGAAGAAAATATTTAAACTCATCTGACATGTATTCACCACCATGATCCATTTGTAGAGTCAAAATCTTGTTTGAAGAAAACATTTCAGCCATAGCTAAAAATGCTTTGAAGCAAAAAAATACCTCATTCTTTGCTTTCATAGAATACACCCATGTATGGTGAGTAGCATCATCAATGAAGGAAACAAAATATACATGCTTCCCAAAAGATGGAGTCTTGATGGGACTACATACATCACTATGAACAAGCTGTAATTTTCTTGTACTGTGTGTATGGCTGTCTTTTGGAAAAGAAGCATGATGCATTTTTCCAAGAATGCAACCTTCACATGCATGCTTCTCAATGGACTCAAGTGATGGAAAACCAATAACCATGTCCTTCTTTTGCAAGTAAAGCAAACTATTGAATTTTAAGTGACCAAAATGAGCATTCCAAAGCTCCATTTCAGCCATGGAAGAAGTATGAGCAGCCAAGGCATTTGAGTCAACCCTCTTGTATGTATCCATGTGATACAAACCATTACATAATGAACCGGACATCATGATGATATCACCATTGCGGAAATCATGAACCATACACTTATCATCAACAAAGTGTACATGAATTCTAGCTTTGGCAATCAATGGAACTGAAATTAAGTTCTTCTTGATACTGGGTACATACAATGCATTTTTCAAGAGAATCACATCTCCATTTGCAGCCGTAAGCTCAATATTTCCTACTCCAATGATAGGATAAGAGGCATTGTTTGCACACACCACATGTCCTCCTTTGGGAGCATCTTTCAAAGATGCAAAAAACCTTTTGCATGAGGTTATGTGCTTTGAAGCACCACTATCAAAGAACCAATCTGAATCAGCCTCACTCACAACCATACATTTAGAATGCAAAGATGCATCATAATGATGTGTAACAACACATGAACGAAAATCTTGGGCCATGTTAGCTTCATCATTCTTTGCATTTGCTGAATTTTCAGCAATAGACATGTCGGATTCCTTCTTCTTTTCATTGCACTTAGCAAGCTTTCTACACTCATCAATAGTATGACTAGCCTTTTTGCAATATTTGCATCTCTTCTAATCAACATCACTAGAGGAATGAGTGGAAGAGGAAGGTTGAGGCTATGATTTTGATGAACCCAAAGCTGAACCATACTTGCTTTTCCCATTTTGTGAGATAGCAAGTGCTTGTGTTCCCTCATTCAAACCACTCCTATTCACTTTAGATTGCTCTTCATGCAAAAGAAGAGCCACAACCTCATCAAATGCATACATATTGGGATTTCCTTTTGCAACTAAATGGAGAAAAGTGGCAAAAATTTGAAAAGATTCGGATAATCCTTTCAACAATGTAGAGATGAGTGATGCATCCAAAATAATCTCATCTATGTTTTCCAATTGTTCTTTCAAGTCCTTCATGTGTATCACATACACATCCATAGACTCATTTTCAGCTATACATACATCCTCAAGTTTCTTCCTCGAGTATGCAACACGTGCTTCATTATGCACGGCATACAGAGAAGCAAGAGTGTCCCATGTCTGTCTTGATGTAAAACATGACCGAATGTGTGGAACTATATGATGCTTCACAGAAAGCGCAATTAGTGCATCAGCTTGAGCATCCTTTCCATCCCAGCTAAGTTGCTCCTATGTAGGTGGAGAAGGAGTAACTTGAAGAAGAAGCTCCATCTATGATAGTAGACTGTGAAGTAGAAGAACCTGCAAGTCTTTGATCTACATCTGCCACTATGTTCTGTTAGGCTGCAAGAATGTAATTGTAATTATTGGAAAATGTAATTGGAAAGGACACACATCGAAAGGATGTAGCGTAACATTTGTAACCCTTTGATAATGAAAGGTGTGCAGAAGCAGATGTGTAGGCGAAGCACGATGTCGGACTATGGGTCTAGATGATGCACCTGTGGATTGTTTTCAGTGCAAGTTTTTACTTATCCTGGTGTATTGATCATTTAGTATTTTGTATATTAAGTTATTCCGGTGATCTTGTCTACGTAATACTTTGTTGGTGAAGATATAAGTTAACTGTTGGTGCATATCAAGCCTTCACACATTGGCTTGGAACTTTGGAACCATGGAAGACTAGCTTGGACAAAGTGTTTTATCAAGGCTTCACTTGAAGCAAGGTTCATATGAACATATGCTTAGATGTTCTTACCATTTACTCCTTTGTAAAAGTCTAAATGACTTGGCATTATGTATACACACTTAATTGACTAGAGTCGTGGAGATTGGATGGTATGATTAGAGAGAATATCTCCTTATTTTTAGAAGTAGAGAATATAGGAGATTTGAATTTGAATTCAAATTCAAATCTCAACTCATTCTCTATAAAAGATGCAATCAAAAAGTCGCGGTCACTTCAGCTCAAATCCCGAGGCTATTCTGTACCATTCTTGAGTGTGTAAGGCCTACTCCATAGCCTACACCTCTGAGTACCATTGTGCTATGTTTATCAAGCCAATGGGAATGTACATCCATATGATATAATATATACACTTACATTCATTATCTCTGTTTTGTCTGAGTGCCCTACTTCAAGTCTGTCAACTTCCAAGGAGCATTTCTCAGTGCTCACTGAACCAAATCAAGAGATCTATAGCTCATTGGAACCAGCTCAAGATCTACTACAAGCATACAAAATCTCAGAAGATTTCATTCAGCCATTTGGGAGAAATCCGCTTCGAAGTGCACACTGGTCTGTGTCTGCAGAGTTCCTAAAAAGTCGGGGGTAATCATATTTTTGCTAAACTTATTTCTCAGTGTATGGTTTATCAATTTGAGTGATTCCACTTGTGATTGGTAGCTTACTAAGGTACTTTAATACCCCCAAAAGGAATTGTTTCAATTTTAAGTGTGCTGGTCACACTGAGCATAACACTGAGCAGGTGTCAATACCAAAATAGCAAGTATTTCTGGATTCTTGAAGTCACAAGTAGTCTGTTTTGATCTAATCATTACTCAACTCATTTCCAAAGTAAATATAGCATATTTTGGTGTCATTTTGGAAGCTAAGCAAGTATACTAAGCATATCTGGAGTCAGAGGAGGGCAGGTGTGAAGCAGGTTTTGCAGCATCAACTCATTTCTTGAGTGCATCCAACCATCACTCTCAACATTAACTGTGGTTGCGTGTCGATCGGTAGTGAAGAAGCCCGTGTTATTCGGTGTAATTGAATGACATATTTTATCGCGGCAAAGTAATTCGCTTAATGTTAAAAGTATGGTGATGGAATTACTATTTACAAGTTTGTTGGTGGATAATCAGAGTAGAGTAATAAATAATACTGCGCAGTGAATGATTTATTTGGGGAAATAAATATAAGGCCTTTGTAATATAGACCATCCCAAGAACCCACTAGTGGATTTATTCCCGTAAACAGTTAACACTGGCACCGGCCATAGGGCATGGAATAGCCAGTCTGAGGGCAGATTAAGGTTGGAAGAAAGAAAGAATTCTATGATATATGCATGTAACGTGTTCCGATGAATCTTATCTGAAGTACCAAAGTGATCATCATCCGTGGAAAGTTACTAGCACACTTGGAATACCCTTCGGTGGCAATGGTGAAGGACAATTGTGTGAAGGAAAGCATGATACACGGACTAGTGGTGTGGCACCCTAGTATTTTCTTGTTCAAGGACTACAGTATACTAGAAGTTCAACCAATCTCATCTGTTGAAAGTGCGATCAGTGGAGTAGGTGCTGATTCTGGTGATAGTTTGGTGAATTCTAGTGATAACCCAATTTTTTGTTCTGATTTCGGTAGTACTAGTACATTTGTGGGTGAAAGTTTTGGTGAAAAGTTCATCTCAGACACGAAATGCGAGGAATGGTAGTTGAATTCAGACATGTGTGATCGACTTAGTGATACCATACGATCAAAAATTTTGCAAAACGACTATACGACACAGAAGCAATCAAAATCAACCTATTCAACTAATTCTGAATTGATACTTCCTCTTGATTCAGACGACATGAGTATTACATAACAACAACAAAAACAACAGCAACAGCAACAATAGCAGCAGGTTATACCCCCACGATCGATACCTGTCAGAGTCACATATAATAAATTTGGTGGATTTCCAGGTGATGATCTTGATGCTCATGTTCGTACCTTCGAAATTAATTATGTTGTACTCAACTATCCAGTAGATTAGGCATATAAGACCATAGTGTTTCAATCTACTCTTGTTAATGAAGCTTCTCGTTGGTTAACCGAATATGATATTAATCATTTTGGTCAATACGACGATGTTAAGAATGCCTTTTTACAATGTTTTCGATTAAAGAAAAATGCAGCTGAAATCTTTGATTATTTACAAAACAATAGACAGAAACCACAGCAGAGTGTGCAAGAGTATGCAACGTTATTCCACACTCATCTATGGCAGTTGCATACTCTTGGAACATAAGGTTGGTGGCTTTACTGAAGATCTGGACTAGTTAAAAGCCTCGAAGAGTACGAACGATGATCCATTGAAACAAGTATATTGCACCAAATGTAAGAACCCGGGCCATACTACTTCAGCTTGTGCATTAAATCAAATGTATTGTGCTATTTGTAATACGACGAGTCATTCCACCAAAACTTGTCCATATAATGCCAAAGTACAAACTAGACCGACCGTAAATAACATAATACAGGAGCAGGGACAACCGTCCGCCCACTATATACCACCGCATTTGAGAAATACATCTTATCAAACTTACAAAAATTACAGAGGACCATGACCAAACAATTTTGATAGCCTTGTTGGAATTTGGGAAATCCAGTGAAGGTGCATCTTTTCCACCACCAAGATGCCATTTTTGTGGAGAAATTGGACATATCCGTAGATATTGTAAAGAAGCATCTAAATATGATAAGCGAAGAAAAGAACAACAGCACTCTATGGCAAATATGGTATACATCATAACGGTAAATACATGAACGACAGCAATTCAAACACGGTCCGGTAAGAAGTTGCACCCAGCTACTTAGATTTTTGAACTTTCTTTAAATCACTTTGTACCAGATTTAAATCAGTTGCTTGGTTTGATGCTCACATATGAGCAAGATCTAAAAGGAGATGGAGATAAAGGACAGAGCTCTGCAATGTACATGAAGAACAAGAAGAAAGATAAAGGTAAGTCAAAAGACTAAGAAGAGTCGAGCGCTCAGGCTTATTATGCTAGAGGTAAAGGCACCTGAAAAGCAAGAGGTTTTGGAAGAGGAAGAAGTAGTCAGAATACCAACAAGAAAGCTTGCTGGATTTGTGGACTAAGTAATCATCTGGCGCATGACTGTTGGCACAACCAACAGGGATCAAATCAAAATCAGAACAGTAATAGCAGAGGCAGAAGCGGAAGATATCAAGGTAACTTCCAAAAGGGAAGACAAAATCAAAGAGGAGGCGACGGTAGAGGTGGAACAAGAAGTTGGGGACAGGGCCAATCCTACAACACCACCTACAACAACTATGCAAATGACACGCAGAATGAAAATCATACATCATTGATGATGAACTCAATCAGCACATCTGATAATGAAGATCTAAAGGTATTTTACATTGACTCTGGATGTTCTAATCACTTGTCAGGAAACATAGAACTGATGTCAGAACTGGAAAAAGGAAGTTCGAGTCACACTGTTCAAACAGGTGACAATACAAGACATAGAGTGCATTCAATTGGAAAGGTGAAGTGCAAGAGTGGAGCAGATTTGCTAACCAATGTTTTGTATGTTCCAACAATACCGAAAAATTTGATCAGCATAGGACAGATAGTTGAGAAAGGATTTCAGGTCAGATTTACAAACAAAGGCATATTTGTAGAAGATCCCGAGAACGGATATAATCAGATCGTCTCTGGTAAGAAAGAAGGAAGACTCTTTACTTTAAGAGTACAAGGGAACATTGGCCAAGCATTGCTCACATATGATGAAAAGGTGATTACAGAACTTGATCTCTGGCACAAGAGATTAGGTCATTTCAATGAAAAAGGAATCAAAGCTATGATAGCGAATCAGTCTGTATTGGGATTGCCGAACGTACAGAACCAACACATGATTCACAAATGTGAAGCTTTTCAGATGGGAAAAGCCCACAGGTTACCTTTCCAGAAGAAAGGATTCAAACATGATGGTGTGCTAGAACTCATACATACAGATGTATGGGGACCGACAAAGGAAGGATCTATTAGCGGATCAAGGTATTATGTCCTTTTCATTGATGATGCAACAAGATGGATAACTCTTTATGTTTTGAAAGAAAAATCAGAAGTGTTTGGAGCTTTCAGACATTTTCATGCATATGCTGAAAGACTCACAGGTCAAAAGCTTAAAAGACTGAGGTCTGATGGAGGTGGAGGATACTTCTCCCGAGAGTTCAATGATTACCTTTGGAATGCAGGTATCAAGAGAGAAATAACTTGCAGTTATACACCACAACAAAACGGTGTAGCAGAAAGAAGGAACCGAACTCTAGTCGAGTTTGCACGAGCTATGCTAAAAGAAAAGAATTGTCCAGATTATCTTTGGGCTGAAGCCGTAAATACAGCTACATACTTGGTAAACAGATTACCGTGTACAGCATTAGAAGGAATGACTCCTTATGAAGCCTGGTGGGGAAAGAAGCCAACACTTGATCATTGTAAAGTGTTTGGATCAGTCGCTTATGCTTATATACCGTCTCAACTGAGACATAAGCTTGAACCGAAAGCAGAGAAATATGTGTTCGTTGGATACGATGAAAAGCAGATGGGCTACAGGCTATGGAGTCCTCTAACAAAACAATTTACTGTTTCCAGAGATGTAACATTTGATGAACAGAAAAGCTGGTATGCAGATCAGAGCCATACAGCTGAAGAATTTGAAGAAGAGATAAAAAGAAAAGAGAAAGGAAAATCAATCGTGCAGGTGAATAAAGATGAAGATTACATGCAGGCAAGTATGTCCAGGACCGGATCAGGCATGAGAAACGAAGATGAAGATGTATATTCAGATGCACACGAATAATATGAGCTAAGGAGGTCAAACAGAGTAAGAAGACAACCGGAGAGGTACTCGTATGATACATCGTATATAACTCAGAAAGATTATGCATATATGATCAAAGATGATGATGAACCTCAGAGCTATGATGAAGCTAAAAGCAAAAAGCAATGGCAAGAAGCAATGGAAGAAGAATTCAGCACACTAGAAGAGAACAAGACATGGGAGCTTGTTCCTAAACCCAATGGTAAGAAAGTAATCGGAAATAAATGGGTTTTCAAAGTTAAGAAACTTGTAGATGGAAGGATAGCCAGACATAAAGCGAGACTGGTTATCAAGGGCTATGCTCAGATGCATGGCATAGACTATGACGAGACGTTTAGTCCGGTGGCAAAGATGTCAACCATAAGGACAGTGATTGCTATAGCAGCATCGAAAGGATGGAAGCTAAGTCAACTAGATATAAAGAATGCATTCCTGAATGGATATATATCAGACGAAGTCTACATGGAACAACCAGAAGGTTTCGTAAATTCCAGATACCCAGAACATGTGTGCAGACTAAGAAAAGCACTTTATGGACTGAAGCAAGCTCCAAGGGCTTGGAACTACAGACTTGTAAAGTATCTCAATGAACTTGGATACCAAAGTTCAAAGGCAGATGCAAGTCTACTCATCAAAAGAACAGAAGAAGGAATGATCTACATTTGTATCTATGTAGATGACATAATAATTACAGGTACCTCAGATGCAGGAATCACAGAGGTGAAGAAACTGCTCGAAAAGGAATTCAAAATCAGTGACCTGGGAAAGTTATCATACTTTCTAGGTATGGAAATCACATATACAGATCATGGTGTATATGTTACGCAAAAAGGGTATCTCCTAAACTTACTAAAGAAGTTTAATATGGAGAATTGCAGAGAAGCTTCAACACCGCTTGAAGTAAATCATAAACTCAGCAAATATGATGGTACAGAGTTCAAAGATATGAAGAAGTATCAATCGTTAGTAGGAAGCTTAATTTACGCTACGCTAACAAGACCGGATCTCAGTTATCCGGTGGGAGTTCTTTCACAGTTTATGCATTGTCCGACAGATCAACATTGGGTTGCAGGACAAAGAGTTCTTAGATATATCAAAAGAACTATAAAGGAAGGATTATATTATCCTTTTACATCAGATATAAAGCTAAGAGCATTCAGTGACTCAGACTGGGCAGGAAGTCAAGATGACAGAAGATCGACACATGGGTATATGCTATACCTAGGAGATAAGTTAGTAAGCTGGTGTTCAAAGAAACAGCATACAGTAGCTTTATCGTCAATAAAAGCATAATATAAAGGATTAGTAGAAACCGTGAAAGAAGTAATATGGATGCAGACCTTGCTCAAAAGCATGGGTATTGATCAAGGTATACCAATCATACATGGAGACAATATGAGCTCTCTATACCTTGCAGCAAACCCAGTGTTTCACGCAAGAACAAAACATATAGAAATTCAGTATCACTTCCTGAGGGAAAAGGTAATGGAGAAGGAGATAGAAATAGTCTACACTCCTACGAAAGATTAGATAGCAGATATCTTGACAAAAAGCTTGGATGGAACAAAGACAAGCAGATTCAAGGAAATGGTAGGTATAAAAGAAAGAAAGATATATGAAAGACCGGAAGAGGTCAAATTAGTGATTGAGGGGGAGCTGTTGAGGAATCACTCACGAATTTGACATACAGACAGACATAAAAAGAAAAAAAAAAGAAGCGGAATCTTTAGAAAATCAAAGTCTCAGTTGTACATCGTGCGAAATCAATCCGTTAACCAGAATCAAGAATTGTACGAGTGACAGAGTAATAAACCGTGGTGTGCGCATAATGGGCGCATAATGCGCACATAACGTGAATCAAAGAATGAGAGTGGGAAGAGCGCAGAAGGAAAGTGTATATATACACCAAGGATTGAAGGAAAAAAAGAGAAGAGAAGACTCGAAGAGATGATAAGATTATGACTGAAGAGAGAGTGAGTGAGAAGTTCTCAGAAGACGCCATAGATCGTGTATGTACAGATGAATAACAGAAACCTGGAATGTCAGGTATTCATCTGAGAGGGGTGGTAATAAGAAACTACTCAGTGTAAGAGAGTTTCTACAGCTTGAGCAAGAAGAGGCCAAGCTTGTTTGTACACACCTTCTCTAATAGAAAACACATGTTCATGTGGAAGTTTGCGCGCTCTGTTCGCATGTGAAGAATTTGAAGTTTTTCAAGTTACGGTAGAAAGTTTGTTAACCATTAACAGTTACAGTTTGTTACTAAACGTGTCCCTCAGTACTCTCTAAGTAAACAAATATCTCGGTCAAAGATATTTCAATAAACGCACTTTCGGTCAGTTATAGTTTTCTCAGAAAGCGAATTTTTCCAGTAGAACAACGAAGTATATCTTGCAGTAGAATTCGAAGCTTTGTATGAGAGATAGCTCATCTTGGAGCTAGACGTCTCTACTTTAAGCTGATCACAATTTCCGGTGAAATGGATATGTACACACAGTACAAAGTCTAACCGGAAAGTGCCACTTCAGAACTGTTAAGCTTTCCTTAAGAAGTTCATTCAGTGAAGGAAGTTCACGTATCACTTCCTTACTTCACACAACTCATTTGAAGTAATCACGAGCAGAATCAAAGTTCATTCCGGTGATATTCCGGTAAATTTTTCGGTGATGTCCCAGTGACAGTCCGGTGAAGTTCCGGTGGAATTCAAGTCGTAGTTTAACACAGTTAAGCGACAGTAATCCTGCTAAGCTACTGTTGATTACAGAGGTGCTCTATATCACTTTAGCTTAGCTCTCTATTCGGCGGCACGGCGATTTCCGCACTGACAAGGTTCAAGCCTTGCCGTGACGACCATTATTAGCGATATTAGAGAAGAAGATAATCGCCCACAAGTGGTATCAGAGAGAAAGAAGGATACCACACATCCACAACAAATCGCGACTGACAGACCCCACGACTGACTCTGTCGATCGCGATTGACACCATCAATCGCGACTGACGTGTCGATCGCGATCGACAGGCCCGAAACGGACACCTCTGTCAATCGCGATTGACAGACCTGTCGATTATGATTGACAGGCATTTTTGGCTAAATTTTTAGGGTTTTGAATTCCAAAGTTTTGGGGTAATTTTGGGCATAAATACCAAGTAATTAGCACTTTGTGAGGCCCCTACACTAGTAATTTGAGAAAAATCATGTTTGACTGTTAGCCTGTTTGAACCTTGTTTTGACCCCAAAAGCCTGAATTGCCATAACCTCCTCATACAAAATCCGTTCGGAATGATCTTAGGCTCATTGAAAAGCTCGTTTCGAATCCCACTAAAACATCCATTGGTTTTTGTAAAACTAATACGACGAATTATAGATAGGGTATTTTGAAGTTGACCATACCCAAGGGTAAGAAAACTAAGGGATCCTTAGGATTGTTTTCCATAAAGGCAAAAGGCAATTTGTTCTGTGAGTTACATGAATAAAAGTGGTTTGTTATGTCATTTGAATTTAAGTCTTGAGCTAACTTTGGGACTTTTACAGGTCCACTAAGAGCTTCGGAAGGAATTCAAGGCAAGAGTGAGTACAGGCTTGGGAACACACTTCCTAGGCTTACAAGAGCAAGGGATAAGCAACTTGAGGTTGGATTATTCTCAGCTCCCTCTATCAATTCTTAGCTTAGGCTAAGTGCGAGTAGTGTTAGAAGTAAGTCAGGGCGACGATAGGCATCTATCAAGTGGAAGACTACCTAAGCACTCAAGTTCAAGCTGAAATATAATTTCTTCGTGATCGATAACTTTAAAGGAAAAGAACTTAATGACGAGGTTGTACTTGGGTAAAAATTGGGATTGCTCACTAGGGCATATGAACCTTAGATTAGGACGACACCTAGGAGAGATAGACAAAGCCTTAGGTCTTCATAGGCTAGTGTCAATCACACTGCTATGTCTTGGGCCCAGCAGTTGAGCAATTATTCACACTACCCTAGCTCAGAAACTAGCGAATCAGAGATGTCTCATGGAATGGAGAGACCAACAGGAAGTTCAGGCATGGCTTACTTGCAAAGGGTTGAAGGTCCTTACAAGACTTAAATAGAATATCTTAGGACCAACCGATTAGGTGCTTGCATCTATGAGGGTGGCCTAAGAAGAGCCGTGGTCCAAATTAAAAACCCTGACCAACCATTGGACTCAAACATCCAGCAGCCAAGTCTGAAAATGGTGCATATCTGGACAAAGAAGGAACCATGTATGTGGTCACCACCTACCCAGATAGGACAGATGAATTTGGTAATGTGATCCTAGAAATGGACATAGGAGACCTAGAGCAAGGAAACATAGGTGGAGAGCCTAAAACCCCTCGAGGCAAATCAGTCCTCACTCGAATTATCATGCCAGAGTGCGTTCTCCAGGACAATAAGAGCATAGATCTGCTCTTAAACTGAGAGACCGATGAAGCCTTTTGGAGGTATAAGCCTGATCAGCCGAATGAGGTAGGAACGATCACAATCTATGAGTTCAAAGATCCTGATAGACCAGGCAAAGTGACCTATTTAGACAATACTTTAGAGAGGATCTTTGTGGTCTCAGAACATGGTAGCCATGCCTACACTTGGAAGGGTGAATTTATTTTTCCCCAACCAAGATCTAATGTCCCTTATGGCCCCCAAGGAGCTGGAACATCCCAAGCTCATGGAGCTTAAAGGGACAGAAGTAGAGACAGGCCAGAAGTGAGTTTTGCCAACCCCTTGGGAAGCGAAAGGATGAGAACAGAGACGGATAGAGTGGAAATTGAGAGACCTGGAGCCCCAAGAAACCATAGAAATGCTTATGATTTTCCTATGCCAAGGCCCAGAGAACACACTAGGACCTTGAGACCAACCCAGCTGGTTAAGTCCATGAAGAATTACTCTGATGGCACTAGGGACCCATATGATCATGTGGCCGAGTTCAGACAAGTCTTGAGAGCTGAACAAGTTGAGGACCTATTCACCCAATACAATGCTTTTGGTCTAACCCTTAGGAACACAGCCCTCACATGGTTTCAACCACTAAACGAGAGACAATTCAGGAACATAGACCAACTGCTAGAGGCTTTCATCACAAAATTTTCTAAGAGTGGCATATGGTACAATACTTCCTCTCTGATTCATAGCTTCAAGCAGACACCTCAAGAGATGGTTAGACTTGCAGGAAGAAGATTTAGGAAATATCTAGAGAGATTTCCTGTTCCTGAGTTACCCACACCAGCCAAACAAGTGGCTTTATTCTTAGATGGATTGCTGAGTACAAAGTTGAGATCATATGTGTACTTGAAGGACCCTAGAACCATAGAAGAGTGTGTACGCATGTGCATCGACATTGAGGATAACCTAGGGGAGGAATTGGAACTTTCAAAAATCTACAAAGATTCAGATAGTTCTACTAGCCTCACTTCCACGCAATCCACATCTATTGAGGAACTTGTTGAGAAAGTAGCTCAGAAGTTAGGAGTCTCAAGCAAAAAAATACCTAGTTTTGCCCGAGTGAAAAGATGTTGTACTTGTGGAGGTGACCATATGGCGAATGTGTGTCCCATTATGGCTCAACCCCTAGTGAATCCTAGTAGCCAATATTGCACCATAGAATGGAGATACACTAATCACACCGTGCAAGATTGCCCATACAATAAGCAAGAAGTTAGGCAAACTTACCCACAGCCATACCCTCAACAAGGAAGATACCAGAACTAGTACCCATCACAGCAGTATGCTAAACCTCAGCAACCCTACCAACCACAATATCAGGCCCAACAAAGGCCTCAGCCAGTTCTAGCACAACAACCCCTTGCTCCAGCCAATGTGATTCCAGTGAAGTACGCACCTACAGAAGAGAATCTGAATAGAGCCATAGTGCCAGTAACACCATTGCTTTCAGAAAGTGACCCTAGTGATCATAGTTTTGACTCTACTCATATTGATAGCCCACATGCTTACTACATGCAGTCACCTGAGCATAATGAGTCATATTATTGTGAAGACCTGAATGAACCTAGTTGGGAGCCCGAGTATGCAAATGTCATGTACGCAAACCCCAACTCTAGACCTCAACCTAGACAGGTGATACCCCCATTCCCTAGAGGACCATGCTATCGATGTCAAGGAGACCACTTCATTCGTGATTGCCCTATGCTTGCACCTACACAAGTCCAATCTGTGACAATTCAAGGTTTTTGTCCCCATTCTGGGAAAGAACATCTCTTGCGAGATTGTCCTAAGAACCCCAACAATATGCCGAAAATCACTCCTATCAATGTTATTGGGTTAGTAGTAGACTCTATAGGAAGTGTAACTTCCACTGCCCCTGTGCAAGTGGTCACTAGAGCTCAAGCCTTGCAACAAAACCAAGGTTTAGGACAGGACAAGATTCACGAGGTTAGTGAGATGAAGAGCATGACTAAGAAGAGGACGAGAGCTTGGAGGGATAGCCGTGAAAGAATGAAAAGACAATGGGCAAAGAAGATGAGTGAACTTGAAGAAACTCCAAAGGAAACGAAAACCAAGATAATTGAACTCACATCTCAAACTCCCTCTCACACTACTCCACCACCACCATTCACATCTCCATCCAATCCACCGCCCCCCAACCCACCTCACACAATTCCACCACCCCCTAGTGTAGGATCCGTCTTAACAGATCCCAATCCTGAGGACCTAAACATGATGCTTAAAGCATATCAGGCCAGAATCCAAGAAGGGCCAAACATAACGGATCATGAAAAGTATTACCCTAGAGCGGAACTAGAGCTTGAACGAACTAAAATTTGTGCCAAGATGGTGGAATTGGCTCAAACCATGTTTGAAGCCATTCGCCTCTTTAACTTCTCTAATTCAGCTAAGATGCAGTTGCACTTTGATGGACTGCTAGAAAGATTAGAGAAGCTAATTGCACAGTCAGAAAAGGATCCTTCCTCCCAACGTAAGGACAAGGAAAGTGAGAGGATAAGCCTTCCTGCCCAGGAAGCTTACGTGCCTAACTCCACAGAACCAGAAACATCTTCTTCGATGAATAGGTACTCACTAGAATTTCTGTGAGATATTCAAGAAGAGAAATGGGCTAAAGCAAGTGAAGTTCCTCCTCCCATTGAACTTGTGGATGATGCGCATGATCAATTCCCACAAGATATTCCTTCCATTTATGAGGAGCAGGAGAGTGCCCAATCTCATGAGAGATTAGACTTCAAGTCTAATTCCTTACAGGAACTACCCCATTTCACAGGCCCATGGGAAGCTAAATCTACTTGTATGAGAGCACCCACGGTCATGGTGAGAAACAAAGACTCTATCATACCTAGGAATACGGAGGTAGTAAAGAACACTACAGATGGTTGATGGTCACATTGAGAGACCCTTAGGATTGCTAGAAGGAATAACTCTCACTACATGTGGTGTTGAGTTTGAACATACTTTTGCTATATGTCTCTTTAGCAAAAATCATGCCTATGAGATGATTTTGGGAAGACCATTTATGCGACAGTTGCAAGTGGTATAGGATTGGGGAACCAATTCCTTGTACTTGCAATACTTAGGTGTCACGACCAAAGTTAATCTTAAGGATTACTCTCATAGATATGTACCCCCTATCCAATGGAATCCCATCCATAGAGCCAAGGATGATACAGAGTCAGTGCATTCCATAGGATCAAGATCTTCATGGATGCATGAAGACACTCACTTGTGGATGTGTAAAGTAGCAGTAGAAGAAGAGAAGAGAGAAAAAGCCAGAGAGATAGGTGCGAAGGAGACCCATAGATCAATTCAAGACCCAGCCTATGCACCTGTAGTATTTCCTGACAAAGAATTTGAACCTCGTGGCTGGGCGGAAATTCTAGCAACAATGGATGTAGCCATCAATGAAGAACAATGGACGCCCCACTGTGATGAGGATGGCTATGACATTTCAGTCTTCTTAATAGAGCCAATCATGAGTGATTCGGTTCTTGAAGAATGTGAACCTAGCACTGATGCATTCGAGGATGCAAGTGACTCCGATCTAGAGTCAATCATTATGGGCCCACCTTTTGCATCAGATGAAGAATACTTCTATGAAGTAGAAGTTCACCCTCAGAGACACGAAGAGCTCACAAATGATGTAAGATTAACCATGCAAGTGACCCCTAAGAATGAAGGAAAGAAAAGAAAGAAGAGAGAAGTCACACCCGAGGAGGAAGAATTTTTGTTTGAGGTCCCTGAAAACTTTAAGAAGTATGAAATAGATGATAGGAGAGTCGTGATAAGAATGCCTAAACATGAGGCACAAGTAGGAGAGTCCTATGACAATAAAGAAACTACCAAGAAAATTGTGGTAGCCATAGAGGAAGGAGAAGAAAGATGCACCTACATAGGACATGACCTGACAGAAGAAAAAGAGCAAGGGCCGATAACTCTGCTAAGAGAATACAGAGATGTATTCACTTGGAGTTATAAGGATTTGAAAGGTGTGGACCCTGACATATGCTCACACACTATCCCCATGACCTCATAGGCCAAACCCTCTAAACAAAAGCCATACACATACAATGATAATTATGCTGCCAAGATCAAAGAAGAGATAGATCGTTTGGTTGAAGCTGGATTTATCTATTAAATTGAGCACACTGAGTGGGTATCCCCCATTGTAGTGGTGCCCAAGAAGAATGGAAAGCTATGCGTATGCATTAACTTGAAGAAGGTTAATGCAACCACAATTCGAGATAACTATCCGCTTCCAATTACCGAGCATCTGCTAGAACCAGTAGCAGGCAAGGAAGTGTACAGCTTCCTTGATGGGTTTTCTGGCTACAATCAGGTAGCCATAGCTCTAGAAGATCAGCATAAGACAGCTTTTGCCACAGAATGGGGCATATTTGCTTTTTGAGTAATGCCATTTGGTCTAACCAATGCGCCTGCAACCTTCCAAAGACTGATGTGCCATGTGTTTAAAGAGTTCTTGAGGAAGAATTTGGAAGTCTATATGGATGATCTTTGTGCTCATTCCAACATTCGACAGACATATACCTGAACTCAGGCAAATCTTTGACAAATGTAGGGAATATCAAGTTTGCTTGAACCCAGAAAAGTGTGTTTTCATGGTCAGGCAAGGCAAGATTCTAGGGCACATAGTGTCAAAGAACGGAATATCCACGGATGAGGAGAAAGTGAGGGCTATTGCAGAATTACCTAGGCCAAGGAACATCAAGGAAGTACAAGCTTTCATGGGGCATTGTGGTTATTACCGACGTTTTATACACATGTATGCCATCATTGCAAAGCCTCTGTATGGACTTTTGACCAATTTTGAGTGGACGGACGAATGTGAGAAATCTTTCAATGAGCTTAAACGGCGATTATGTTCAGCACCAATCTTGACTACACGAGATTGGAACACGCCCTTTCATGTGCATGTGGATGCATCCAATTACGCTATTGGGCGTGTACTTGCACAACCTACGGCCGAAGGTAATATGGATCTTTCAATTGCCTATGCTAGTAGACAGTTGAATGCATCTAAACGAAATTATACCACCACCGAACGAGAAGGGTTAGGCATGGTATATGCAGTTAAAAAGTTTAGACACTATTTGCTTGCAAATAAGTCTAAATTTCTTTACTGATCATCAAGCTCTGTTGTATTTGGTAAACAAGCCATGCAATACATGTAGATTAGTAAGATGGTTTCTCTTACTAATGGAATGTGACTTTGAGGTTGTGGTGAGGAAAGGTAAGACTCATTTGAGAGCAGACCATCTCTCTAGGCTCACATCTAGAGAAGCCCCACAAGGAGTATCAGATGACCTTCCTGATGCTTACTTGTTTAATTTGGAAGTTGTACCTCAATGGGCGAAGACATTAGTGCTAGTATTGACATGCGGGCCTAACCACTCAGTAATAAACACTCAAGATAGAGAAGTAGTAAAAGCCCAAAAGTACCATATCATGACAGGGAGTATGTACAAGCATACAGATCAAGAGATATTAGCTTGTTGTGTGGAAGAGGACGAGTACGCTAAATGGTTGCAGTTAGCACATGTACATGCATTAGAGCAACACTACTCAAGGCAAAGAACCCTAAAAACATTAAGGAGACTCAGAGTGCATTGGCCTACTATGGAAGCAGATGTACACAAGTTGTGCAAGGAATGCCCAATCTGCTACGCTAAACCACCAGTGGAACATGCCACCAGTGAAACATGTCGAAAGGTTAGGTTCTTTGACATGTTTAAAGGTCCGGAATGTGACCAGCATTAACTCAAATATTTTGAGGCACATCTGTGCCATGATGTTTGGTACATTTTTGAATCTGATTCCCCAATATCGAATGGTTGAAATCATGTATGCGACCGTGGGTGGCCCATGAGGTGGTGCCAAGTATACATAATTTAACCATTTGTCACATCCTTTGACTGTCAAAACTATTTTGGTGTACTCGGGCCATGATCTTCATCGAAAGATAAGGCAGCAGCAGGGGTTATACTTGATGTATAAGGGCATATTATTCCAAGTGCGCACCATCTCGGGGTATGTTTCGAGTAGGCATATCCTCCATGTAGGTTGAAATATGTTGCCGTGCATTGCACTTTTAGGAATGTCATCTGGTGCAAATTGTGTTGCCGAGGTTGGTTCTTTTGTGGTACGCTGCTTTATCTCAGCATTATAATCTTCCATTAATACACAAAACGGAACATACAAATCATTTGAAGTGCCAATCCATCGATGATGGGATAGGTTTCTCAAGTAATCCGATTTGATGACAACCTCTTCCAGTCGGGACATGGACTGTATCTGCCCTACAACTCTATCATCATGGGTTAGACCTACCTTTTCTAATTTTTGCATCCATTCTAGAGCTTCAATCTCGAATGTATCCATTCCTTCCTCTGTTTGTTTACCTCCTGGTATAGGCATGGGTACATAAGGGTCCTCGAAAGTCTCCTCGACTTCAATTTGAACCAGGTCCTCCGGCTCCGGCTCCACGAGGGGAGAAGGTCGGTGCTCGTATTGTAGAAGTTTATTTTGTAGCTCTGCCAGTTGTGCTCTCAGTTTTGCTACCTCTTCGGATGTGTCAACTGTGTCTGCTACTTCTTTTGGTGGCTCTCGTTGAGTGGCCAATTGCTTTTGTAGGTCATCCCGCTCTTTTTCTAAGGCAGCATATGCCTCTAGGAGGTCTGCATGGTGTCCAACACGATTTTCATGTTTTCTGATGGGATGGCTTTGAAGCACTCCGAGTCAATCTCCTGTGGTGATCCTTCCATTGCTGCTTCCAGGTTTTCTTCATTTTGTCATTGGAGTCTTTTATTTTCTTCTCGTGCTGTAGACATGTGTTTCTGTAGTAATGGGAGGTTACGCTGAAGCTTGAGATTGTCGTTACTTGGGCATGTCAAGTTGTTTTTTTTTTCCTATGTATCTGGTTGGGGAGGATTGGCCACTAATTGATCATGTTGTGCCTGTAAGGTATCATACTGCTGCTGTAGTAGCTGCTTGTCCTTCTCCAAATTTATGAATCTTTCTTGTAGCATTTCATGGGTTCTGAACAGGCCCGTATGTTGAGCATCTAAATGCTGGTAATGATGCTGTAATTGAGACATACATTGATATAAAGTATTGAATACATTATTGACAGGAGTGGATGCTAGGAAGGTCTTGAATGCAGGAGGGTAGGGAAAAGGGAAAGGGAGTGTGTATGTTGTGCTTGAGAATGGTGAAGTGGGTGGTGGGTGAATGGGAGATTGTGGAAATATGGGGGGAGGGGGAGGTGCAGAAGTGGGTGATATGTCCATGAGGTCATGTGTGGATGCAATCATGGGAGTTATTGTATACATGGGAATGGTAGGCGTGGTGATGGTTGTGAAGGTGTATACAGGTGTGTGCAGTTGTGCATATGAGCCACCAAGAAGTGTGACAGGGAGAATGGGATTTTCAGTTACTCCAGTTAGAATTACAGTGTTTGATGTGGCAGTTACAATAGTGGTGGTTTTAGGTTGTGTGGATCGTGAAGGTTGACTCACCCTTTGTGCTTCACTAAGGGAAGTGGACATTGTGGCTGTGACAGTAGTGGTGACTATGGTGGTAAGGGGTGAGGGTGGTGGAGTTGGAGGGGAGGGTGGTAAAGGTGGTGATGGGGGTGCAGTTGAGGTGTGGGCTTCATCAGTGTGTTGAATGGAGTGAGTTGTGCCAGTGGTTGTGGAGGTGGTGCCATGTGGTTTTGTTACCAAAATATTTATCTGCTTCCCTGGTTTGGGGGGACGTCTCCCGTGTCGTCGCTCAAATCTCTGAAGTGTTGCATGCACATTCGAAGGTGAATGGCAATAATTGGTGTCATTGCCACCATATCCTTCAGTTTAGTTAAGTTCTTGTTCTTCATGGTGTCCGGAATCATTGTCTCTTTCTACGTGGAGATGTGCATAGCTCTCATTTCTAGAGCTTCCCTTACCAAATTGTTCATCAATTGAAAGCGCTTCAGTTCATTTCCTCTTGTAAGGGAAGGTAGTACAAAGGTGTTATACCCCTTTTTCTTTTTACTGGGAGTGAGCGTGCTAATCAAGTATGAACACCTTAGGAAGTCCAGATTGGGTAAATGGGCTTTGAAGTATTCATACAATCCAGCCTTCTTCCATATTGGTTGTAATCCTTCACTGTTTTGAAGCCTCTCAAACTCTCGTGTAAAGAAATGATATCGCCCCCAGTGTCCATTAAACTCTATTTCAGCCTCCCATAGATAGGTGCCTTCTCCAAGGGTTCCTACAACTTCACTGAACCAATGGGAGTTCTTGCTTACTGGTGATGTGTGCCCTTGGGGGGGATTTTGAATCGGTATGACATGGAGTGCTCTCAACGCCTGTGGCCTTTCCTTCAACTCCTGTCGAATGGGAAGACTTTCAATGTCTACTATCTGGTTGAGGCGACTTCACAATGGAATCAGGTGGTTTATTACAAGGTTTGGGTTGCCAAACACAGCGGGTAGCTTTTTTTTGTTGATTTTGTGTAGACTCTGGTGGTGTTCATAAGAATGTCTGCTTGTAATTGAGACTTTTTAGGGACCCATTTACAAGTGATTCTTCTCATGCTCAGGGACAAATATGTGTTTGTGCATGTCCGATAAGAGTGGGTATCAGTTGTTCGAGTGCATGTATCATGTTGTACATGGTGTGGTTTATGTGTGGCTATTTGAGCCCACAAGCAAGCCTTAGGCACCCAAATTTGTCTTGATTGTGGGTCAGCCTTCATTGACTTCTTGGGTACCCAGATAGACTTTACTTTCGTAGAATAATTTTTGAAAGACTTATTATTAGTGTCCTGTCGTTGATCACTAATATGAAGTTGAGCCAATGGTTGTGGCTTGACCACAATAGGATGCTCGGCTTTTCGTACCCACACTTGTTTCGGTGGCAGAGACACCTTGCCTTGCACTTTCTTTTGGCTTTGAGCATAGGTCGTGTGCTTCTTCTGCATTTGGTCCGCCTTTGGTTGCCATGTCCCTATGACTTTTGGAAAAGAAGGGAGTTCCATCGTGTCCTTGACTTCCTTGTTGATACAATCATTCCTCTGCATCACATAGTTTTGGACAAGAATAGCATCGTCATCTTCATGTGTAGTCGTGGAAGGACCAAGAGTTTGTGCCTTTCCTAGTTCCTTGAGTGCTTTATTTTCTAACTCAATTGTAATGCAGTTCTGATTTACCCAGGCCTGAAGAAGTCCACTTCTTAGGTTTAGGTTGACTGCATGATCATAGATCCAGTCTTGACCCAAGACAAGAGGCTCAGTGAGATCCTCGTCTTGACACACTAGCATTTTAACTATTAAGAGAACATCTTGAATGGAGAGAGGAAGTGCCACCTCGCCCATGCAAGGGGTTTCCACGCCTCCTAATCCTATGAGATATGCTTCTATAGGATTGACACTTAAATTCAATTCTTGACAGTAAGAAAGTTTAACAGCACTAGTGGTTGCACATGAGTCAATTAAAGCTCTCACGGTCCTTGCACTCTCTCCTTGTCCTACCTCTAGGTTCACAAAGGGACGTCGATCAATTATTCTAGTGGAACTTACTCTTGGGACTTCACACATAGCCATATGATATCCTGGATCTGCATAGGTATCTATCCTAGGCTGATGTCTACCTTGTCTTCTCAATTTCATTCTTCGGATGGATTCCAGTGCTTCTGCTTGTGCTTCTTCTCGAATTCACTTTTTCTCTTCTTTCCGTTTCTTTGTAGTGTTGAGTCGAGTGAGCATTTCCTCAGTGAGGGGTTCTTGATAGAGTTTGACTATGCATCCACTAATGTAACTAGGGAGGACGTCACCTTCTAGTGTCGCTAATTGAACTGCTCCGCCTATCGTTTGAGCATCGTTCTTCGTTGTAGCTTTCACTTCTACCCACTTGGTTAGATAATCTGTGGCCACAATAATGTGTTCAACATGGGAACCCTTAGCTGGGGGATTAATAGGACCTACCAAGTCTATTCCCCACTTTGAGAATGCACGCCCACCCATCATAGGTTTCAATGGCATCTCATCTTTACGTATAGGATACTCAGTTCGCTAACACACATCACACCTCTTTACATAGGTATGTGCATCCATGTGAAGCATGGGCCACCAAAGACCTGCAAATAGTATTGCCTTGATCACCCGATCTGGACCAAAGTGTCCTCCTTCTACACCTTGGTGAGAAATTTCCAAGATCTTAAGATATTCACTCTCATGGACACATAATCTGAGGTAACCATCTTTACCACGCTTGTATAAGTTATCTCCAATGAGTGCATAGTCTAAAGCTTCTTGTTCTAAGCTTCTCTGCCTAGCCAGGGTCATATCTTGAGGGAATGTTTTCATCCTCAAAAAGGCTACTAATGGTTCATTCCAATCTGGCACTAAAGACGTCTGTCAGAGACGACAAACGTGAGAGAGGGGGAAGCGTTAGCAGTGGTTAGGGCAGTCAAGGACTTACGAGACAAGGAACCCAACAAGAAGGGACAAGTAGGCAAAGTAGTCAATGGAGATCTGGCAAATAGGCCTATCATTTTTTCATGAATTAATATTTCCCAAATAGTGATTTTTAGTCACTCCACGCCATTGTAAATATCATTTTTTATTATTCATACTCTATTTTGTACAAGCCGAGGAGTCCTCGAACTATATATATATATATATATATATATATATATATATATATATATATATATATATATATATATATATATATATATATATATATATATATATATATATATATATATATATATATATATATATATATATATATATATATATATATATATATATATATATATATATTAGTATTTATGCACCAATTTTCATAATTTTCAGAGCTCGTTTGAGCCTCCGAAATAGGCTTAGAACCTAATTTTTAACTAGGCCAGACGCTAGGTCTGAACGGGACCAAAGCTAGTCAAAAACTATAAATAGAGCTAGAGAGCTCATTTTTGAGGTTAGCTTGTTGTAGAATTGAACTTGTATGAGAACTCTTTTGCAATAGAAGTTATTCCATTGTCTCTCTCTTTGTTCTTACCTTGTGTGTGCATTTGTGTGTATGTGTGTGCATGTTGGTGTGTTTCTCACTCACACACTTGTGCCATCACTTGTTCAAGGTCTTCATACCATCTCTTGTCTTCCGGATTGACATTAAAGGAGGTGCTACTCATCATTGAGCTACACTTTTCTAAATGCTAACCAGGATTTGTTAGCATTGGGTACAGTTGATTTGCAATCCATAATGGATAATTGGACTCCGGCCGCTTGTACGGTAGTCCCTCTCACCGAAGAAGTGGAACCAATTGCAGATCAGGTTTTGGATGCTACTGACCTTCAACATTTACTCCCCCCCACTGGAATATATTTTTTTGCCCCGACAGTTTTATGTATCAGAAGATTAACTAATCACTTGCAATTTAGGTAACGAGGTTAGCCCGCACCCGATCAAGATTAAGGCTCGATTATCTGAGACTTTTCAAGATGATTTACTACAGCTGCTGAAGGAATTTGCTGATGTATTTGCATGGGACTATCGCGATATGAAAGGATTGGATCCTCGTATCTACCAACACCGTGTGATGCTGAAACTGGATGCTCAGCCAATTAAACAACAGAGTTATCGGATGAATCCCAATTATGCTGTGCAAGTGAAAGCTGAACTGGATTGGTTGTTGAAAGTAGGTTTCATTGTTCCCATTGAGCACGCCAAATGGATCTCTCCTATTGTCATCGTCCCAAAGAAAAACAAGCAATTGCGCATTTGTGTGGATTACCGAAAACTCAATGCGGCGACGATACCCGATCCCTTTCCACTACCTTTCTTGGACACTATGCTAGATGATGTTGCAGGATGAGAAATGTACTCTTTCTTGGATGGTTATAGTGGCTACAATCAGGTATGCATGGTTGAAATGGATATTCCCAAGACCATGTTTATTACGAACTGGGGAGTATATGCTTGCACGGTGATGTGGTTCAGTCTACGCAATGCTCCAAGCACCTTTCAGTGATGCATGCAGGAAATTTTTTCTCCCTACTTAACTAAGTTCATGCGGGTGTATTTGAACGATTTTTCATTATTTGGTGATACATCGATTCACCTCTACCACCTAAGATGCTGCTTTTCCAAGTGTCAGGAGTTCCATCTTTGTTTAAATCCCAACAAATCTGTCTTTTCAATTTCTTGTGGCAAGCTACTCTATCATGTTATTCCACAACAGGGAATTCAAGTGGATCCTGATAAAGTTTGTGCAGTGTTAAACGCACCCCCTCCTATGGCTCCAAAGGAAATTATGTGATTCCTTGGGCAAATATGGTGGCATGGGCGACATCTCTGGTGGCTCGCTCATGTGGCTATACCGCTTAATCGTTTGGTTACCAGTAGCCTTCGCCACTTTGTGTGGACATAGGAATGTCAACTAGCTTTTGATCGACTAAAAACTCTTCTTACACAAGCCCCTATTTTACAAGCTCCTAATTAGAAACTTCCTTTTCATGTCTTTGTGGATGCTTCTGATATTGCAATTGGTAGTGTGTTAATGCAGCAAAATGACAAGTGGTTCCATCCTGTTTATTATGCCAGTTGACGACTAGCAATTGATGAACGTAATTATTCCATTACTAAACGTGAATGCCTTGCTCTAGTCTATTGGGTGAACAAATTCCGGCACTACCTGTTAAGACACAAATTTACCTTTCATGTGGATCATGCGGCTTTGGTTTATCTTATACGACAACAACATTTAGGTGGTAGATTAGCTCGGTGGGTGTTGTTGCTTCAAGAATTTGATTATGAGGTTGTACATCGCCTGGGATCAGCACATGCTCTCATAGATTTCCTTTCTCGACTCGATTCTGGTGAGCCCCTCGGTGGCCTTGATGATACCATTCCGGCAATCTATGTGAGTGATTGATTATGTTCAGAATGATTCCCAGGTGTTACCTGTGTCACCTTCGTATTATGACACCCTTATGATTTTTCTCACCAGCAGCTGTCCTCTAAATACTACTTCCACGTTCGCTCGTCGTAAATTGGCTATGTATAGTCGCCGATTTCGCATCATTATGGGACAATCGTATTATATGGATCCATCTGGTGCACTCTTACGATGTATTCCACCACATGAAGTTTCTTCGGTAATGGCTTATTCCACTCCTTCCAGTGGCCATTTTTCGGTCGATCTTACGTATCGAAAAATCTTGCATAGTGGATTATGGTGGCCCACAATGCATCGTGATATTGCTACTTATGTTCAACAGTGTGATGCTTGCCAACATTCTGGACAGCCCTTACACCGGCATCATTTTCCGCTTCAGCTTGTCCTTCCCCTTGAGCCTTTTCAAAAGTGGGGATTGGATTTTATTGGTCCTATTACGCCTCCTGCGATTGTCACCAATCATCGTTATATCCTTACCTGTACTGATTATGCTACTCGTTGGGCCGAAGCTTGGGCATTATGGCCCACAACTGCTCCAGTGGTCGCTAAATGTTTACTTTGTGATGTTTTTCTTGGGCTCCCTTTGGAGATTGTTTCTAATCAAGGCACTTATTTTGCTAATAAATGCAAGTGCTCACTCAAACCTTCAGTATTGTCCATAAATTCAGCTCCCCTTATTATCCTCGAGCGAATGGATTGGTCAAAAGTACTAATAAAACTCTTCTTAATATGCTAAAGAAACTTGTTCTAGAGTGTCCGAAAAGATGGGATCAATTTTTTCCTTCGGTCTTATGGGCTTACACCACTACTTATAAAGTTGCTACTAGAAGTACCCCTTTTAAACTGGCATATGGTCTTGAGGCAATTGCACCTATGGAATTGGTTGTACCCAGCTTACGAGTGACATTGGAGCACAAGTTATTACCCGAAGATTCTCTCCCTTTTCGATTGGATGTTTTGCGGTCTTTGGATGAATAGCATCTGGAAAGCTTTTTGGTTCTTCAAGAAGTTCAATTGCGGCAAGCTAAAACCCATTATCAATTCCTCAGGACTCCTGTCTTTACCGTAGGACAATTGGTTCTTTTTTACAATGCCAAGTCTAATCGTTCGGCCGAAAAGTTCAAGCTTCGTTGGTTCGATCCCCATCGTATTGCAGAACAGATTGGTCCGGCTACTTTCCGATTATCTACATTGACTAGCACTCTACTCCCTAAACCCATCAATGGATCTAAACTCCGTCTGTATTGCATGTCGTCCACTTTGCCTTAACTTTGTGTATGTTTTATTTACATTCATTAGGACCCCATTTGTTTCGGTCTCTTTGATTCATTGTCTATGCTATGCCTTTTCGATTGACCATCTCACCGTAATCCTCTCATTTTTTATTAATTACACGTGTTCCGCCACCGTCCTCCACCATTCGGCATCTCTTAATGCGCTTTTGTAGTCATGATCCACGCATGTTTCCCTCCACTTGTGATGATTATGCTCTACACCCACGATGTCGCCCTGTGTTTTCTACTTAACCGTTTTCTTCGTATTCTTTTCCTTTATTGTGTTCTTGTGCTATGTGTATTGTGTGTTCTGTAGCTTGTGCATTCTGTTTACTCTCTATGCCATGGAAGCCCTTGCAAACATCACCACCTTCGATGCTTGCCTTTCCCCAAACCTGATAGAATTTCTTCGTCCTCGCGGTTTGCTGGCATTCACCGAGTTGCCTTGGCATTCAATCGAATGTCATCCCTATTCCGCCCAAGTGATTGCGGCCATTGCCGATATCCCGCCGATGGAAACCTGTTGGCCTATTACTTGCCTTAACCCACGCACGGTCGTTACCCTCAACACTGTGGCCGAACTGTTTCATTTGCCACACGAAGGTCGTATTGAAGTTCCTCTTCTCCCTTTGGCAACACTCAAGCAGTTATTTCCTCGACAATCCTCCAATGAGTTTGCCATCCTCTGTTGACCCGAGCCAGAGTGTTCCGCCTTACAATTTCTGGTGACTTCCCTCAACCTCCAAAAACGCACTTACGGTATATCTTGCCCTTTCTATTCTCTGATTGATGTTGCTTCCCGTGAACCTGTCAATTGGGCGTTATTCTTTTTTCGGTGCATCCATCACGAGTGTCAAACCATTATGCGTCAGTTAGCCAAAGGTGATTGTCCCCATACCTGTTTGCCTTACCTTCTTTCCTTCCTCCTCCCCGTCGTTCACCCTGTTTCGAACCCTCCGACAGGTAATCTTCTATTGCGCGAAGAGTCTGAGCAGGTCATGGGATTTGATGATGACAATGAAGACCTTTTTCAATTCTTCCAGGAGAAAAATAAGAAGGTCAGCCCTTCTCAGAGTCAAGTTCAGGCCTCTTCCACTAAGGTACTCCTTCAGGACACAGCTTCGTCCCTGCATGCATTTTCAGCCCCACCCTCGCCTAAGGATACAACCATTGAAGACACTGTTATGGATGAAGCTCAACACACCGAGACGACAGACAAGCAACAAGAGGTGGTCCCAAACACAGCGCCAAAGAACACAGTTGCTGACACAACCCATCAAACCACGCAGAAGAAGATCGCTCAGTCCCTCGTTCATCAGGAAGCCTAGCCAGATAACGTTGATTCCAATGCGCCTCCATCCCCACCGAAGTCTATGGCTGACGGTAATAATACCAAACATCCAGTAACCCCTCCTCCTTCACCTTCTCGGGTTCCTTTACCCCCTAGTCCTCCGGTACTCCCTTCGTCCCCTAATCACTCAGTGGCGGTATCCCACTCTCACCCTATTCCCTCTTTCCCTGATTACTCTCCACCTTCATCTTCTGCTATGGTTTCTGTAAAACCCTCCCAACCATTATCAACTTTTTAAGTACCGGATGTATTTGCACATTTAGCCCAGATCGGTGACTTCCTTCTTCACTTATCCAAGCACCTCCCCACTCAATTGCATGATGCCCAACATTCCCTCCGCACTGAATATCAAGCGAAAGTTGATATGTTAGAGGCCAACATCGCTCCCCTGCAGGAAGAGGTTTTGGCGGTCAGAGCCAATGAGTGTTTATTACAGGACCAGGTTACCGCGAAGGATGAGATTATTGCAACCAAAGATGCAGAGATTGCTCTTCTAAAATTGGCAGTGACAGATAAAGATGATGCCATGAAAGCTCTCGATTGTGAGTTAGCCAACACTCGCACCAGATTAGCAAAATTTGAAAAGGCCTATAAAGTATTGTCTGACAAGGTACTACAAGGTGAAGCAGAACTGAAGAAAGTTATAGAAGAATTGTTTCAAAAAGTTCAAGTATTAGATGAGGAGATTGATCGTACAGTTAAGTTAAAGAGGGAAATGGAAGCGATACAGAAGGAGCGCCAGGATTTTTTCCAGACAATGCACTTTCAGCAGTAAGAGTTGGATCAAAGAGAAAAGCAACCTGGTATTCAGCAGGATTGCCTTTTCCTGAATAGATGTAGAAATTGCTGATGTCATGCTACGTAGAAATATAGCCATTGCCAATGACTTTTATCTACAAGAAGCTTTTTTGCAGAATCGAAGTGAAGTTTTGCTTTCTCAAGCCATTGCTTCCAATTCGGTGCGCACAGATGCTCATTTGGTAGAACCGCACGTTCTCCAAGAGATGTTAGAGTCCTTGAAACAGAAGATATCAAGTACTTTTAAATTTAGCCCGTGCTATGTATATTCAGGGCATCGTTGATGATTCTTGGCTATTTTTTGTAATTAATCAATTTTGGGTTCGAGTCCATCGTACATGCCAGTGTTAGGCCATCGGAATGTAATTGTAATTATTGGAAATGTAATTGGAAAGGACGCACATCGAAAGGATGTAGCGTAACATTTGTAGCCCTTTGATAATGAAAGATGTGCGGAAGCAGATGCATAGGAGAAGCACGACGCTGGACTGTGGGTCTAGGCGGTGCACCTGTCCACTGTGAAGTATGCATTCATGGGAGAAAATGAAGTTTGGACAGCCATTATCAACAAATACAAAGCTAACTTCTTCAATTGAAAGCTTTTTTGTTGAATAGCTAGCAAATCCGATCAATAGTTTCACGAGTGCTTATCTATGTATCCATGTGTATGTATTACATTCCCAAAAGAAAAATGTACTATAAGTTGACTACATGTTTCACACATATTCCTGTGCAATTCACTGTTTCGAATCTATGCAAAACCTGCACAAGCAACGTCGGGCATCTTTTTCCTTCCACTCCTCCCCTTCCTCCTCAACGAGCTAGGATAGTGCTATTCACTAGGCTATCCACTTGACTATCGATTTGTATGCTTACCAATCTACCTATACAAACATCGACTAATATTCATCGATGAGTCTTTTGACACCTACCCCAATGATGCCCATCACAATGATGAGTCTTTTGTAAACCCTCCCGTCTCTTGTAGTATCCTCCTCTTTGTTTTCCTCTTCCTCTTCTCCTTCTCTTCTTGCCCCTACCTTCCCCCTCTAGCCCCTTTCTTCCTTCTCATTTCTCATCTACCCCTCTTCCTCTCTCCATCCCCCCCTTTTCTCCTTCTTCTTCGTCTTCTCTATTTCTCCTCCTAGAAAAGATACACAGAAGCAACAGCAATCATTTCAACTCATCCATATGGGCAAAGTTTTATACACAAGGGTGAACATATGGAGATATGACACGTAACAACGGTTGCATAGGTATATGAGTGGCATATTGAACGGATTCTCCATCCATTCAACAATAGATATCAATTGAATTGTCCATTCCTTGGCTACTATGAAGTGCGAATTCATGGGAGAAAACATGGTTTGGACAACTGTTGTCAACAAATATAAAGTTACTTTCCTTCATGCAAATTGTGATGAGGAAAAATTTATTGATACTTCACAGTACCTGAGGGATGAATAGTTCAATTGAAAGCCCTATTTTTTAATGGCTAGTGAATCCATTCAATAGTTATATGAGTGTTTCTATATGTATCTATGAGTATGTATTATGTTCCCAAAACAAAAGTGTAGTAGAACACACACATTATTGTGCAATTCACGATTTCAAATCTATGCGAAACTTGCACAAGCAACCTTGGGCACCTTTTTCCTCCCCACCCCCCCCCCCCCCCCCCCCAATCCCCTCCATCCAATGGGGTTATCAATGGGCCTACCAACAGGCTAGGATTGTGCGATCCACTTGGCTATCTACTTGACTATCAACTTGTATGCTTACCAATCTACCTATACAGACACCGACAAATATCCACCGACTTTTGACACCTACGCCAATGATGCACGTCACAATACCCATTGAAAACCATCCAGACTGTCGTAGTATCCTCTTTGTTTTCCTCTTCCTCTTCTTTCCTCTCCCGGGCTCACCCTCTCGTTCCCTTTCTTCCTCCCCTCACTTCTCATCTTACCCTCCTCTTCCACTTTCCCTCTTCGTTCTCCCCCCTCCCTCTTCCTCTTCTCTCTCCCCCCCTCCTAGAAAAGATGATATGGAAACAATAGCAATCATTTCAACTCATCCATATGAGCAGAGTTTTGTACACAAGGATGAACATAGGGAGATACAACACATAACAATGGCTGCATACATATATGAGCGGAAACGAGGGGTGTGAACAAGAGCACAGGGGAGGGGGAAAGAGGGAAAGTCTAGATTTCGGCAGAGGTGGTAGTTGAGGGACATGAAAATTGAAATGAAAAGGCTGGTCTAGTTGTAGATAGAAATTGATAATACAATCAGGTGGAGATGCAAATCTTCCGTTTCAATATGCCCAGTCGCTCCATTTCCTTACACAAGATCTCCACCCCTGCGGGCAAAATATCACTTTAGTCTAGAAGCTGCGGTCCATTGGCGATAGGAATCCTTAGGTTTCCCCTTCATAAGTCGCACACTGCCATAATCACGTTGGTCATGAAGAATGTATTGCTGACGATAGAAAATCCTTTCGTATTCCTTTCATAAGTCCCACATATAGCCATAATCCAATTGGTCATGACAGATGTGTAGCAAAGTTTGACCTGTGAGGGCTTTCCTGGTCATGCTATGTTTGTTGCCATGTTGTTTGGCTAATTCAACCCAAGAATCGAGGTGCACAAGAAAAATGAAGAAACTTGATGCTTGTACACATTCTGCAATATACAGCATAAGAAGGAAACGAGAAGACAAATCCCATGAATAAACGTGTTCAAAAGAAAAATATTCTGTCCATCCAATGATTGCCGTTCGCAAGAGATTTAATCATATATGGAAGACTTATATCCATCTAATTCAGATAAAAAATTACTTTTTTTTTCTATGCAGGACAGGGATCCAAGAAAAGCACAACATAATCTCATAGCCCCAACTCCAAATGTGCGATATCTGAAATTCTTGTACATTAACGTTTTATGAGTGAGGATGAAACTTATGATTACTTGTTCTCCTCATATGTATATTTAGTGCAACCCAATAAGAAAGAAAACAATGACTGGCAGAAGAAAGATTCATTTCCGCGAAACTCTCGACTATGAATATACAGTTTCTGCCAATTCCTAAGACTAATTTCCAGATAATTTGTGTGAAGAATACCTACAACAAGTTGAACCTTATGATACATATGCTGCCTTCCTAAAATTGAAGACATGGTTGAAAACACAAGATCTACTAATACAAGCTATGCTTTACGAACCCAAGTTTCCTCAGCAATACTTTGATTTTTCCTTCCTTTATCTTTGTTTGTGGAAGGACCCTGATTGGACATAACCACCTCGGTCCAAGCAAGTGTTTTGGTATCATTCCTGGACTGACCTTGGCTTCTGCAGTCACCCTGATGGATGCTTGAGCTCTTGGAACCCGCAGCTCCAGACCAGTCCTTCCTGAATTGATTTGCAGCTTTCCGGGCCCCTGCTATTGATGCATCCAAAGAAGGTGTGGTTGCAGGCTTCTTTGCTTTACCTTCTGTTTGTGACAGTAGGTTTTCAAGTGATCCAGGCTTCAAAGATCGAGGATCTGATGAGTCTGGAGGAGGGAACTTCACAGGTGCTGGCCCAATCACTGGTCTAAGCCCTCTTGTTGCATTAGCCGCAATCTACCACATCAAACAAACAAGATGCCCGATGAGATGAAGGTTCTTTATTAAACCAGCTCACATCATAGATGTATGGACTGATATCTTACTTTTTTCTCCAGATTATAGACCTTCAACCAGCCACGCATCTGAAAAGGTACCACCAATTTCTGCAGAACAGAACAGGATCCATGAATTCATTTCATAAGAAATGGTTAATACACTACACAGCTACTCAAATCTTTCCTTCTCTCCCTTCTATCCTTCAATCACCTCACTTTCTTTTTGTCATGGACCTAAGTTCTATAATACAATAACTTGCTTATTTCCCCAAAAATACAAAACAAGAAAAAACTTTCTGAACGTTTGAAATGATATTTCTCGACTTCTATTTTATATTTTTCTCTTTGATGCCGAGAGAGAGAGAGAGAGAGAGAGAGAGAGAATATCTGGTTCCTTAAACCAGAAATTGAAATGGTCTCTGCGACAGAACGTATTCTCATACACCCCTGACCATTTAGCTTTAAGATCAACAACTCAATTCTTGGCCTACTGTATCACCTGTGTTTGCCTCCCTCGTGTGCAAAATTGAGATACCACAGCCTAGGTTCTCAAGCTTACTCTTGTCAAGCTGTAGCCTTTATACACTACAGCCTCAAGACCTCTACAATCTGCATTTCTTAGTCAGGACTCAGTGTTCAGGCTTCAAGCATCAGTGCTTCAGCCTTCAGCATTAGCACTTCACTGTCTGTGGTGCAAACTACATACAACTAGTCCATGGATACAACTTTAAAAAGGTGAATGATTGAACCATGATTCAGAGATACTTTTACATGCCATGATGAATGACAAAGTACAAAATAAAATAAAAATTGCTCATGATGAATAAAAACCTCGATTTTGATTTTCATTTTTATAAATCTCTACGATTGAAATGATTTAAATCCCGATTTGAATCTCACCTTTGTACTATGGCATCATGCAAAAATGCATTAAACACTATCATACACCTTAGTGCATAAGGCTGACTTTGAGCATTTTAATTTCAGAAATTTACCATCCACAAGCAATTTCCTGAGTCCTTGTAAGCATCTATCATCCAAAAGATTCTCTAATATGATATAATAGTATGCAAAGCATGTAGGGGCAGGTTTTCTCAAGTCCCTTCCTTGAAATAGAACAACCTCACTTTTCAAAAGGTATATCTTTGGCATAAAACAAACGATGAAGGGCAATTTTCGCTCTTTTACAAGCTCCCACATTCCATGTTTTAGATAAGCCTTGTTGACTTCGCTTCCTTTTCTTGGAAGAAGAGGGATAAGCATTCTTGCTAGATTGTCCACTTTTCTATAAATCCACATGTCCATGCACATTTGTGTACCATTTGATGCATGATCAATGCCAACATCATCCACAATGTCATCTACATTTGGTACATTAGAAGTGCCTACATCAACATATCCAATCGACGACTTCACTTTTTCCTTCACATTTTGGGGGGCTTTACCACAAGGTGATATATCAAAGCTCAGCAATCCCAAAGTATGAGCGCGGATACATTAGTGACCTCCATCAAATTTATGTGAGTAATACTTGCATTAACAAGTATATTGCCCTTTCCCCAAAGCCTTCACTTGGATAACATGCTCCCACTCTTGATTTTTGGTATGACCATGCTAGATTCAGTTCGCGAATTGGATTTTTCCAATTCTTCAGGTTGTTCTTCCGGTTCGGTTTGAACCGTTTGCAATCAATTTGTGACTAGACAGGCAAATGAATTTAAGGTGACATTTAGGGATCGGGAGTTATTTCAAAAACCGACCCCTTTCGTGACTCTTTCGCTTGTGCATTTGCTGAGAGCATACCCATGCATTTTGGAGCCTTGGCCCTTCACCATAAGCTTACCTTAGGCCTTCACCATCATCCTTACCTTCATCTTCAACCTTACCATTTGTTTGCATGACAGCTATAGCCCGTGAGAGAAGCCAATGGAGTTCATGTCCTAAAGGCTAAGCCTTTGGCATTATGCAGCCTATGAGAGAAGAATTAAGCCCTTGCTAGAGACTCGAGAGTAAGCCCTTGCTAGAGACTCGAGAGTAAGCCCTTGCTAGAGAGTAAGCCCTTGCTACTTTAAGGCTTGCAACTAAAGCCCTTGAGTTTCAGACTTGAAAGTTGACTCTTTAGTCTTGCCTCTTCACCACATAGTACACTCTTGCTTCAACCACCAATATGCCTCGAAGCATGAATGCCATGTGGGATGCCCATACCATTAGCCACTCATTGGCTAATGCTCAAAGAACTTCGGGCTCTGGCACTCGTAATTGGACATGCAAATATTGCACGAAGACCTTCTCTACCACTACACAACTTAAACATCACGTGTCTAGCTTAGGAGGAATGGGCATTTCTGCATGTGATAAGGTTCCTCTTGAGGTTGCTCAAATCGTAATATGTGAGCATGCCTTAGCACAAGAGGCTCGTGTTGCACATCGTCATGATTTGGCCTCGACGGATATCGAGATGATGGAGGACATAGTTCCTTCTCAGAGATGATGCAACCTACAACTAGTGCTACTCAAAGTCGGACTTCATCACAAAGAGTCGGAAGACAAAAGACCGCAAAGATACAAATTGTGAAGTATGTTATTGAATGCAATCTTGCATTCAATGTGGTACGTACCAAGGAATGGGGACGCCTGGTGAAAGCCATTTCTCAGGTCGGTCCATGAGATGATTGATATAGAATTGACTACAAGCGATTGCGTACTACCATGTTAGATGAGGAAAAAGATCGCATTGAGGTACCGTTAGAGCCTATTAAAATAGGCCGGGTGATGTATGGATATTCCATCATTTCTGACCTATTTCCTTTGTGCTATGGATGCTAGTAGAGCGGGGATTTGCGTTACGGGTATCTTTCAAATCAAATCTAGCATTCTTGAGGTTGGAGCTGAGAATGTGATACAAGTTATCACATATAATGCATCCAACTGTAAGAAAATGGGGCAAATGATTGAACACGAGTTCCCCAAAATAGTTTGGACACCTTGTGCTCGACATTGTATAGATCTCCTATTAGAGGACGTCGGGATAGAACCCATTGTGAATGATGCCAAACACATTGTGAGTTTCATACGTAAAAATCATTTGGCATTACCCATATTCCTACTCATAGCACCATGGAGATGATTCGGACTGCAAATACCAGATTCGGTGACATTTATGTGGTGCTATGTAGACTTCAAAAACTCATAGATGCATTGTGTGTGATTGTCAAAGTATTGGATGAGAGCTTTTGGAAGAAAGTAGATTCTCTTGTGCATGCTTTAAAGTCTACTTATATCTTTCTTCATATAGTGGACAAAGAGGGTTCACACTTGTCTGAATATTGTAAAGAAGATGCATTCATGCAAGAAATCAACCTTGGAGATGGTCATAACTTTCGAATAATCAATACACTAAGCAAGATGAATATGACATTACACCAATCTACTACAAGGGTAAGGTTAATTTTGGCCCATAGGAAAGCTAGGACATGGAAGAAATCCAAGAAGAATTTAAACTCTGCAAAATGCCATTGGTCGAAAGAGCGTCATCTACATGATATCCGCACTAATGTTGTGATGCAGCCAAAGTCTAAGGTAGAAGTGGCTATGTTGAGAGCTATCTCTTCATACCGAGCCAAAAAGTAGGGCACTATAGCTCTGGAGGAATGCAACAAGGATGCCATGGCAACATTATTGCATCGACAAGAAGAGAAGGAAAGAGCCTTCGCCCAAATTCTAAAAAATCAAGAAGATGATGCCTCATGGTGCCATGCAGCAATTGGAAGACTTAGAAGAAGAAAAGCTTCCCCTTTCCCTAGTTAACATTTCAAGGATGAAGACCTATTTTAGCTTAAGCAAGTGACATGAATGATCATTCCACTATATATACCATCAGTTCGTTTCTTTATTGCAGTTCATCCTTTCTCTAAAGCAAATAAAAGGGGCAGCTTGCACAGTGACAGTGCAAAGGCTTGATGCAGGGGCATGTAGTACTATGGATGTGCTAGGGACATATGGTCACCTTTTGATGCCTTGCAGGAAGCAGCACAATGTATGGTCGCCCATTTTCCTCTACCACTCTCTCACCCCAACTTCCTCCTCCACTCACCCTCCACATACACTCCCCCATTTTCCCTTCACCCCCTCACCCACTTTTCCTTTCATCACCCCACTCACCCACTTTTCCCTTCACCCCACTCGCCCACTTTAGTTAGGCCACTCCACTCACCCAATTTTGTTAGGCCACTCCACTCTCCCAATTTTATTAGACCACTCTAGTCGCCCAATTTTGTTAGGCCACTCCACCCGCCCAATTTTGTTAGGCCACTCCACTCTCCCAATTTTGTTAGGCCACTCCCACTCGCCTAATTTTGTTAGGCCACTCCAATCACCCAATTTTGTTCGTCCACTCCCACTCGCCCTTGAAAATTGGGCAACCCCAAAATTGGGCGACCCCAAAACTGGGAGACCCATCTCTGCATTCTCTCTCCTTCTTAAGTTGGGCGACCAACTTGTATGGTCAACTCCTCCTCCAAGGTTATCCTAGAAAAGAGAAATGAGGACATAGAACTACAATTGGAGTCACCTCAAAGTTTGTAAATGTCAGAAGGTTACTCAGGCACTCGACAGCAAACAAGTCCAAAAGTGGTTACTCTGCCAGGGGTGGAGGCCCAGCTGTACTCTCTATCTGTACTCTCTAGCTGCAAAGGTAAGCTTTCTTGTGTTGGGAGCAAAAGAAAGTGTGATTTGTGCACAGCAATCTGAAGAAATTAATGCTCACAATCTGCACAGCAATCTAACAAAATTGATGCTTACGATCTGCAGAGTACTGCATAAATCATCTACCGACAAAATTGGAGTTGCAATCAGAAACGATTTGCTGCCCTATACTTGTGTCCTGTACATCAAGATGCACGTACTGATGAACCCTGCATGAAAACCTGACCATGAGCTGCAACCCTAGAAGTACAATCTGCATGAAACTAAACCACAACTGTCCTGACGTTCTGTGCGAAACCCTGCACCTATTTACATATGTAGAACTTGCATGGACACGACGACAAGCACACCCTAAATGTATGTATGTTTTCGGGTTCTCTAGAGAAAGAAGAAGGGGGGGTGGGAGGGAGGGGTGCGCATACTATATAACATTTGTCTTTTCTTCAGGTCATTAAGCTCATCATCACAAAACTGCCAAACACTTCTTTTCTTAATATACAGTTGTCTTCCTTGGGGCATTACACTAGAGAACAACATTGAGATGAGTCCATTCACACTCAAAGAGATGATGTTAGAACTAGAATAAGAGGAAGTAATAGAAGATACATTAATACAAGCAAAATCAAACTCAATTCGCTTTGACTTTTTCATAAAGGGAAAAGGAAACAGTACCTGAGGTTCTTCACAAAGCCAACAAAATTCTGTCTGCCCTTCTAAGCGTACCTACAAAGAACGAACCAAATGCAATCGATTACGCCTTCATAAACTCAAGATAAACAAAACCAATGAAGCTGTCTTCACCCAAATGTACATGTAGACGAAGATCTTAATGCCATCAATTCAGACCTTTGTCAAGTCACTAAACTTGCGATCAATAAAAAAATTTACAAGAAGAAAGAAAAAAGAAAGAATAGCAAAGAGAATGCAAAAGAAAAACTTAAAGAAAATCTGACAGAAAATGGGGCAGGTATTCAAACATACTCCTTGTGGAACAGCTTCCCAGCTGATAAACTCTTCTAGTTTCAAACAGCCTGCTACCTTCACCGAGCCTGGGTAAACAAAAAATAAAGTATTAAAATTTGTTAAATGTTCATTTTAAGCGACATAAACATAAACATTGCAGCTGCATGAGCTCAATCATCTAATTTTAGAAAATATTTCATTTGTTGCAGCTTGCATGGATAGTTATCTACAAAGTAAACTTACAGGAAACCAAAAAATGGGAATGCGTACATGCATGCATAAGCAGACCCCCATTGTAAAACAGGAAATAGGTCATCTCAAGTAGCAATCACTTTTGGTTGCTTTCACATTTAGACACCAGCGATCACAAACAAAACTGAGATTAAAGGCTGTACTAGCTTCTTTTACTCACAAACTCTCACCTGACAGCCACGTGTCATTGGTTGTAGAACAAAAGAACCAATCATGTTTAAAAATGTAAAAAAATTATACATTTATGGAATGTATCTGGTCCCAGCCACCTTTTACAATGAGAAACTTTGTTGGCTGGACCCTTCATGAGAAGAGCTACAATAATCTCGTGTATATTAGAACAGTCACTGTTTGCCTTCCCGGATGATATGATAGCCCACATGAATACCCTGAATGCCTACTGCTTGAATGAAAGATTTCATTTCGTGCTGGTATAATAGCATTCTAATTCATACTACATACAAGAAAGGCACATCAAATATACATATGTACATTCATTGTTGATAACCATGTTCAATGTTATCCAAAGCTTCTATTTCCAAAGAACACTAAAATACAACCCTATCATGAAATGGCATGATATGAAGAATAATAAAATACACATATAATCAAAATGCAATAGGTGTCAACTTTATGTATGTAAAAAGATGAAATTGCCAACACAATGCTCATTGCTTCTCTATCTCTTGAGAAAAGCTAGAATGAGTTCAAACCCAAAAAAAAATAAAAATTAAATTAAAATAAAAAAAAAACCAATAAGCCTTGTCAAGCTTGCTTTCTAAACTATTAAAAAATCAATCCAAAGGAAGGTTGTGAATGAGAGAGTACTTGGAGTCAATCAAGAAAGTTGTTATCTTCTCTTACATGATTTGTTGGAGTGACGTTGCAAGAATACACATATAATGTGAGAAAAATGGTCCACGATGCTACAAGGCCACAAAAGGAGGAAAAGTGGAGAAGATGGAGGAAGGCTAAAAGGGATAGAAAAAAGTTCCCAACAGTCCTAGTGTGTTCACTTCTCACCAATACCACTATTTACTATAGACATCACTATGCAGAGTGCCCAAAGCACCAAAAGTGAATAATGAGCTAACTAGTTATGGTATTAAAAGAATCATGCAAAATAATAACCTTGACATTTTTCCCAAATTTAATGTTTAATTAATATTCACATATGTGGTTCTATTCCTCTACTTCAAGTTAAGATAGTTAAAATCGTCTATCTCCACTTAAATAGCTGCAAATTTAGATTAATAAAAAAAATGACATCATTAAGAAGATACTGATAAAATTAAGCAACTCCTCAACCATGTAACTTGTTGAGAGTCAAAAAAAAAAAGATAAAATTGACTAACATTCATAATAATTTAGCAGCTTACATGCTGTATTCCTGCTCAATTGGGGTGCCATGGGTTTCGATGTCAGATATAATATATTCTGACATTTCATTTGGGCACAACATATGTCTCGACTACTTTCTTTTTTCTTTTTTCTTTTACGTGTGTGTGCAAGAGCCCTTTTTTTTTTGGGAGGAGGGGAGAGAGGGTGTTTTCTAGATGAATGCATGATAGAGATCATTACTACAAAAAAGTAATATAACAAACCTAGGAGAACAGAAACAGGATAATGTTCAGGAAATTTGATGTCTGTGACTCCATCGATCCTATAAACCTCTCTGTAAAAATTCTCCATAGCTTGAATGGTTGAGGCATCAGGTATCTTTGAAGCAGCATGTATCCATATACGCTCGGAAATTACTAATAGACAAAACCGCAGTTGCGTAAGGCCTTCTCCCGTCCAAAAAAGAAATGTAGCCGGAAAATGCACTACATGTACCCAGTGTTCACTGACCTTCGTCGGGTGCGGGCCATGAACGACCTTCAACCCGCTTAATGCCATGCACAAGCAGTGAAGCCCAAGGTTGATGAAGTGTTATGCACAAATTCCCGTTCTTATGAGATGCCTGCATGTGATACGGCTTGCTCATCGCCATTCGCTCTTGAGATGAAATAGGGGACCACGACCTTACTCCACAGCGATTCACGATCTGTTAGCGCAGGGGACACATTACGTCGAACAGAACAAGTGCCATGGATAGTCCCCGTCGCAAGTGTCATATAGTTCAGGGCGTCTGCTTTTACGAAGACTTTTGTTTTTCTTTTTATTTCTAACAAAAAAAGCGAGCTTTTACTGAACCAGCATTGATTAATCTCTCAAGCTTTTCATCTTCTTGTTTTTCTTTCTTCGAAATCGACATAAAAAAGCTGACTTACAGAAAGTCTTTAAAACTCAAAAAGATATATGTTGTGCCAAAAAAGGTATCCATCAAATGTTTGCTCCATCATGAAACTCTATTCAAAAACACATATTTTTTAAATCTAGAATGATAGTAATGTGATAAAGTTTGAGAAAATTAGAACGAATTTGTTTCGAAAGAGCTATTTTTCATCTAGAGAAACAAGGTGAGACCATAATGGACCCCTGCCAAGTCTATGAGAAGATGATATGAAAACTATGTATACCTCTTTGATATTGTTAGACATTTGTTTCAATAGAATCTCATTGTTTTATAGCTGAAAACAAATAAAGGATCAAGTTTTGACAACTTGGGCTCATAACACATCTTTAATAAAGTGTTTTTCCCACTTATTTCAGCTTATATCTCACCAAAGTGAAAGAGAACACATAGAACTTTGGTAGGTATGCTTTGGATTGATCCCAAGGTGCTTTGAGCTTTATATAGCACGTGCATAGAAAGTACTATAAATCTCTATGTCTCCAGGTGTTCCTCACATAGATCTTTGGTAGTTATACTTTGGATTGATCCCAAGGTGCTTTGAGCTTCATATAATACGTGCATAGAAAATAATACAAGTTTCAATGTCTCCAAATGTTCCATCACAAAATCTTGTCTAACCACTCCTTTGTGGGATACGGGGGGTCTTGAGGGTACTATGCCTGTTCACTTCTACAGTTGCACTTTCAAACTTAAAGCTCGAGGGATTAGGCTTCACTTAACCTCCGTTTAAAAACAAAAATGTTGGAATAGATCGAAGACCCAACTTGAGAATAGAAAAAGTATATTCTATTTTGTATCGATGAATCTAAAAAGCATTGAAATTTTACTTTTTGTCTTTTAAAATATGAAAATATGATGTGCCATTTCCAAGGAGCCGTTGGGCATATGGTTAGTGCTTTTTAAGGTTCACAAATTGGCATCTTGAAGTTACAAAGAAATGTTATGATGAGTAACCTACTTAAGGATTATTGCAATAATACAATTGTTATCTTTTCTTGTTTGAAAGGCACCAAACAACTTAAGAATTATTGCAATAATACAATTGTTTAGAATTATTGCAATAATACAATTGTTTCCTTTCCTTGTTCTGAAAGCACCAACAAAATAGAGCTTCAACCATCCATCGAGGAAAGAGTTCATACTCCTTCCCTTCTACCAAGTCTTTAAGTAAATGAATCTAGGAATTGGGGATGCTTTGCTTTGAACTAAAGTAAGAACATTGTTTTCAGCACTCATTTATGAGTTTGTGACACTATCAAAAGCCTTGAGATCTTCTTATATTCCAACATTTTCTTCCTTCTTGTGTTGTTCGAGTGCTTCCACAGACGTCTAACTCCAACAATTGGTATTAGAGCAGGTCACCGCTTCATCTAGGGCATTGTCTACATGACCTCTCCAGTTGCAGTCTCAGAACCGCACAAATTTTTGGCCTCCAAACACACTATCGCAACACTTGTGCAGGCTATTTTGTCTTTTTGTACCAAAGATATATACCAGTTTCGGTTCGCCAGTATAAGCGTCTCGAAGTCTGCTACAAGTCTTGTAGACTTTGTCTTGGCAGGTCTGTTCAACTTTTTGAGATACACTCAATTTTTTGCATCAAGGTATTTTAGTCACCGGCCATGGCTGAAAGAAGTGATGTATTCCGTATGTTGGCTGTTGAGGATAATTTGGATGGTACCAACTACCCGTTATGGGCTTATATGATGCGACATGTATTGGTTGCAAAAGGACTATAGAACATTGTGCAAGGTGTTGAAAAATGTCCTATCACACCTTCAACTGTTATAACTGCAGGTATTGAAGCTGATGCACAAGGTGTCGAAGATGATGATATTTTGCATATTCCTGTTCGTGCTTCTCTTTCTGTTGCACCTACTACAGAGAAAATTTGTTGGGATGGCAGAGATGCCCAGGCACATGCATTGATAGCTTTGTCTGTCAAATGTGCCATTATTCCTCACATACGCTCTTGCAGAACAGCAAAGGATGCTTGGGACACACTTACCACATTGTACCAAGCTAGGAATGAGGCTTGTGTTGCTTACCTCCAAAAACAGTTGGAGAGTGAGCACACGAATGAAGGTGATTCTATGGATAGTTTTCTAACAAAGATCAAAGACTTGAAGGAACAATTGATTTCTATCGATGAGGTTATACCAGATAGCTCACTTGTGCATACCATTTTGTATGGTCTTCCTGATTCATATCAGATTTTTGCTTCTACTCTTCGTTTGATGATGAAAGGCAATCCGAATGCCTTGTCATTTGAGGAGTTAGTCTTTGTTCTGTTGCAGAAAGATCGGTCAAGGTAGAATAGGTCCATTATGCATGTTGCAAATCAAACTTTCCTTGCTAGTTAGAAGGGCAAAGGAAAATGGAGCTCTTTAAGTAGTAAGCTGAAATCTGCTAATTCAGCACAATCGAAGAGGGAAGACAAAAATGAAAAGAAATCAGAAAAGCAGAAATTGTTTTGCAAGTACTGTAAAGGAAATGATCATATCATAAAGAATTGTCCAAAACTAATTGCTAAAGAGGCAAAGAAGAAAGAAACTGGAATGGTTGTTGCAGAGGCCTCTACACCAAAAACAGAGTCTTCTAATCTTGTGCAGGAAGAAGAATGGGCGTTTACTATTGTTTGCAGTTTTGACCCATCTTCTCATGAGCAATGCATGTCTGTAGTAGACTCAGAGGTTTGATACTTTGATAGTGGGGCGACCAAACATATCACCTCGCAACGCAGTTTCTTCACTTCACTCTAGCCTGCCCCTACAAGGAATACTGTCACATGTGCCAACAACTCCTCTTATCCTTTCATGGGAGTTGGTAAGATCATTTTGACTACTACCGATGGTAGTTCTTTCACTTTGTCAGATGCTTTATTTGTGCCAAGGATCAAGAAGAATCTGTTATCAGTTTCAGCTTTAGCCAAGATTGGCTTGGTTGTGAAATTTATTGATGGCAGGTGTACAGTTCATGATATGTCAAATGGCGATGTGATTATTGCTTCTAGCACTTTATGTTGTGGGTTGTATAAGCTTATAGACTACGAAAGATGTGTGAATGATTTGGCATGTGTAGTACATGATTCTCAGGCTATGTCAGATGCAAAGCTTTGGCATGCATGCTTTGGTCATCTCAATTTTGCTAGTTTGCTATGCCTACAAAAATCTAAAATGGTGTCCTGTTTGCCCAAACTTGAGGCACCTGGAAAACATGTTTGTGAAGGCTGTATTTTGGGCAAAATGTAGCATTCCTCATTTCCAAAAGATGGTTCAGTTCGGGCTACTCAGAAACTACAGCTTGTACATAGTGATGTCTATGGTCCTATGCAAACACCTTCTTTTGGAAATTATCTTTACTTCGTGACTTTCATTGATTATTTTTCTAGGCATGCAAGGGTATATCCATTGAAAGCAAAGTATGAAGTGTTCATGTGCTTCAAATAGTTTTTGGTTTTGGCTGAAAATCTGTCAACATGTAAAATGGGCACCCTCCGTTTTGATCGGGGGGTAATATATGTCTTTCAATTTTAATGCATTTCTAGCTGAATGTGGGATAAAACACCAATATACAGTGATGTATACACCTCAACAAAATGGAGTTGTTGAACGGAAGAACAAGTCACTCATGGAGATGGCGAGGTGTATGGTCAAGAGTCAGGCTTTACCACATAGTTTCTGGCTTGAGGCTGTCATGTGTGCATCATATGTACTTAACAGGTGTCCCACTAAAGCACTGCAGTCTATCACTCCATATGAGGCTTGGCATGATTGCAAGCCATATGTTGCTCATCTGCATGTTTTTGGTTGTCTGGCATATGCATTAGTGCCTAAACAACATCCCGAAACATTAGATGATAAAGCAATAAAATGTATTTTTGTTGGGTACAACTCTAAAAGTAAAGGATATCGTCTATATCATCCACAGACTAAATGCATTCTAGTTAGCCATGATGTTGTTTTTGTGGAAGATGTTATTCAGCCATTGCTTTCATGTACTAAGGAGACATATGTTAGCTCCCAAGACATGTATGATACTTTGATGCCTCTTTTCACAGGTGGACAGTCTAGTGCTGGTCCTAATGAGGCAACTTCTTAGCCTTTGCAGGTTTCATGTGATGATGCAGATCATTCCATTTATGATGCAGATTTACATGATGCACTTATTGATGAGAGAGCCGATATTGAGCAGACAAAAACTATGCCAAAATGGCTGGTGTAGACCTTGCTTGACAACAAATTAGATGCACCTCTGTCATATCGTACTCGATCAGGCTCTCATAGTGCCTCCTTTGCATCAGATTGCTATGCTATGGCTGCCTCTAATCTCTGTGATGAGACTAAACTTGTTTCGTTTGATGAAGCACAAAATTTTGAACATTGGATGGCTGCAATGCAATCTGAATATGATGCTATCATGAAAAATGGTACCTGGTCTTTATGTGACTTGTGTCCTTGCAAGAAGGCCATTGGCACTAAGTGGGTATACAAGATGAAGCATAAACCTGATGGAATAGTCGACAGGTATAAGGCTAGGCTTGTTGCAAAGGGTTATGCACAGGAAAGAGGCATCGATTTTGATGAAACCTTTGCTCCTACTTGCTGAATGACTACTGTTCATAGCATTTGTGCACTTGCAGCTCATCATGCTTGGAATGTACATCAGTTGGACATTAAAACAACATTTCTGAATGGTGACTTGCATGAAGAAGTGTATGTTTTTCAGCCCCGTGGCTTTGTGCAAAAAGGGCATGAAAACCAGGTGTGTAGGTTAAAGAAGGCATTATATGGTTTAAAGCAAGCACCATATGCTTGGTATGAAAAGATACATGCCTATGTGATTGCACATGGTTTTGAGAGAAGTCCAACTGAAATCACCTTATATGTTAAGCGTGCTTCTGATCATTGTGGTTTATGTTGATGACATGCTGCTCATTGTTCCTCATGACACATATATTGCTGATTTCAAGGCTGATTTGCATGCCTCATTTGAGATGTCTGATTTCGGGCATTTGCATCACTATTTGGGCATTCAATTTATGCAACTTGATGGTGGAATCGTTTTGTGTCAAACGAAATATATTGACACATTATTGCAGTATTTTGGCCCTGAAGAATGTAAGCCTATTGCCAATCTTATGTAGACAGGTTTACAATTGAGTCTTCATGATGCCACAGATGCATTTGATGTTGTTCTCTATCAACAGGCTGTTGGATGTTTCATTTACTTATTCATTACTCGGTCAGATATTTTGTTTGCCGTCTCACAGATGAGCAGGTTTATGCATTGCCCAGGAGTCAAGCATTGCAGGCGGTTAAGCGCATATTTCGCTACTTGAGTGGTACTCGGCTACTTGGGTAGTTTTATCCTAAGGGGGGATCACTACCGCCAGATTTGCATTCTTTTTCTGACTCTGATTGGGCTGGTTGCTATGACACTTGTGTGTCCACTAGTGGCTTTTGCTTCATGCTTGGTAGCTCATGTATATCTTGGTTGAGCAAGAAGCAGCCTATTGTGGCCACTTCGAGTTGTGAGGCTGAGTATAGGGCAGCTTTCACAGTGACTGTTGAGTGTGTGTGGCTCAGACAGCTTATGGATGATTTGTGTGTTGGTCAGTCTTCTGCTAGCACCATCTTCACTGATAGTCAGAGCGCATTGGAAGTTGCATGGAACCCTGTGTTCCATGCTCGCACTAAGCACATTGAGGTGCATTATCATTATGTCAGGGAGACCTTCTCTGCTGGGGAGATCAGCTTGGCATATGTGCCCACGCAGGAGAACATTGCAAACCTTTTCACGAAGGCTCTGCCTAGGGAGAAGTTTGAAGCTTTCCTCAAAGCTTTGGGCTTACTTCCTTTTGTGGAGTGATTTCCACATAGCTTGGCACTTCCTTATACATGAGTGCCAGCTCCTTGTTCACCGCATCACTCCCAAGGGGGATTTGTTGATATATTTAGGTAGTGATGTGTGTGAACATACTAGGACCGCCAAGGCACTTTTTCCCTCTTTAGAAGGTTTTTTCCCCCCATCTTGTATATACGCCTATTGCCATAACGAGCTACTCATCCTTGTACACTCTAGTAGTAATACATTCAGTATTGTGTTGTGCTCCAAGCTTCTTCTTCCTCCTTGTGTTGTTCGCATGCTTCCGCAGACGTCTAACTCCAACATGCTCAACAATTGCTGTGAAAGATACCCTATACTCAACCTCACAATTGGAAGTGGCCACAGTAGGTTGCTTCTTTCTCAGCCAAGATATGCATGAGCTACCAAGCATGAAGCAAAAACCACTAGTAGACACATGAGTGTCATAGCAACCAGCCCAGTCAGAGTCAAAAAAAGCATGTATATTTGGCGATCGTGATCCCCCCTTAGGATAAAACAATCCAAGTGGTCGAGTACCACTCAAGTAGCAAAAGATACGCTTAACTACCTTCCAATGCTTGACTCTTCGGCAATGCATAAACCTACTCATCCGTGAGACATCAAACTGCATCTCTCGCTGAGTAATGCATAAATAAATTAGGCATCCAATAGCCTCCTGATAGAGAACAACATCAAATGCATCTCCAGCATCATGAAGACTCAATCGTAAACCCGTCTCCATAGGAGTGGCAATAGGTTTACGGTCTTCAAGGCCAAAACACTACAATAATGTGTCAATATATTTCATTTGACACAAAGCCATCCCCACCATCAACGTGCATAAACTGAATGCACAAATAATGATGCAAATGCCCCAAATTAGACATCTCAAATGAGGCATGCAAATCAGCCTTAAAATCAACAATATGCTTCTCATGAGGTTGAGTGAGAAGCATGTCATCAACATACACAACAATGATCAGAACTACATCATTAGCATGCTTAAATTATAATGTGCTTTCAGTTGGACTGTTCTCAAAATGTGAAATCAGATAGGCATGTATCTTTTCATACAAAGCACGTGGTGCTTGCTTTAAACCATATAATGCCTTCTTTAACTTGCACACCTAAGTTTTCGTGCCCTTTTTGCACAAAGCCACGGGGCTGAAAAACATACACTTCTTCATGCAAGTCACCAAATTTTGTTTTAATGTCCAATTGATGTATATTCCAACCATGATGAACTCCAAGTGCACAGATGCTACGAATACTAGTCATTCGGCAAGTAGGAGCAAAGGTCTCATCAAAATCAATGCCTCTTTCTTGAGCATAACCCTTTGCAACAAGCCTAGCCTTATACCTATCAACTATTCCATCAAGTTTAAGCTTCAGCTTGTATACCCACTTAGTGCCAATGGACTTCTTGTCAGCGGGCTGTGGAGAACGAGTTTTCCTATGCGCAACGGAAGTGTGTAGTGAACCCTTGTATGTCCAACACTTGGACAAACATCTGCACCTTAGAAAGCTTGTTGCTCTCAACACAAAACTCAAATGGACTTGATTCTTTAGTCAATCAAAGTAGACAAAGAGAGCTTTCTAATAAGCTATAAATGACTTAATTTGGACAAGTTTTGATTAGGAAACACAACTGTCAAAGATGAACTACCTGTCCACACAGGTATGCTGAAGAACTGAGCTTCACTCTCAGACTGATAGCTCTCTTAATATATATCCTTTGAGAAAGATATTTGGTACAAAGAAAGTAGACACAAATAGATTTCCAACAAGCTAAAAATCAAGTAATTTGGATGAGTTTTGATCAGGAAACTCAACTCATCAAGATAGATCACCTGCACACACAAGTACATTGTAAAACTGGACTTTACTCTCTGACAGATATCTCACAGAGTATGAATGATCTGAATGCCATATTTGAGACAGTGAAAGTAGATGCCAAGGGCTTTCCAACAAGACAAAAATCATGCAATTTAGATATGTTTTGAATGGGAAATTGAACCGACCAAAATAGACTACCTATCTACACAGGTATACTGAAAAACTGGACTTCACTCTTTCACTGATATCTCACAAATTACATAAGCTTTCAAAGAGATATTTGATATGCAGAAAGTGCACAAGATAAGATTTCCAATGAATGTTTAAACGCACAAAATGGTTACATATGCACTGAGATATGAGCTCTGCAACAGAGCTGTGTACAAACTGGCGTGCGACTGGAAGGAGTCTAAGGGAAAACCAAAATGACAAAATGGCTAGATCCGACTACTGGGAGCTCTTGCCTCTTTCTCTCCTTGTTTTGAATGTGCTCCCACTTCACTTTTATAACCAATGAGCATGTGAAGAAGTTTTTGCCTCCTTCTTAACTCACCACTTTCTCCACTACATGCTACTAACTACAAGGCAAGATATTGTATCTTTTACTCATCATGAAGTTTTGACTAGACTTTTTCTTTTCTTATTTTTTCCTTTTTTCCTCTACTTTTCCTTTATCTTTATATTTGGTAAATTTATCCAAGCATGGCTCATATGAAAACGAGCTTGTACATTTATCTTCAACACTCCCACTTAAGCTCATTTGGGAGTTATCTTCATCCATGTCCTGCAAATTTATCACATCCTTGAAGCCTTTGAGTTTAGAAGCATCCAAGAACTTTGTAAAAATATCTGCAAAGCTCTTTGGTTCTAATGAACTTTATCTCCACATCTTTGCTCAGCACCTTCTCCCTTACATAATGGTAGTGGACCTCTATGTGCTTGCTCCTTGCATGAAACATAGGATTGCTTGCCAAGTAGATACTTGACATGTTATCACCATATATAGGGATGGTTCCAACTTGCACTCCAAGATCAGCCAAAAGCTTTAATCCACATTGCTTCACATGTGGCAAATGCTAATCCTCTGTATTCAGCCTCCATAGATGAAAGTGCAACAGTAGGTTGTTTCTTTGAGCTCCACGTGATAGGTTTGCTTCCTATCATGAACACATAACCTGAGGTTGATCTTCTATCCTCCTTTGAGCCTGCCCAATCAGCATCACTAAAGACTTTGACCTGCAATTCTTCATGAAACTTGTAAAACAAAGCATGATTAACTGTATGCTTTATGTATCTCAACACTCTCTTGGCTGAATTTAAGTGTTCACTTGTTGGGGCTTGCATAAACTGAGAAAGTACACCAACAACATAAGACAAATCAGGTCTTGTAATGTTTGCATAGATCAATGATCCTACAATGCTTCTGTATATGGTTACATCTTCCAATGGTTCTCCATCATTTGAACAAATCTTTGTATTTGTGTCCATGGGTTGAGTGAGTGGTTTGCATTCACTCATTCCAAATCTGAAAAGAACATCCAACAAGTACTTCCTTTGCATCAAGTAGATGCCACTCTTTCCATAAACAACTTCAATTCCTAAAAAATATTTCAGCTCCCCAAGATATGAAATTTTAAACTCCTTACCAAGCTTCCTTTTGATATCTTTAATCCCTGTAACATCGTTTCCTGTTATGATGAGGTCATCGACATATATGCAAATATATACCTCTCTATTTTCTTCCTTCTTCATGTATAACGAAGGATCTGCACTACTTGGGTTGTATCCACACTTAGTTAGATACTCTACCAATCTCTGATGACATGCTCTTAGTGCTTGCTTCAAGCCATAAAGTGCCTTCTTCAACCTGCAAACAAAATCTGGATGGTTTTCATCTTCAAATCCAACCGGTTGACTCATGTATACCTCTTCTTGTAGTTCTCCATTGAGAAAGGCATTTTGATGTCGAGTTGATATAATGGCCATCTCCTTGAAGCACCAATTGCTATTAAGGTTCTGATAGTTCCCATCTTTGCAACGGGGCTGAAAACTTCATCATAATCTATGCCTTGTGTTTGTTTAAATCCTTTGGCAACTAATCTAGCTTTATATCTAGCTAGTGAACCATCAACATTCCTCTTTACTTTAAACACCCATTTATTTGGAACAATCTTCATACCTTCTTTCTTTGGCACTAGCTCCCATGTGTGATTATCCTTGAGAGCTTTGATCCCCTCCTTCATAGCTTGCTTCCATTCCTTTTGTGTGCAAGCTTCTTCATATGTCTCAGACTCTTTGTCTTTGATAACCTGCATCATGTATGCAAAATGTGTCGCCATAAAACTATCATAACTCAACCTTTGAGTTGGATACCTTGTCCTTGAAGATCTTCTTTCATTGCCTTTAGAAAGTTGCTTCTTTAACCTATTCAACTTTACCATCGGAGTGATTACCTCTTCATATTCTTCTTCACTTGCATTCTGTTTGGAGTACCACTTGCTTCTTCGGCTCTACTATGAGCTGAATTTGGAGACAAAGAATGGCTCCCCCTCCATGTTGAACATTCTTCATTTGATGTAGATGCCTCTGGACCTGAAGCCTTTGTGCTTGATTGTTGAACTTCTCTTTGATTTGTTCCTGCATAATCATCACAATCTTCTTCAAGAATCTTTTCCTTTCCTTTATCTTCATACCATGGTCTTAGTTCATCAAAGACCACATCTCGCGAGACTCTTAATTCCTTTGTTCTAGGGTTGTAACACTTGTATCCTTTTTGATCCGTCGAGTAGCCGATGAAAATGCATTTTTCTGACCTTGGTTCCATCTTTGTTCTAACTTCTTGTGGAATGTGAACAAAGCAAACACATCCAAACACTTTGAGGTGTGTAAGATCAGGTTTCTTACCGGAATATACCTCTTCTGGAGTCAAGTGATGTATTCCCGATGTTGTGCACCTATTCATCAAGTAAATGGAGGTAGCTTCAGCCCAGTAGTACAATGGTACCTTCATCTCGTTGAGCATGCATCTTGCAATTTCAGCAATTTGCCTATTTTTCCTCTCAGCTACTCCATTTTGTTGTGGTGTATACCTACAAGTGAATTGCCTTTTGATCCCATTCTCTTGTAGAAAATCTGAAAATTCTTTGGAGAAGTATTCTCCTCCACCATCGGACCTTAAGGTTTTGATAGACCTTCCTGTTTCCTTTTCAACTTCAGCTTTGAATCTTTTGAATATAGAAAACACCTCTGATTTTTGCTTCATACAAAACAGCCATACCTTTCTTGAGTGATCATCAATGAAGGTGACAAAAAATCTATTACCAGCCATTGATGCCTCTTGGGTTGGTCCCCATACATCCGTATGTATCAAGTCCAAGACATTTGGAGCCACATAATTGCTCCTCTTGAATGGCTGCCTCGTTTGCTTTCCTAGTTGACAAGCTTCACATAACTCATGTAGTCCAATGCTATTAAATTTTGGAAGACCTCTTACCACTTCATGTTTGCTCATGTCCTTCAGCTTTGGAATGTTGATGTGTCCTATTCTTTTGTGCCATAAGTCAAGCTCTGAAATCTTCTTGTTCCCACATTGAATGTACATGACCTTTCCATGTGGATGTTGGACATCCAAAGTGAACATCCTTCCTTCTCTTCTACCTCGAGCAATGACCTTGAAGCCTTCTTTTGGATTCTTTATGAAGCACCCATTCTCATTGAATATGACATGATAACCCTTCTCTACCATTTGTCCTACTGAAATCAAGTTCTTTGAAATTGTAGGAACATGAAGAACATTAGATAGTACCTTTGCTCTGCTTGTATCTCCAAGCCTTATATCTCCAATGTGTTCAATCATGTGTTGAGTATCATCACCTGTTTCAATACATCCTTTTCCACTTGGTACCTGTAGATTAGTGAACAAACTTCCTTGGCATGACATATGGTTACTACAACCTGAATCAATGTACCATTTTTTGTCATCTTCACAAGAGCTTCTATACTCATGTCTCATTGCAAGTAGTGTGTCCTTGCTTCCTTCACTTGAGGTGCTTGCATAGTTGCTTTGGTTCCTTTGATTGCCTCCATTTGGTCTTCCATTCTTCAGTCAAAAATCACTAGCATAGTGTCCTACTTTACCACAATGATAGCATGTTATACCTTTATGAGAATTGTAGGAGCTTCGGCCTCTTCCTCTACTTCTACCTCGACCTCTTCCTTGTGTGTTGGCATTTGATGCATCCTTGTTGTCTTCCGAATTGTTTTGATTGTAGTTGGAGTGGTTGTGACCTCTTCCTTTTCCTCTTGAGCCTCCTCTTGAGTTTCTTCCTTTACCTCGACCTGCATATAACATTTGGTTGTGGCTGTCCTTTCCTTTGGGACCACCGAAGCTAAGCTCTTTTGTGACAAGATGAGGGATTAGTTGTTCAAAACCTGGATATACATCTTTCAAGTTAATAGAAGTTATAAAAGGCTTCCATCTTTCATCTTCTCTCAAGCCATTAAGAGTATAACACACAAGATCTTTGTCTTCAACCGTTGTGCCAATAGAAGCTAAAGCATCGCTTAGCTCCTTAATCTTCAAAGTATATTCAGCTATGGATTGACTCGAACTTTTCTTGATTGTGTTCAACTCATTCTTGAGTTGAAGTTTCCTAGCTTTGGTATTTGTTGAATACATCCTTTCAAGAGCTTCCCAAGCATCCTTAGCTTTCTCTAGATGTTGAATATGACCTACCATGGCATTAGTAATGACTTGTGAAATGAGGAACATGACTCTCCTATTCCTCTCTTCCCATTCTTTTGCTTGCTTCCTTTGGACTTCGGTGGCCATAGCTTGATTGATTTGAGGTTGAGCATCATCGCCGCTCACAATACCCCATAAGCCTTTGCCCATTAGGTAGTTGGTCATTCTAAACTTCCATACGGGATAGTTATCCTTGTCCAACTTCTCTACTTGTTGACCCAAGTCAGCCATTGAAGAGTATCAAAGACTTTGAGAGTTACCTCGAATAGTTATAGTCCTTTGCTCTTGCATTTGTGAAGCTCCTTCTTGTTTTGTAGCTCCTCTTTTGCTTTGCTTCACCTCCAGCTCTGTTGATGAAGCTTCAAAACCAAGTTTGCTCTGATACCAACTGTGGAGAACGAGTTCTCCTATGCGCAACGGAAGTGTGTAGTGAACCCTTGTATGTTCAGCACTTGGACAAACATCTACACCTTAGAAAGCTTGCTGCTCTCAACACAAAACTCAAATGGACTTGATTCTTTAGTCAATCAAAGTAGACAAAGAGAGCTTTCTAATAAGCTATAAATGACTTAATTTGGACAAGTTTTGATTAGAAAACACAACTGTCAAAGATGAACTACCTGTCCACACAGGTATGCTGAAGAACTGAGCTTCACTCTTGAACTGATAGCTCTCTGAATATATATCCTTTGAGAAAGATATTTGGTACAACAAAAGTAGACACAAATAGCTTTCCAAAAAGCTAAAAATCAAGTAATTTGGATGAGTTTTGATCAGGAAACTCAACTCATCAAGATAGACCACCTGCACACATAAGTACACTGTAAAACTAGACTTTACTCTCTGACAGATATCTCCCTGAGTATGAATTATCTGAATGAGATATTTGAGACAGTGAAAGTAGATGCCAAGGGCTTTCCAACAAGACAAAAGTCACGCAATTTGGATATGTTTTGGTCGGGAAACTGAACCGACCAAAATAGGCTACCTATCTACATAGATATACTGAAAAACTAAACTTCACGCTTTCACTGATATCTCACAAAATACATAAGCTTTCAAAGAGATATTTGATATATAGAAAGTACACAAGATAAGCTTTCGAATGAATGTTTAAACGCACAAAATGGTTACATATGCACTGAGATATGAGCTCTGCAACAGAGCTGTGTACAAACTGACGTGCGACTGGAAGGAGTCTAAGGGAAAACCAAAATGACAAAATGGCTAGATCCGACTACTGGGAGCTCTTGCCTCTTTCTCTACTTGTTTTGAATGTGCTCCCACTTCACTTTTATAACCAATGAGCATGTGAAGAAGTTTGTGCCTCCTTCTTAACTCACCACTTTCTCCACTACATGCTACTAACTACAAGGCAAGATATTGTATCTTTTACTCATCATGAAGTTTTGACTAAACTTTTTCTTTTCTTATTTTTTCCTTTTTTCCTCTACTTTTCCTTTATCTTTATATTTGGTAAATTTATCCAAGCATGGCTCATATGAAAATGAGCTTGTACATTTATCTTCAACACGGGCAAGTCACATAAAGACCTGGTACCATGTTTCATGATAGCATCATATTCACATTGCATTGCAGACATCCAATGTTCAGAATTTTGTGCTTCATCAAATGAAACAGGTTCATTCTCATCACAGAGATTAGAGGCAATCATAGCATAGCAATCTGATGCAAAATAGGCACCATGAGAGCCTGAATGAATATGGTATGACAGAGGTGCATCTAATTTGCTGTCATGCAAAGTCTACACCAACCATTTTGGCATAGTTTTTGCCTCCTCAATATCAGGTCTCTCATCAACAAGTGCATCATGTAAATCTGCATCAGAAATAGATTGATATGCATCATCACATGAAACCTCTAAAGGCTGAAAAGTTGCCTCATTAGGACAAGCACTAGACCATCCACCTGTAAAAAGAGGCAACAAAGTATCTTACATGTCTTTGGAGCTAACAGATGTCTCTTTCGTACATGAAAATAAAGGCTGAATAGCATCTTCCACAAAAAAACATCATGGCTAACCAAAATGTGTTTAGTCTCTGGATGATACAGACGATAGCCTTTACTTTCAGAACTCTACCCAACAAAAATACATTTTATTGCTTTATCATCCAATTTCCTACAATGTTGTTCAGGCACTAATGCATATGCCAGACAACCAAAAATGTGAAGATGAGCAACAGATGGCTTATGACCATGCCAAGCTTCATATGGAGTGATAGACTGTAGTGCTTTAGTGGGACACATATTACGTGCATATGTTTCACACATGACAAACTCAAGCCAGAAACTATGTGGTAAAGCCTGACTCTTGACCATACACCTCGCCATCTTTCGTTCAACAACTCCTTTCTATTGAGGTGTATACGGCACTGTACATTGATGTTTTATCCCATGTTCAACCAGAAATGCATTAAACTTAGAAGACATATATTCCCCCCCTCGATCAAAATGGAGGGTGCCCATTTTACACCCTAACAGATTTGTTTGTATGGGACCACAAACATCACTATGAACAAGCTGCAATTTTTGAGTAGCTCGAACTAAACCATCTTTTGGAAAGGAGGAACACTGCATTTTGCCCAAAATACAGCGTTCACAAACATGTTTATTGGGTGCCTCAAGTTTGGGCAAAGAGCCTTCACAAACAATTCTGTAGGCGTAGCAAACTAGCAAAATTCAGATGACCAAAGCGTGCATGCCAAAGCTTTGCATCTGACATAGCTTGAGAATCATGTATTGCGCATGTTGAATCATTCATAGATTTTCCATAGTCTATGAGCTTATACAACCCACGACATAAAATGCCAGAAGCAATAATCATGTCGCCATTTGACAAATCATGAGCTGTACACCTATCATCAACAAATTTCACAACCAAGCCAATCTTGCCTAATGCAGAGATTGATAACATATTTTTCTTGATTTGTGGCACAAACAAAGCATCTGACAAAGTGAGAGAACTACCATCAACAATAGTCAGAATGATCTTACCAACTCCCATAACAGGATAAGAGGAGTTGTTGGCGCATGTGATAGTATTTACTGTAGGGGCAAGCTCAAGTGAAGTGAAGAAACTACACTATGAGGTAATATGTTTGGTTGCCCCACTATCAAAATATCGAACATCTAAGTCTACTGCAGACATACACTGCTCAGAGAAGATGGGTCAAAACTGCAAACAATAGTAAACACCCATTCTTCATTATGCACAAGATTACCTAACATTGTTTTCGGTGTAGAGGCCTCTGCAACAACCATTCCGGTCTCTTTCTTCTTTGCCTCTTTTGCAGCCAATTTTGGATAGCTCTTAATGACATGATCATTTGCTTTACAATATTTGCAAAATGATTGCTGCTTTTTTTATTTCTTCTCATCTTTTTCTTCCTTCTTTGAATGTGGAGCATTTGAAGATTTCTGCTTACTAGTAGATGAGCTCCATTTACCTTTGCCCTTCTGACTAGCGAGGAAAGCTTGATCTGTAACACACATAATGGACTTGTTCTACCTAGATTGATCTTCCTATAGCATAATAGAAACTAAGTCTTCAAGTTACATGGCATTTGGATTGCCTTTCATCATCAAACGAAGAGTAGAACCAAAACTCTGATATGAATCAGGAAGACCATTCAAAACGGTCTGTAGAAGTGCGCTATCTGGTATAGCTTCATCAACATAAATCAACTATTCCTTCAAATCCTTGATCTTTGTGAGAAAATTGTCCATAGAATCACCTTTATTCATATGCTCACTGTCAAAATGTTTTCGGAGATAAGCAACATGAGCCTCATTCTTAGCTTGGTACAATGTGATAAGTGTATCCCAAGCATCCTTAGCTATTTTGTAAGAGCAAATGTGAGGAATTATGGCATTTTTTATAGACAAGGCTATCAATGCATGTGCTTGAGCATCTCTACCATCCCAACGAATTTGATATGTAGTAGGTGTAGCACGAATAGGAATATGAAGAATATCAACATGTTCAATGCCATCTGCATTAGCTTCAATACGTGTATTTGCAGGTGTAATAGGATGTTTTTCAACACCCTGCACAATGTTCCACAGTCCTTTTGCAACCAATACATGTCGCATCATATAAGCCCACAATGGGTAATTGGTATCATCCAACTTATCCTCAATAGACAACATATGGAATACATCACTACTTTCAGCCATATCCATTGACTAAAATACCTGGATGTAAAAAAAGACTGTATTTGAAAAATTTGAACATAACTACCCTAACAAGTTCTGTTAGACCTGTACCAGACTTCGAGATGCTTATACTGGCGAACTAAAACTTGTATATATCTTTGGCACAAAAAGACAAAATAGCATGTAAAAGCACTATGATAGTGTGTTCGGAGGTCGAAATGAGCTCAGATCGCGAATTCGGTAGATTTCATGCGATTCTGAGACTGTGATTGGAGGGGTGTCGACGACGCCCTAGATGAAGCAACGACTTGCTCTGATACCAATTGTTGGAGTTAGACATCTGTGGAAGCACGCGAATACCACTAGAAGAAGAAGACGAAGAAGCTTGGAGCATAATACACAATACTAAAGGTATTACCACTAGAATGTACAAAGATAAGTAACACGTTAGGGCTATAGGCATATATACAAGCCGAGGGAGAAAACCTCCTAAAGAGGGAAAAAAGTGCCCCGGCAGTCCTAGTGTGTTCAGACACATCACTAACTAAATATATCGACAACTTGTCCTTAGTGCCACTCAAATATCTCAAAATCATCTTGACCACCTCCAAATGCTTTTTGTCAGGATTTCACATATATCTGCTCACAACTCCCATTGCAAATGCAATGTCTGGTCTTGTAGCTACCATAGCATACATGAGACTACCAAGAATAGATTGATAAGGAATTTTGGTCACGAATTCCTTTTCCTCGTCTAATTCGGGGAAATAATCCTTGCTCAATTTCACGTATGTGTGTAAAGGTGTACTCAATGCCTTGCAACCATGCATGTTGAACCCTTGAAGTAATTTGGATATGTACTCACTTTGGGACAAGTATATGCATCTTTTACTCCTATCATGAATAATGCACATGCCAAGAATATGTTTGGAATCCCCACAATCCTTCACATAAAATGTCTCATTCAATTTCTTTTTGAGAAATGATAATTCATAGGAGGATGTCCAAGCAATCTACATATCATCAACATAAAGTATTTGTTGGAGTTAGACGTTTGCAAAAGCACGCAAGGAGCACAAGGAAGAAGAAGCTTCAAGCACAACACACAATACTGAACGTATTACCACTAGAATGTACAAAGATAAGTAACCCATTAGGGCTATAGGGGTATATACAAGCCATAGTATGTGGATGATACAGACGATAGCCTTTGCTTTCAAAATTGTACCCAACAAAAATACATTTTACTATTTTATCATCCAATTTCTTGTGATGTTGTTCAGGCACTAATGCATATGCGAGACAACCAAAAACATGCAGATGAGCAACAGATGGCTTGTAACCATGCCAAGCCTTATATGGAGTGATAGATTGCAGTGCTTTAGTGGGACACCTATTAAGTACATATGTTGCAAACATGACAGCCTCAAGCCAGAAACTATGTGGTAAAGCCTGACTCTTCACCATACACCTCGCCATCTCCATGAGTGACCTGTTCTTTCGTTCAGCAAATCCATTCTGCTGAGGTGTATATGGCACTGTACACTAATGTTTTATCCCACGTTCAGCCAGAAATGCATTAAAGTCAGAAGACATATATTCCCCCCCTCGATTAGAACAGAGAGTGCCCATTTTACATGCTGACAGGTTTTTAGCCAAAACCAAAAACTATTTGAAGCACGTGAACACTTTAGACTTTGCTTTCAATGGATATACCCATGCATGCCTATAAAAATGTTCAATGAAAGTCATGAAGTAAAGATAGTTTCCAAGAGAGGGTGTCTGTAAAGAACCACAGACATAATTGTGAACAAGCTGCAATTTTTGAGTAGCTTAAAGTGAACCATCTTTTGTAAAGGAGGAATGTTGCATTTTGCCCAAAATACAACCTTGCCTCAAGTTTGGGCAAAGAGGACACCATTTCAGATTTCTACACACATAGCAAACTAGCAAAATTCAGATGACCAAAGCGTGCATGCCGAAGCTTTGCATCTGACATAGCCTGAGAATCATGTACTACACATGCTGAATCATTCATAGATTTTTCATAGTCAATGAGCTTATACAGCCCACGACATAAAATGCTAGAAGCAATAATCATGTCGCCATTTGACAGATCATGAATTGTACATCTGTCATCAACAAATTTCACAACCAAGCCAATCTTGGCTAATGCAAAAATTGATAACATATTTTTCTTGATCCGTGGAACAAACAAAGCATCTAAAAAAGTGAAAGAACTACCATCCGTAGTAGTCAGAATGATCTTACCAACTCGCATGACAAGATGAGAGGAGTTTTTGGCACATGTGAGAGTATTCCCTAAAGAGGCATGCTCGACTGAAGTGAAGAAACTGCGCTGCGATAATATGTTTGGTTGTCCCACTATCAAAGTACCAAACAACTGAGTCTATTGTAGACATACACTGCTCATGAGAAGAAGGGTCAAAACTGTAAACAATAGTAGACGCCCATTCTTCATTCTGCACAAGATTAGCAGACTCTATTTTTGGTGTAGAGGCCTCTGCAACAACCATTCCAGTCTCTTTTGCAGTCAGTTTTGGACAGTTCTTTATGACATGATCATTTCCATTAATATACTTACAAAAGAATTTCTTCTTTTCTGATTTCTTCTCATCTTTTTCTTCCTTCTTCGAATGTGTAGCATTTGCAAATTTTTTCTTACTAGTAGATGAGCTCCATTTAGCTTTGCCCTTCTGACTAGCCAGGAAAGCTTGATCTACAACACACATAATGGACTTGTTCTGCCTAGACTGATCTTCCTACAATAAAACAAAGACTAAATCCTCAAATGACAAGGCATTTTGATTGTGTTTCATCATCAAACAAAGAGTAGAAGCAAAACTCTGATATGAATCAAGAAGACCATTCAGAATGGTCTGCACAAGTGAGCTATCTAGTATAACTTCATCAGCAAAAGAGGTAAGCAACACGAGCCTCATTCCTAGCCTGGTACAATGTAGTAAGTGTATCCCAAACATCCTTATTTGTTATGTAAGAACAAATGTGAGGATAATGGCATGTTTGACAGAAAAGGCTATCAATGCATGTGCCTGAGCATCTCTGCCATCCCAATGAATTCTCTCTGGAGTAGATGTAGCAGAAACCGCAACACAAACAGGAATCTAAAGAATATCAGCATCTTCAATGCCATCTGCATCAGCTTCAATACCTGTATTTGTAGGTGTAATAGGATGTTTTTCAACACCCTGCACAATGTTCCATACTCCTTTTGCAACCAATACATGTCGCATCATACACGCCCACAATGGGTAATTGGTACCACCCAACTTATCCTCAATAGCCAACATATGGAATACATCACTCCTTTCAGTCGTCAATGGCTAAAATCATCCAATCCGAAAACATGTATGGTCTCCTCTTTGTCTTCATAAGCTTCTTTTGTGCTTGAGTGACTTGGAGAAACTCCATAACAAGAAAATGACTTACCCACTTGCAGTCAGGCCAAAATTTCTTCTTCCTCGTATAAATCCAATTCTGACTTGTCAATCATATCTTTTCCCATACAAATGCAAACTGTTTGCATCATGCTATTATGTCTCTAGTGGTTTGGTCCTTCTTCCAAATATATTTCTTTAAGCTCTTTTCCTTCATGCTTTATTACCGACATAGTATCCTTGCCCCAATCATGTAAAACACTAGCATGTCTTAACCAAGGTCTCCCAATCAACAATGAAAAACCTCCATCTACCTATGGTAGTCTTAATACAATGAAGTCAAAAGAAAAGATGATACCTTGTACTTCAATTGGAATTCAAGGGACCACTCCCATTGGACTTACTCCGCTTTGGTTCGGCCAATCTCACGATGAAGTTGGTTGGTCTTGATGGTTGAAGTCCAGGATTTTCCATTATATGTTTAGGCATATTGCCAGATGCCTTATGGTTGATTTGGGTGTCGGTCAGTCTTTTTCCACCACCATCTTCACTGAAAGTTAGAGTGCATTGGTAGTTGCGAGGAACCTTGTGTTCCATGTTAGCACTAAGCACATTGAGGTGTGCTATCATTATGTCAGGGAGAGGTTCTCTGTTGGAGAGATCAGTTTGGCATATGTACCCACACAAGAGAACATTGCAGACCTTTTCACAAAGGCTCTACCTAGGGAGAAGTTTGAAGCTGTTCGCAAAGCTTTGGGCTTACTTCCTTTTGTGGATTGATCCCACATAGCTTGGCACTTCCTTGTACATGAGTGCCAACTCCTTGTTCATTGCATCAATCATAGGGGGATTTGTTGATATATTTAGGTAGTGATGTGTGTGAACACTCTAGGACCGTCACGACACTTTTTTCCCTCTTTAGGAGGTTTTTTCCCCCAATTTGTATATATGCCTATAGTCCTAATGGGTTAGTTATCTTTGTACATTCTAGTGGTAAGACATTTAGTATTGTGTGTTGTGCTCCAAGCTTCTTCTTCTTCCTTGTTTTGTTTACGTGATGTCACAGACGTCAAACTCCAACAAGACTATCATCACCCAAGCGGAAAAGCCATTGCCACATAGGGTGAGGCAACTCTATGATTCCACAAACCCCATCCCACAATCATTAGAATAGTTTGCTTATGGATTGAGGCGATCACAAAGAATAGAGGAACAGAGATGGGCAAGCACCCATATTGTAAACACATCCCTAATGGCTAAGCTCATTCAAGAACAAGGAAAGGAACCAACCAATGTGGAAGAGGCACTCCACAACCCGAATTCGAGGGCTGCCATGCAAAGAAAATACAACAATATCATGAAGAATGGAGCTTGGGAGCTAGTGGATTGACGCCTCAAGCATAAATTCATTGGCACTAAGTGGGTCTATAAGCTAAAGTATGAGGTTGATGGTACCTTGGAAAAGGAAAAAGCAAGAATTTATGCATAGGGCTTCTCACAAGTTGAAGGCATTGATTTTTCTGAATCATTTGCCCTGTTTGCAAGGATGACTACTATCGGAGTAGTACTAGCTATGGCTGCACATAAGCAATGGCAAGTCTATCACAGGGATATCAAATCAGCATTTTTGAATGGAGACCTCAAGGAGGAGGTATATGTGTCTCATCCACCAGGGTTTGAGGCTCCCCATTGAAAGAACAAGGTATGTGTGATGCTAACTTCTATGTTTTAAAGAGAGGAGGGAAGACAATTGTGTTTGTACTCTATGTAGATGACCTTGTGATTACAGGAAATGATGATGCTCTTTTTCAACAAACAAAAGATATCCCTGAGTTCAGAATTTGAAATGATACACTTTGGATTAATGCATTATTGCTTAGGCCTTGAAGTTTGGCAAGAACAAGGGAATATTTTCAGCACTCAACAAAAGTATGCAAGATAGACATTGAAGGTGTTCAACATGGAGGATTGCAAGGAAATTTCTACACTTGTGGAGGTCAACACAAAATTGAAGATACTTCACCTCTAGTGGGTATTGTAAGATACAAGAAATTAGTTGGAAGCCTCATCTACTTGTGCAATAGTAGACTAGATATCTCTTATGTTGTTGAAGTAGTAAGCAGGTTCTCTAATAAGCCTTATCAAAATCATTGGAAGGCATGCATGTAGATACTTAGGTATGTGAAAGGAATAACTGATTATGTTATTCTTTATGAAGACAAATCATCTTTGGTTGGATGTTGTGACTTAGATTGGGTAGGAGATATTGATACTAGAAAATCAATTTTTGGATATTACTTTTCTTTAGGATTAGGGATTTTCTCTTGGATTAGTAAGAAGCAACAGACTATAGCATTGTCTTCTACTGAAGCTGAGTACAAACTAGCATGTGTTGCAGCATGTGAAGTACTATGGTTGAGGAGGATCCTATGGCACATAGGAATACACACATAGGAGTAGGGTTGAAGTGTGACAACCAAAGTTGCATGACCATCGCTAAGAATCCTATTTTCCATGCACATACCAAGCACATAGAAATTCAGCATCACTATGTGCATGAGTTGATTGAGGACGGGGTCATGGAGATAAGGTATTGTCCAATTGAAGAAAATGGAGCAGACATCTTCACCAAGGCTCTTTGGAGAGAGCAATTTCATCGACACTTTCCAAAGCTTGGCATTGGACCGAGGAGGCAATTCACCATAGTTTTTTTTTGGGGGGGGGTAGATATACTCAATACTCCACCCTCAAGTGGCCACAAATGATCCATGGTGTTCTAAGTTATAAGGGCCCCATTATGAGGAGAATCCATTGTGAGAGCCCAGACATTTGTGGAACCCTAACTTCCAAGTCAGATGAGCTCTATATGTGATCATTGATGGATATAAATTACCTTTGTGAGCCTAGCCATTAGGCTAGGTAGGACATAAAGTTCCGGGCCATTGGGTTGTCATTCAAGGCAAAAATAAAGGCCTTGTGGTGCCATGTGATTTCTCCATAGAACCTTAATGGGGGTAGTGCAAAGGGGGGGATTGTCCCCTTCTATGGGGTCCAAGGGGCCTATCCCCTTGGATTGTAGGGCCGAGATGGTAGGACTTTTGCTCATGGAGATATTGTTGGATTATAAATTTTGTCGACTATTTTTGTACATCCCAATTATGTTTATCTACACGGTATCCCCTTATAAATGCTATATAAGCATGGTCCATGTTGAGATTTATAGAACATTGCAGACTAGTAAGCGCTTCATCTAGAGTCTATCTAGATTTCCATTTAAGATCCATATTGGGAGTGCATGGGTGGACAACATTGTTGGAACTACATTACTCTTGGCAATCTGAGAATTTGAGTTCTCTATCTCTCAGTCTGTGTCTTTGTGTGCTTTTTTCTCTCAACTCTATCTACTGGTCTATTCCATTGTGCTCTTATTTTCTTACACCAAAGGTTTGATGCTTTTATGAATTCTTAAGGCTATTCTCAAAGCAATGAGCATCATTTTCTCTACACAAAGAGATGCTTACATTGTAGCTGGATATGCTTGATACTTTACGTCAATGATATGTTGATTGTTGGGAAGTCTTTTTATGAGTTGTCACTTCTCAAAAAGAAGTTGAATGAAACATTTGATATGAAGGATTTGGGGGATACCAAACATATTCTTGGCATGCACATTACTCGTGATAGGAGTAAAATTACTCATGATAGGAGTAAAAGATGCATATGCTTGTCTCAAAGTGAGTACATATCCAAAGTACTTCACATGTTCAATAGGATGGAAAGGCATTGAGTACACCTTTACCCACATGTGTGAAATTGAGCAAAGATGATCACCCCAAATCAGATGAGGAAAAGGAATTTATTACATAATTTCCTTATGAGTTTGATATTGGTAGTCTTCATGTATGCTACAGTAGCTATGAGGCTAGACATTGCATTTGTAATGGGAGTTGTGAGTAGATATATGTCTAATCTTGGCAAGAAGCGTTGGGAAGTGGCCAAGATGATTTTGAGATATTTGAGTGGCACTAAGGACAAGTGCCTATGCTTAGGTAGAGGAAAGGCATCCACTATGGGTTACATAGATTCTGATTATACTAGTTGTGTAGACAATCAAAAGTTTACATGATGATACATTTTTCATTTTGCTGGAGTTGCTATCTCTTGGAGATCTCGTCTTGAAGAATGTACAAATATTTCCACCACATAAGCAGAGTATGTTGTAGCAAGTGAGTTATGTAAGGAAGCATTGTGGCTTTCTCGTCTTGCTTGCCATATGGGTCTACCTCAACATATACCTTATTTGCTCACTGGTAGTTAGAGTGCCATTGTTTTGGCTAAGAATCTGGTCTATCATGCAAAGACAAAGCACATTGAGGTAAGGTATCACTTCATAAAAGATTTCTTAGCCACTCAGCACATTATTCTTGAGAAGTTTCATACTCGAGATAATGTTGCAGATGCTTTGACCAAAGCTCTACCACAGGATAGCTTTCGACACTATTGTCACTTGATGGGGGTTACTTGATTCATGATCTTACATAGTTACTTGTACATTGTGTTACATGCCCATCAAGTGGGAGATATAGTCTATATACTTACAGTCAGTTATTGTTTATCATTATTTATTTTTCTCTGTTGGAGTTTGAGGTCTGTGAAAGCCCACAAACAACACAAGGAAGAGGAAGAAGCTTGGATCATAACACATACTACTGAATGTATTACCAAGAGAAGGTACAAAGATTAGTAACCGATTAGGGTTATAGTTGTATATACAAGTCGGGGGAAGAAAACCTCCTAAAGAGGGAAAAAAGTATTGTGGTAGTCCAAGTGTGTTCACATACATCACTACCAAAATATATCAATAAATCCCCCTTAGGAGTGGTGTGGTGAACAAGGAGCTGGGACTCAAGTATAAGGAAGTGCCAAGTTATGTGGAATCAATCTACAAAACAAAGTAAGCCCAAAGCTTTGTAGAAATCTTCAAACTTCTCTCTAGGCCAATCCTTTGTGAAAAGGTATGCAACGTTTTCCTGTGTGGGCACATATTGATCTCTTTAGCAGAGAACCTCTCCCTGACATAATGATAGTGCACCTAAATATGCTTAGTGCTAGCATGGAACACAGGGTTCCTTGAAAATGCCAATGCGCTATGACTTTCTACGAAGATGGTGATGGTAGAAGACTAACCAACACCCAAATCAGCCATAAGGAATTTGAGCCACACACACTCAACAATCGCCATGAAAAATGCCCAATACTCAGCTGCACAACTAGAAGTGGCCATAGTAGGTAGGCTACTTCTTGCTCAACCAAAATAAGCATGAGCTACCAAGAATGAAGCAAAAACCACTGGTGGACACATGAGTGTGATAGCAACCAGCCTAATCAGAGTCATAAAAAGCATCTAAATCTGGTGGTAGTGATCCCTTGGGATAAAACAATCCAAGTAGCCAGGTACCACTCAAATAGCGAAAGATGCGCTTAACCAACTGGCAATGCTTAACACTTGGGCAATGCATAAACCTGCTCATGTGTGAGACATCAAACTAAATATCTAGCTGAGTAATGCATAAGTAAATCAAGCATCCAACAACCTGATGATAGAGAACAACATCAAATGCATTTCCAACATCATGAAGACTCAACCATAAACTTGTTTTCATAGGAGTGGCAATATGTTTGTAGTTTTCAAGGCCAAAATGCTGCAATACTATGTCAATATATTTTGTTTGACACAAAGCTATTCCACCATCAACTTGCATAAACAGAATGCCCAAATAATGATGTAAATGCCCCAAATCTGATATCTCAAATGAGCCATGCAAATCAATCTTAAAATCAGCAATATGCTTCTCATTAGGACTATTGAGTAGCAGGTCATCAACATAGACAACCATGATCAAAGGCACATTATTTTCATGCTTAAAATATAAGGCGCTCTCAGTTGGACTGTTCTCAAAACCATGTGTAATCAAGTAGGCATGTATATTTTCATACCAAGCACATAGTGCTTGCTTCAAACCATATAATGCCTTTTTCAACTTGCACACTTTGTTTTCATGCCCTTTCTACACAAAACCACGAGATTGAAAAGCATACACTTCTTCATGCAAGTCACCATTCAAAAATGAAGTTTTGATGTTGAACTGATTTACATTCCAACCATGATGAGCTGGAACTGCATAGATGCTACTATTACCGTTCAGATCCCGCAGACGCACGAATGTAGAGGATAGTACAGAAACGATAATCACACAAAAGTACAAAGAGACAAGAGACGACACCAGATTGGGTACAATTTTCCCCCACATACTCTGGTGGACGAGTCTATCAGAGGATGTGTATTTATAGGTGTTTCTTATTACATCTTGAATAGAAGATACATGAGGGCCAAGCTTTGAAAAGCGTGCTTTTGCTTTATTTACCAAAAATCACAATTTTCTATTTTTAAAGCAATCTATTATTTTTTCACAAATAACTAAAAAAACTATCTTCTAAAAATAACTATTTTCTAAAAATATTCTTATAAATATCTCCAAAAATATTCGAATAAGTCCATGTGCATTCGCACCCTCATGGATCTTCACCTGCTAAATCAAAACACAAAACACATTAAAAGCCTCAATGCATTAAACTCTATTTAACATTCCAATATTCCATAAAGTATAACATGTCTCCCAGTTGACAAGCACCTAATCTCAGTCGATAAGAATAAAATAGATATGGATGGCCACTCACATGTCCCATCACTGAACAACCATAAGCATGTTTCATGTAAAAACACATGCATGGAACTGGAAAACTAGAATTTAATGTGAATCTGAATGATAAGCAGGGTTAAGTCTATTTTCGAACCTAAAAATGAATATCTTGATGTGATAAAATAACTTTTGGAAAATCATGAATGATTAGTAGCAGTCTATTTACTAACCATGAATGATTAGTAGCAATTTGAAACAAATTACAAGCCTTTGCTCAATGGAACATGAAGAAATAAGAAACTCTTAGTATGTTCTATGTACTTGAATGCATATGCATACTTATTTGCTGAAAATTTTGGCAGCATAATGGTGCAATTTTGAAAATCGGAAAAATTACGACAAGCAATTTCCATGATATTGGTGCCAACATACACAATCTATCTACAAAGAGACCGAAAAGAGATTAAACACCTTGACAATTTTATATTTTTCTCCTCGTCAACCTGCAAGAAAATACTTATTGTCCATGCAAAAAAAAATACAGGCACCACATAATACGAATCCACATCTTAACTACACGTCTACTCTAGGTACTATGCAAAATTTGCATGTCCTATATGCAATATAATGCAAAAAAAGAGCAACAATGCATATAAATTGAATAGAAACTGATCTAGAGGTTCAAAAGATCATTTGCAGGTGTGTGTAGGTGCTGAAGATTATCCACACTCCATCGGAATAACTTTCTAAGTTTCTCCCAATAATTTGTGCTTTAAAACAATGCTTAAAAGAGGGGTGTTGAAGAGAAACGACAAATATACTTCAGAACTCTAAAAATAACCAAGACTTCCAAACTATGGCTTGAAGTCACTCTCTCGAGAGAGCTCTGAAAGAGCTCTTCATAGCAAAAGAAATCTCCAAAATTGAATATTGGAGGACCAAGATATGACCAAAGAATAGATATGGTTGGTGTAAATAGCTAAAACATTAAGTCTTTTAGGTATGGCGTAAAAAAAAAAGCATCGAATGGCTCTTCTATCTGAGTGGCACATGAACGTTTGGACTAATCCCGTATATCATGCTTTAGCTTAAAATGCTATATATAGATGTGTAAGATATCTTTTGTCGTCAAGATGAAAGAGCGGTCTCTCTGATGACCTCATCATTTTAATACTCATGCCGCCAGCGGGCTAACCTCATCTTTTTAATACTCATGCCGCCAGCGGGCTAAAAAATCCCACATATGCTATTCAAGGAGACATAATCTTCTTGCTCAGCTATAAGTGTAGCACTCTCTCAATGCAAAGCTTAAGAAAACTATAAACATAATCTTCTTGATGAGCTGCTCTTGCTCTAGGTGCTGAAAAGCCTCGCGGGCGACTATAGAGTCAGGCAATGCACTGATAGACTCGTTCGTCAATACAATCAAAAGAAGTACTTCTCTCGACGAGCGTCAAAAAATGGCTCTAGACGAGGGCGGGCTGAGGCATAAGAGTCCGCGTATGCACGCAGGCAACCAGATCACTTAACGTCATGTGGATAAGCCTCCAGGATGATGGGGATCATGCGCAATATGTGTGTAGAGGGGGCCGTTCCCATGGCCTTCCCAATCGTCAGTTGTTAGAGAGGGCGACCAAGAGGTGTGTTCCTATGGAGCTTTTCGAAAAAACTTAAAAGGCTTTTGCACCAACATCTACTTAGAACGCTTTGAAAGTTCCCTCCTGAAGACGACGGCCGATGATGGCTTTTCATTCGCTCCTCCTCCAAGAAGATGATGAAATCATGGCCAAGAAAAGCAAGCTCCCGCCAAGACAAAGATGATGATGACCTAGATCATGTCGAAAATAGCTACACATGCATCTCTGTAGACCTGCCTCAGCTCTGATACCACTGTTACCCTTCGGATCCCACAGATGCACGAATGCGAAGGATAGCACAAAAATGAAAATCACACAAAAGTACTTAGAGAATACAAAGAGACAAAAGACGACACCAGATTGGGTACAATCTCCCCCACATACTCTGATGGATGAGTCTATCAGAGCATGTGTATTTATAAGTATTTCTTATTACGTCCTGAATAGAAGATACATGAGGGCCATGCTTTTTCTTTATTTACCAAAATCATAATTTTCTATTTTTAAAGCAATCTATTATTTTTTCAAAAAAAAAAAACTAAAAATACTATCTTCTAAAAATATTCTTCTAAATATCTCCATAAATATTTGAATAAATCCATGTGCGTTCACACCCTCATGGATCTTCACCTGCTAAATCAAAACACAAAACACATTAGAAACCTCAATGCATTAAAATCCATTTAACATTCCAATAATCCATAAAGTATAACAGCTACGAACAATAGTCATTCGGCATTGTAGAAGAAAAGGTCTCATCAAAATCAATGCGTCTTTCTTGAGCATAACCTTTTACAACAAGCCTAACCTTATACTTGTCAACTACTCCACGAAGCTTACGCTTCAGCTTGTATACCCACTTGGTGCCAATGGCCTTCTTGCAATGAGGAAAATCACATAAAGTCTAGATTGTCCACCTATAAAAAGAGGCAACAATGTGTCATACACACCTTTGGAGCTAATTGATGTCTCCTTAGTACATGAAAGTAATGGTTGAATTGCATCTTCCACAAAAACAACATCATGGCTAACCAAAATGCTATGTGGATGATATAGACGATAGCCTTTCCTTTCAGAACTGTACCCAACAAAAATACATTTAAGGCACTAATGCATATTCTAGACAACCAAAGACACAAAGATGAGAAACATATGGTTTGCGACCATACTAAGCCTCATATGGAGTGATCAACTACAATACTTTAGTGGGACACCTGTTAAGTACATATGTTGCACACATAACAACCTCAAGATAGAAGCTATGTGGTAAAGTGTGACTCTTGACCATACATCTCGCCATCTCTATGAATGACCTGTTCTTTCATTTAGCAACTCCATTCTGTTGACTTGTATATGGAACTATACACTGCTGTTTTATCCCACGTTCAGCTAGAAATGCATTAAAATCAGAAGACATATATTCCCCCCCTCGATCAGAATAGAGGGTGCCCATTTTACATGCTGACAGATTTTCAACCAAAACCAAAAACTATTTGAAGCACATAAACACTTCAAACTTTGCTTTCAATGGATGTACCCTTACATGCTTGGAAAAATCATCAATGAAAGTCATGAGGTAAAGGTAGATCCCAAAAGAAGGTTTTTGCATAGGATCACAAACATCAGTGTGAAAAATCTGCAATTTTTGAGTAGTTCATACTAAATCATCTTTTGGGAAGGAGGAACACTGCATTTTCCCCAAAATATAGCCTTCATAGACATGTTTACCAATTGCCTCAATTTTGGGTAGAGAGGACATCATTTTAAATTTCTGTAGTTGCAACAAACTAGAAAGATTCAGATGATTGAAGCATGCATGCCAAAGCTTTGCATTTGACATATCCTAAGAATCTTGAATTTCACATGCTGAATCATGCATAGATTTTGCATAATCTATGAGCTTATATAGTCCACAACATAAAATGCTAGAAGAAATAATGATGTTGCCATTTGACAGATCATGAACTGTACATCTGTCATCAACAAATTTCGCAACCAAGTCGATCTTGGCTAATGCTGAAACTGATAACATATTTTTCTTGATCCCTGACACAAATAAAGCATTCGACAATGTAAAAGAACTAGCATTAGTTGTAGTCAGAAGGATCTTAGCAACTTTCATGATAGGATAAGAGGAGTTGTTGGTGCATGTGACAATATTCCCTGTAGGGGCATGCTCAAATGAAGTGAAGAAACTACACTGCGATGTAATATGTTTGGTTTTCCCACTATCAAAGTACCAAACATTTGAGTCTACTACAAACATATTTGTTCATGAGAAGATGGTCATAACCCCAAACAATAGTAAATGCCAATTTTTCATTACACACAAGATTTGTAGACTTTGATTTGGGTGCAGAGGCCTCTGCAACAACCATTCTAGCCTCTTTTTTCTTCGCCTCTTTTGCAGCAAGTTTTGGACAGCCCTTTATGACATGATCATTTTCTTTACAGTATTTGCAAAAACAATTTCTGCTTTTATGTTATCTTCTCATCTTTGTCACCCTTCTTTGATTGTGCAGAATTAGCAAATTTCTTCTTACTAGTAGATGAGCGCCATTTACCTTTTCCCTTCTGACTAGGTAGGAAAGCTTGATCTATAACATGCATAATGGACATGTTCTGCCTAGACTAATCTTTGTACAATAGAACAGAGACTAACTCCTCAAATGTTAAGGATTTGGATTGTCTTTCAACATCAATCGAAGAGTAGAAGCAAAACTCTGATATGAATCTAGAAAACCATTCAGAACAGTCTGCACAAGCGAACTTTCTAGCAAGACTTCATTAGCACAAGTCAAGTGCTCCTTCAGTTCTTTGATCTTTGTCAAAAAACTATCCATGGAATCTTCTTCATTGATGTGCTCACTCTCTAACTGTTTTCAAAGGTAAGAAACACAAGCCTCATTCCTTGCCTAGTATAAAGTGGTTAGTGTATCCCAAGGAGTCTTTGCTGTTTTGTAGAAGCGAATGTGAAGAATAATGGCACGTTTGATAGACAAGGCTATCAATGCATGTGCCTGATCATCTCTGCCATCCCAACGAAGTGGATATTTCGTTCAGGTTGCTTTGAAATAGGTGCAGAAGGAATCACAACATGAATAGGAACCTGAAGAATATCATAATCTCCAATGCCCTTTGCATCTCCTTCAGTAACTACATTTATAGGTGTAATAGGAGGTTTTTCAAGAGCCTCCACAATATTCCACAGTCCTTGTGCAACCAATACATGACGCATCATATATGCCCATAATGGGTAATTGGTACCATCCAACTTATCCTCAACAAACAACATATGGAATACATCACTACTTTCGGCCATGGCCACTGACTAAAATACCATGATGCAAGAAAATGATTATATCTCAAAAAGTTGAGCAAAACTACCTTGTCGAGCTCTGTTAGATCTATAGTAGACTTTGAGGTGCTTGTATTAGTGAACCGAAACTTGTATATGTGTTTGCGATTTTGACACCACAAAACAAAGTTTCTTTGAACTCCTAATCACCACAAGTAGGCTCACCAGTTTTCATGCAATTATGAGATTGTGACTGGAGGGGTGTCAATGACACCCTAGATGAAGCAACAACATGCTCTGATACCAATTGTTGGAGTTTGAGGTCTGCAGAAGCACACGAACAACACAAGGAAGAAGAAGAATCTTGGAGCACAACACAAAAATTGAATTTATTGCCAACTGAATGTACAAAGATAAGTGACCCGTTAGGGTTATAAACATATATACAAGCTGGGGGAAAAAACCCCCCTAAAGAGGGAAAAAAAGTGCCCCTAGGATCTTAGTGTGTTCACACACATCATTACTGAAACATATCAACAATCTATACATAATCTCATAGATATGTCTTTCTTTGTGATGGCAAATATGAGTTACTAGCTCTGATGAAGCCTTTATCTAAGTAGTCTTGAAGTTGCTTCTCTACCTCCTAATGTTGAGAGCAGTAACACTATAAGGTGGCTTGCAAATAGGGTCACCGATAGTAACTACCCCTATGGTATGGTCAATGTCCCCTATCTCTTGTGGTGCCTCTCTAGGAATGTTAGTGGGAAAAACATCTTTATATTCAAACATTAAATCCTTAAAACATTTAATCATGCACTCTTGCAAAAATTAATAATGAAAATTCTTGTCTTTATTTACATTAAAGTCATGAAAATCTACATCACATGAATGAAGTGTCTATACAATGCTCTAGATCATAACTATAGAATAAAAACATCTGCTGTACATGCTAAAAATGAAACAAGGTATCTAACTCTAAAGATGAGATAAGAGGTGCACTAGGCACACCTCTTTCTCTCCAAATACAAAATCTACTTCCATTCTTCACAAAATCAAAAGACTGTTATTTTGGTAACGACATTTGAATGTGTCTTTCAGCCCCCAAAATCACTACCTAACACAAGATTTATGCTCTTCATCTTCATAATTTGGAAGTCCACATAGTCTATATATGCCTGAATCTGGACCTCCAAATTAGACACCATAGTGTCTCATATCCTCTTATCCTCATCCTGCATCATAGATATTATGTATTTATGTGCACTCCTCTATTGGGGAATCTTTAATTTCTTGAACAAAGTACAATTTATGAAATTATGAGTGGAAGAGTCATTTATCATGACTCCATCTTGGTGGAAAAGTTATGATTTTATCTCCTTGCTAGGCCTAAAAAAAATCTTCAGCAAGAACTTACCACCATAAACCACTCAAAAAGGTCCAAAAGTGACCCCAAAGTGCTCAAAAACCTCAAGCAAAGAAAAAATGAACAATTTTCAATTTCTCAATAGTCATTATCATTCTTTAAGGTGCACTTCAACACTGTACATCATCTCCACAATGCTAGCCCAAGTGCGAAAGGTGAAATTGGACACCAAACACTCCTTAACAAGGGCTAGAGGTGGTTGACTAACTCTTATTGAAGTGCTACAAACTTGTTTTGACTTAAAATGACATGCCATTTGTTGTTAAGAAAAGCTTTATGAGACTAAGATCTCCAAATCAGATTTTTGAGCACAAAGCTATGGCTCGCGACACATGTAGGTGTAGGTATTGGTAGGTAAAATGAGAAAAGAGAGAAGAGGATATCTTTGGCAAACTCAAAAATACAACAATGGAAGCTCTTCACCTGTTTTTCTTGCCCCATCCCATTATCCACAAACCATATTACATATACTTATGCTTGCTCATTCAAAATCCTCCAAAAGTGACTAGTAACTTTCCTTAGGCTAGTGTGAGCAATGCTTTACATTAGACCATATACTTGATATGTGTTCTCTACATGAAAACCTAGTCAATTTGATACATGTTGGAATAAATCTAGCTGTATTTCAAATGGACAGCAACTTTTGGAAGATCTCTAGACACTATGATGCATTGTTGAATAATACTTTTCACGAGACAATGGAAAAGATGACTGAATCCTTCCTTAACTGGCCCATACTATCATTATATAGCAACTATAAAAAATTGTACAAAGCACATGTATAAATAACTAGAAACATCACAAAGATTTAAAGAGTAGAGGAAGAATAAGAGTAAAGATATCATGCCAATGCAAAATGCACAATATTTTCTTTGAATCAAAGAGAAAACATTGGAAAAATGACATGATAACTTTCAAATTCATTGATGATCCTTTGTGATCATGGTTAAATTCATTGGACGAAATAAAGACTCGATCTTGAAAATTTAAGAAGAATATTACACACATAAACTCGTTTTTTTATTGAAGAAAATTAGATTTTGAGAAATTTGTAAAAGTTTTTTTTCAAAAAATTAGATTTTAAGAAAATCGTTCTTTTTCTCATTACACATCCCAAGCACATTGGACAAGGAGGAAGAGGTCGTTTCAAGTGGTGAATTCATGAAAGCCTTCATGTTTTTTATGAAGAGTGGGACTCCAAAATTTTTGTGAGAGCATAAAATTTGTACATCTTCAACTTTTCTGTCATGTGGAATCCCTTTTTTCTCTCATTCTTTCGCCTCGTGTGAACCCACCCTGAAGCTCGTGCAATTTACGAATACATGTCGAGAGTGGAGTCAGCATAGAAGAGAGGCGTGTCCGTCTCCGGGCATCCGTGTGAACATACTTGGTCTCTGCCGTAATGAGATTCATTTCAAGATGATGACGTGGAGATGATATGGCACAAGCTGGGCACTTTTTCAGTCGCTCGGGCCATCCGGGGAGAGACGTCGTCGCACCTTTCTCTGCTTGATCTTTTTGTAGCTCCGGCTTCGCTGGGATCAGAGATGGCTCTTTCTCTAACACATCACAGCGGTGGAACTCCATTCTGTCAATCGCTGCACGCCAGAGTTAACCCTTCAGCGTCTTTGCACTTACGCTCACGCAAGCCATTTCTGCAGGTACTCTCTCAAAACTGAAATGCCAAGCGTGAACTTTCCTTGATTTTACGTATCATTCTCTAACTTAAAACTGCTGCACAGGCTGGCTCTTTGAATGTTTCCTGCGTTGCCTCTTCTCAAGAGGATACTTCGCAAGAAAGCACTGACAGGGAGAAGGACGGAACGACTGATGGCAGGACTTCCACAGGACTTCCTAAGCCGCGGATTGATGACTTGTCTGTCAAAAAGAGGGGATCTGAGAGGGCGGGATTCTTGAGCATGCTCTTTAAGGATCTTGCGGGTAACTTAGCTCCTCGTGAAAAGGGAGATATACGGGATGTTGTTCTAATGAGCCTTTCATTTGCTGTCTATGTGTACATATCTCAAAAGCTGGTCTGTGCATACTGTATCTGGCAATCCATGAACAGAAGTTTTTGATACGCTAGGTCGTGTGTTTATCCGCATCCATTTTCTACTGCGTTACATGCTGTGTATCATAAGAAACCATACTTTCCTGTGTTTACCGTATGAAAAGAATCTATCTATTGCCAACTTTGGAGCTTTCTTCAGTTCACGTAATCGTCGTTTACTGCGCGATGCTTCTGAAGCACAGTGCACAAAGGGTTAAATGAGAAAAGCCAAAGAACTCTCGGATGTTTGAGGTGGTTGAGTACCCAGCATACGCAATATTGTGGACATCTATGGAGGAAACTTTGTATTCTGGCTAGATGTAGAGGTCTGCCCCTACTAGGTATTCCGAGTAGTTTCTATGTCCCTAAACACGTCTTCTTATGTTGTATATTCCATTCAAAAGCTTAAACGTTGAAGCAATTGTTGATATTGTATCATTAGAGACGATTCCTCATGCTCAATGTCAAGATTTGATGGTCTTGATTGTTATATCGTCCGTGAAAGCGATTTCCATTTTCCTTTTTTCATGAGTTTTCTTCATGCTAGGATGATCCCATTATGCTATTGGTTCTTGTTACAATAATAGATAATTATGATGGTGTGAACGGAGCATTACAAAAATCTAAGTATACTGTTCATTTTGACAATTTGTTGTCTTACATTCTGCATGGTTCCTCATGATCGTTGTCTCTTTGCACTCTGTTGGGTTGTGTTCTTATTTCTCTTTATACAAGCAGATTGTTTTAAACTCATCAAATTTTCTGGCAGTTTACTACCCATAGTTAATACTTAGTTCTGTGATTGATAGTGCTATCAAGAGCATGCCATGTTGAATTGTGGTACATCGTGATTCCAGAATTCTTCTTTAAGCTTTACTAGTGGCGTATGGTTGTCAAGGTATATTCTAATTTGATCAGTTGAATCTGTTTTTGGTATAGCGTTCATGACTTTAAGGTTTTCATGATAGGATGATTCTCTTGTGCTACTCAGAACCTGATATGGCAGTAAATTGCATGATGGTTTGAACTATATATTTTGAAACTCCAGGGTTCTTACAAATGTCTTCCTTGAATTCTACATAGTTTCCCATTTGAGTTCTTTTTCTGCTGATTGGGCTTTATTTGCATTTTCTCTAACACTAGAAAAGGTTAGGTATTATCATTATTATGCACGGTATTTTAGTAGCCATATTTAATACTGGTATTGATAATACTGTCAGATACATGCTACATTTAATTATGGTCTACCTTCATGATTCTAGAAAGTTTTCAAAAATTTCCTTCATGATATAAGGTTGGGACAATGACCATATACCAAGAGCTTTGAAATATATGTTCCTTTGTATTGACCTGGTTGGGTAATTGATCAACAAACATACTACTGCAAGGTTAAGGAATGACCTTGATCTCAAGGACTTGGTTTGTATGAAAATGGATGTCTTAAAACCAGATTTGCCTTGGTTTGATAATGTGCATGGATCAAGTGGGAGTCTCAAATGTATCTTTGTGGTGGGGGGCTTCTATAATAAATACACTTCATGATTCACATGTTGCTATTTGCTTGGATTTATGTGAGTAGGGAGATACATAGGACCAGCAAACACATGTGAATGTTAGCCTAGGCGGTGGGGATTAGTCTGTTTGACAAGGTGTTGCTCTAGTTGGGCATGCTTTCATGCCTGTTAGAGAAGTCCACTTGCAATTGTGCATATTATGATGGAGTGCAAAGAGTTACGGATGCTGAGAGATGGATAGGATGTTGTTTCTATGTCTTGGACCCTTCGCAGACCCTTGACTGAATCATCCTTTGAGGGTAGGCTTGCAAAGTCTAGTTGGTCTATCGGGTTAATCACCAACTTTACTCTAGGGGTGATGCTGTGTCATTCCTTATTTTTATCTTCCTTGGGTCAGGTAGCTCTTATGTTTATGGTGAGGTCATGCCTGGGCCCTGGGTACATGAAGTCCCTTCCCTTTATGTGGACTTGTTTTTTCTTTAAGCATTTGGAAACGTTGAGATTGTTCTGTTGAATTGCCATGAGAATACAAACCGGACTTATGGCACCGTTAACCTAGATTAGGACATCCTTACCTCTGAGTGGCTGGGTTGCATCAGGTAACTGGACCATGGATGTCTTGTGCGAATTGATGCCTCTATTCCTATAGAGAACTCAACATGGTTCAAAGGTAGTTTAGATGGTAGGCACCTTAAGCCAAGCATGGAGTGTCTAGCAGACTTGGCAAACCTTGAGGGATGGCCTTGGCACTCCCAAAGTACTCTTGAGTCCTGAATTGTGCGTCTTGGTTGCTGGTGTAACCAGTATTCCTTTTACAAAAGATGCTAGTACCTCAGGGAACTCATCTCTAAGAGGTTTCAAAAGTCCATATAGATGGATGCAGTACCAAAGCCCCTGCCTTCGAATTTGGGGTTTTGGTAGCCTCAAGAAAAACCAAAACAGAAATGTAAATCGAGCCTTTTGTGTACTGCTGTGACAGATGTGCCTAATCAAATGGTTGAATACTTCCATGATTTGAGCATGCTTAGGTGAAAGTCATGATGTACGATTGTGAAGGTGTAACCTTAGTAATTTTAACCATATAGATTATGGTTGAATTTAAGTGCTCTCTCCCTTCTCTCAGTAAGTATTCAATATGTGCTGGCAAATGTGGTTCTTTTGATTGCTGTGATTATATAAGATTGCTTGATAGGTTGGAAAGAATATATTAGACCTAGGTTGCAGAAAAAATGTCTTCTTCAACTCAGGAGGCCAATTAACAAAGCTTGCTAATGAAGGGATCGTATCGTTGTGTCAAAAACATATCTAATCTTTAGCTGTTTACAGGTTTGGCAAGGACTTGACAATGAAGAGATCCTATGGTGACACCATAAACATGTTCAAACCTCAATGATCCAAAGGTTCACCTGAGGTAGGCAAGTAAAAACATGCATGAGACATTGATGAAGAATAATGCACTAACAGAAATTGAGAAAATTATAGGGACTTATGTTTCAAATATACGATTGATAGGTTTTTTGATAGCCTTTGTCTGTCTGAAGCATTTTATTTTCACTCTTACTACCATTATCAATGTGATTTCCATAATTAATCTATGGGGTCTTACTTCCATCCAAACATTTGAATGTTGAGCATCACCTTTAAAATATGGATTTTCATCATGTGTACTCGCAGTATAAGAGTGTTTTTGGATGTACCTATTCATGCATTGCAATATGTATTTATGGGTATGTATACACATGCTTACACGATAGTGCATCTGTATGCAGTGATGCATGCATTTGTGGGTGAGAGCTGGGATGTGTTCATCTGCATGAATAAATACGTGTGAGATTCAAAATTTTGAATGTGCACATGCCTGGTTACATGCACCAGTGTATCTAAATGCAGTGATTAAATGCATTCTTGTGGCTGTAGACTATGTATGCATGTGAGATGGGAAACAGTGGAGCTTGTGTAGTGCTACTTTTTTGATGTCATGATGTTTAATCTAAGAGATGCATATATTTTCACTGAAGCACTAGAATTTGCTCATCAAGACTACATAAAATACAAGATTACCACAATAGATTTTGATTACAAGATAACCCTCATAGGGAATACAATACAACAATATCTAATTACCATTGGAAGTCCCATAAATTGGGACTAATAGATATGGACAACAAAGGTGGGCAAGATATAGAGGATCCCACAACCTAGGATTGTAGGTGTACATCGAAGGAGTAGAAAAGTTACAAGGTATCTCACAACTTGGGATTGTAGGTATGAGACATGGGATTATAGATATGAAGCCTCGAATTACAAGATGTCCTTGAAAGAGATGAAAAACACAATATAGCATAAGATTAACTGAGATCTTGTAACTATGAGACTAGAAGGTAACATGACAAAGATTATGAGCTAGACTAGACAAGACTCAGTAAGATCTAGACAAGAACAAGAATTGGAATTGGAAAGTACTTGGAAACTCCTTGAGCTCCGAGAATTGGCATTGGTAAGATTGATTATCTTTGTGGCGAGCCTCTACTTATATAGGTTTTGGAGGGTGATTGAAGCTCTTCTAAAATGTTTCATTATGATATCATTAATGGTATATGTGATGATGTGGTATATGTTATGCTAGCTTACATGATGTTGGCTTACAAGATGTAAGAAGAGTAGGCAAGCACAAAGGAGAAGTCATGCACAATCTGGCAATAAGGCCTAATCATTTTTTCCATAAACTATTTCCAACTCAAGTGATTTTCATCACTACACAAACATTGTAAATACCGTTTTTGGTAGATTGGGCTCCATTTTGTCCAAGCCAAGGAGTCCTCGAGCTTGATGAGTGTTAGAAGGACCTACGTACCAATTTTCATAATTTTCCGATTTTGTTTGAGCCCTCAAATAAGCTTTGGAACCTAATTTTTAACTAGGCCGGACATTAGGTTTGGACAAAGCCAAAAGCTAGTAGAAAACTATAAAAAGAGCTAGAGAGCTCATTTTTGAGGTTTGCTTGTTAGTGAATTGAGCTTGTAAGAGACTTTTTTTGAGTAATAGAAAGAACACCATTGCTTCTCTCTTTGTTCTTGCCTTGTGTGCATGTGTGTGTATGTGTATGCATGCTTGTGTGCATCTCACTCACGCACTTGTGCCTTCACTTGCTCATAGTCTTCATACTAGTTCTCATGTCTCCACGGATTGACATTTATGAGGTGGATCTTCTTACGTTGGTACTTGCCATTGTGCTAGAGTGACACCAAATTTGGCGCCGTTGTCGAGGAGAGAGCTTCGAGGACGAGCGTGTGATGGTAAGACGTAGAGATGTGACATTGGAGTCATAGGTAATATCCTTATTTTTCTTTGTTTTTCATCATTTTTTCTTGTTTTTTGTATCACCATCATCACCATCATCATCCTCACCATCTCCCACCTCCATCTCCATCTTCACAAAAATTTTAGTTTTTGGTCATATTCCCCTTTCCACCTCATTTTCCTCATTTCACTTGTGAGAGAGAGTGAGATAGAGCTTGTGTGCAATCTGTTTTTTGTGTGTTTTTGAGCTTTTGCCGCAGGTTATAGCTGTATCACCATCTCCAATAGCTTATGTAAGTATGACAAACCTCTGCATAGGTCCCGGGATGACGACCTCTGTCTGTCGCGACAAACAGAGAAACTTAGTATTTTATGTTTGCATTCATAACACAATAAACTACACCATTAGAGCACTCCAAATCATTAGAAAGCTCCCAAAAATTTACGTTTTTTCAATCTATCGCGACAGACATCGTCTATCGTGATAGATAGGCCCCTCTGACAAATAGCGTCTATTATGACAGACACCGTCTATCGCGACTAACTGACTTCACGATAGACGATAGACGATAGATCATGTCTGTCATGACACATACCAGTCTATTGCGACAGATACCAATCTCTCCCGACAGATCGGACCTCACGATAGATCCCGTCTATTGCAACAGACACCAGTCTATCGTGACAGACAGCCCCCACGACAGTCAGAGTCTATCGCGATAGACACCCGTCTATCGAGATAGACCGACAGACGATAGACCAGGTCTATCGCGACAGATACCAGTCTATCGCGACAAATACCTGTCTATCGCGACAGATACCAGTCTATCGAGACAGATACCAGTTTATCGCGACAGATACTAGCCTATCGTGACAGATACCAGTCAATTGCGATAAACAGGATCCCACGATAGACATCGTCTATCGCGATTGACACTAGTCTATCACGACAGATAGCCCCTCGCGACAGTCAACCTCTATTGCGATAGACACCTATCTATCGCGACAGACAGACTCCACGACAGATGATAGACACCTATCTATCGCGACAGACAGACTCCACGACAGATGATAGACCACGTCTATCATGATAGACACTCGTCTATCGCGACAGATAGGGCCCCGCGACAAATAGAGTCTATCGTGGTAGACACTGTCTATCACGATAGACAGCCCCACGCGACAGTCACCGTCTATCGTGATAGACACCGTCTTTTCGACAAAAATTAAAATGGTAAATTTTTTTGAAAATTTGGGCTAATTTTGGGCATATTTGCACACTCACTTACCCATACAATTACAAAGGCCTTAGAAAAATGCACTAAACTACTGAAAGGTCCTGATTGCTTATTTTAACACCTTGAATCCTGAATCAAGATAACTTTTTCTAATGAAATCCGTTTTTGAGCTCTAGAGCTCGTTGGAAAGCTCGTGGTGAATCCTACACGGCCTCAACTATTTTTCTTAAGAATAATGTGTTGATGTTTAGATAGCTTAATTTGAAGTCGACCCTCTGTGGGGTAGTTACACCAAGGGAGCTCTAGAGGAAACTTTTTTTGGCACGACAAAAGGGGGAAAAAGGGTGTTTAAAAGTGTCTGAATCAAAGTGCTTGTCAATTGAAGGTAAAATCTTGAGCTAAACTTGGAACTTGTATAGGATCAGGGAGAGCTCTTGGAGAGACCGAAGTGCCAGTGTGTGCAGGCTTGGGAATGCACTTCCTGGCAGAAGAGTGAAGCAAGGAGAAGCGACTTGAGGTTGGAAGATCTCTCAATCCCCTCAATCCATTCCTAACATAGGTTAAGTGCGGATAGATGTTTTTGATTGATTAGGGATACGATAGGAACACTCAAGTTCTAAGAGCCTATAATTTCTCAAGTCTAAGAATATGTTAAATTGCAGTCAAGGGACAACTTAAGGGAAAAGAACTGAAGCTAAGAGGATGAAAAAAACATCAAGTATGACACACTTAAGTTCTCTTGATGACGCTTAACTAAAGACAAGGAAACACATACAAAGGACCTTAAAAGGAACAAGTGATTGGTATCAAAGAAGAAGCAACGTGGTTGTACAAGGATCATTGGGTAGATCGGTAGGGATATGAACGTGAGATTAGGAAGACACCTAGGGAGAGATCGACAAAGTATTAGATCATCAAAGGCTAGTGTCAACCATACAACTAGGTCTTTGGCCTAGTTATTGAGTGATTACCCATATATTCTAAGTTCAGAAACAAGTGACTCGGAGATGTCTTACAGCATGGAGAGACCCGTAGGTAGCTCATGAGTGGTGTACCTAGAAAAACCAGAGGGTCTTTATAAGACTCAACTGGAATATATCAAGACCAATTGATTAGGTGCTCGCATCTATGAGGACAGTCTTAGGAGGTCTGTTGTTCAAATAAAAAACCAAGATCAACCCATTGGACTCAAACATCCAGTAGTCAAATTCGAAAATGGCTCATACATAGATAAAGAAAGAACAATGTATATGGTCACCCACCAGCCAGATAGAACAGATGAATTTGGCAACATAATCCCTGAGACCGAAGTAGGTGACATAGAGCAAGGGAACAAAGAGAGAGAGAGCCAAGAACCCCTCGAGGCAAATCAGTCCTAACTAGAATAATCACTCCAGAGTGGATTCCCGAGGACAATAAGAGCATAAACTTGGTCTTAAATCGAGAGACTGATGAGGCCTTCTAGAGGTATAAATCTGGCCAGCCTATTGAACTCGGAATGCTTACCATATATGAATTCAAAGATCCAGATACCCAGGGAAAGTGACCTACTTAGACAATACCTCATAAAGGGTCTTTGGGGTCTCAGAGCATGGTAGGCATGCCTACACTTGGAAGGGTGAATTTGTTTTTCCCCAACCAAGATCCAATGTCTCTTCTGGTCACCAAGGAGCTGGAACATCCCAAGCTCATGGAACCTAGAGAGACAGGAGTAGAGATAGATCCGAGGTAAGCTTTGCTAACCCGTTGGGAAGAGAACGAACAAGGACGGAGCGGGATAGAATGGAAAACAACAGATATAGAGACCTGAGGCATCAAAGAAATGTAGATGAATTTCCTTTGCCAAGGCCTAGAGAACACACTAGGACCTTGATGTTGAAGATAAATGTACAAGCTCATTTTCATATGAGCCATGCTTGGATAAATTTACCAAATATAAAGATAAAAAAAAAGTAGAGGAAAAAGATTCAAACAAAGAAAAAAATATTTCAGTTTCTACAAAAAAGAACAAAAACAAAATTTTTCATGATAAAAGGAAAAATAATAAAAGGAAAAAGTCTAGTCAAAATTCATGATGAGTAAGAGATACAATATCTTGCCTTGTAGTTAGTAGCATGTAGTGGAGAAAGTGGTGAGTTAAGAAGAAGACACAAACTTCTTCACATGCTTATTGGTTATAAAAGTGAAGTGAGAGCACATTCAAAACAAGGAGAGAAAGAGGCAAGAGCTCCCAATAGTCAGATCTAGCCATTTTGTCATTTTTGTCTTCTCTTAGACTCCTTTCAGCCGCACGTCAGTTTGTACACAGCTCTGTTGTAGAGCTCATATCACATTGCATATATAACCATTTTGTGAGTTTAAATATTCATTGGAAAGCTTATCTCGTGTACTTTCTGCATATCAAATATCTCTTTAACATCTTATGTAATTTGTGAGATATCAGTGAAAGAGTGAAGTCCAGGTTTTTAGTATACCTGTGTAGATAGGTAGTCTATTTTGGTCGGTTAAGCTTCCCGACCAAAACATATCCAAATTGTATGATTTTTGTTTTTTTTAGAAAGCTCTTGACATCTACTTTCACTGTCTCAAATATCTCATTGAGATCATTTATATTCTGTGAGATATCTGTCAGAGAGTAAAGTCCAGTTTTATAGTGTACTTATGTGTGCAGGTGGTCTATTTTGGTCAGTTGAGTTCCCTGACCAAAACTCATCCAAATTACTTAATTTTTAGCTTCTTGGAAAGCTATTTGTGTCTACTTTCTCTGTACCAAATATCTTTCTCAAAGGATATATATTTAGAGAGTTATCAGTCCAAGAGTGAAGCTCAGTTCTTTAGCATACCTGTGTGGACAGGTAGTTCATCTTTGTCAGTTGTGTTTCCTAATCAAAACTTGTCCAAATTAAGTTATTTATAGCTTCTTAGAAAGCTCTTCTTGTCTACTTTGATTGAATAAAGGCTCAAGTCCATTTGAGTTTTGTATTAAGAGCAGCAAGCTATCTAAGGTGCAGCTATTTATCCAAGTGCTGGACATACAAGGGTGGTTCACTACATATTTCCGTTGCGCATAGGAGAACTCATTCTCCACAGTTGGTATCAGAGAGAACTTGATGCTGAAGCTTCATCATCAGAGCTAGAGTTGAAGCAAAGCAAAAGAGGAGCTACAAAACAAGAGGGAGCTTCACAAACGCAAGAGCAAAGGACTATAAGTATTCGAGGTAACTCTCAAAGTCTTTGATACTCTTCAATGGCTGACTTGGGTCAACAAGTAGAGAAGTTGGATAAGGATAACTATCCCGTGTGGAGGTTTAGAATGACCAACTACCTAATGGGCAAAGGCTTATGGGGTATTGTGAGCGGCGATGATGATCAACCTCAAATCAATCAAGCTATGGCCACCGAAGTCCAAAGGAGGCAAGCAAAAGAATGGGAAGAGAGGAATAGGAGAGTCATGTTCCTCATTTCGCAAGTCATTACTAATGACATGGTAGGGCATATTCAACATCTAGAGAAAGCTAAGGATGCTTGGGAAGCTCTTGAAAGGATGTATTCAACAAATACCAAAGCTAAGAAACTTCAACTCAAGAATGAGTTGAACACAATCAAGAAAAGTTTGAGTCAATCCATAGCTGAATATACTTTGAAGATTAAGAGCTAAGCGATGCTTTAGCTTCTATTGGCACAACGGTTGAAGACGAAGATCTTGTGTGTTATACTCTCAATGGATTGAGAGACGATGAAAGATGGAAGCCTTTTACAACTTCCATTAACTTGAAAGATGCATATCCAGGTTTTGAACAACTAATCCCTCATCTTGTCACAGAAGAGCTTAGCTTCGGTGGTCCGAAAGGAAAGGACAACCACAACCAAAGTGTTATATGCAGGTCGAGGTGAAGGAAGAAACTCAAGAGGAGGCTCAAGAGGAAAAGGAAGAGGTCACAACCACTCCAAAGCTCCTACAATTCTCATAAAGGTATAACATGCTATCATTGTGGTAAATTAGGACACTATGCAAGTGATTGTTGGCTGAAGAATGGAAGACCAAATGGAGGCAATCAAAGGAACCAAAGCAACTATGCAAGCACCTCAAGTGAAGGAAGCAAGGACACACTACTTGCAATGAGACATAAGTATAGAAGCTCTTGTGAAGATGAAAAAAAATGGTACATTGATTTAGGTTGTAGTAACCATATGTCATGCCAAGGAAGTTTGTTCACTAATCTACAGGTAGCAAGTGGAAAAGGATGTGTTGAAACAGGTGATGATACTCAACACATGATTGAACATATTGGAGATATAAGGCTTGGAGATACAAGCAGAGCAAAGGTACTATCTAATGTTCTTCATGTTCCTACAATTTCAAAGAACTTGATTTCAGTAGGACAAATGGTAGAGAAGGGTTATCATGTCATATTCAATGAGAATGGGTGCTTCATAAAGAATCCAAAGGAAGACTTCAAGGTCATTGCTTGAGGTAGAAGAGAAGGAAGGATGTTCACTTTGGACGTCCAACATCCACATGGAAAGGTCATGTACATTCAATGTGGGAACAAGAAGATTTCAGAGCTGGACTTATGGCACAAAAGAATAGGACACATCAACATTCCAAAGCTAAAGGACATGAGCAAACATGAAGTGGTAAGAGGTCTTCCAAAATTTAATAGCATTGGACTACATGAGTTATGTGAAACTTGTCAATTAGGAAAGCAAACGAGGCAGCCATTCAAGAAGAGCAATTATGTGGCTCCAAATGTCTTGGACTTGATACATACGGATGTATGGGGACCAACCCAAGAGGCATCAATGGCTAGTAATAGATTTTTTGTCACCTTCATTGATGATCACTCAAGAAAGGTATGGCTGTTTTGTATGAAGCAAAAATCAGAGGTGTTTTCTATATTCAAAAGATTCAAAGTTGAAGTTGAAAAGGAAATAGGAAGGTCTATCAAAACCTTAAGGTCCGATGGTGGAGGAGAATACTTCTCCAAAGAATTTTCAGATTTTCTACAAAAGAATGGGATCAAAAGGCAATTCACTTGTAGGTATACACCACAACAAAATGGAGTAGCTGAGAGGAAAAATAGACAAATTGCTGAAATTGCAAGATGCATGCTCAACGAGATGAAGGTACCATTGTACTATTGGGCTGAAGCTACCACAACCGCCATTTACTTGATGAATAGGTGCACAACATCGGGAATACATCACTTGACTCTAGAAGAGGTATATTCCGGTAAGAAACTTGATCTTACACACCTCAAAGTGTTTGGATGTGTTTGCTTTGTTCACATTCCACAAGAAGTTAGAACAAAGATGGAACCAAGATAAAAAAAATGCATTTTCATCGGCTACTCGATGGAGCAAAAAGGATACAAGTGTTACAATCCTAGAACAAAGGAATTAAGAGTCTCACGAGATGTGGTCTTTGATGAACTAAGACCATGGTATGAAGATAAAGGAAAGGAAAAGGTTCTTGAAGAAGATTGTGATGATTATGCAGGAACAAATCAAAGAGAAGCTCAACAATCAAGCACAAAGCTTTCAGGTCCAGAGGCATCTACATCAAATGAAGAATGTTCAACATGGAGGAGGAGTCATTCCTTGTCTCCAAATTCAGCTCATAGTAGAGCCGAAGAAGCAAGTGCTACTCCAAACAGTGAGGTAGATGCAAGTGAAGAAGAATATGAAGAGGTAATCACTCCGATGGTAAAACTAAATAGGTTAAAGAAGCAACTTTCTAAAGGCAATGAAAGAAGATCTTCAAGGACAAGGTATCCAACTCAAAGGTTGAGTTATGATAGTTTTATGGCAACACATTTTGCATACATGATGCAGGTTATCAAAGACAAAGAGCCTGAGACATATGAAGAAGCTTGCACATAAAAGGAATGGAAACAAGCTATGAAAGAGGAGATCAAAGCTCTCAAAGATAATCACACATGGGAGCTAGTGCCAAAGAAAGAAGGTATGAAGATTGTTCCAAACAAATGGGTGTTTAAAGTAAAGAGGAATGCTGATGGTTCACTAGCTAGATATAAAGCTAGATTAGTTGCCAAAGGATTTAAACAAACACAAGGCATAGATTATGATGAAGTTTTCAGCCCTGTTGCAAAGATGGGAACTATCAAAACATTAATTGCAATTGGTGCTTCAAGGAGATGGCCATTATATCAACTCGACATCAAAAATGCTTTTCTTAATGAAGAACTACAAGAAGAGGTATACATGAGTCAACCGGTTGGAAGATGAAAACCATCCAGATTTTGTTTACAGGTTGAAGAAGGCACTTTATGGCTTGAAGCAAGCACCAAGAGCATGGAATCAAAGATTGGTAGAGTATCTAACTAAGTGTGGATATAACCCAAGTAGTGCAGATCCTTCGTTGTACATGAAGAAGGAAGAAAACAGAGAGGTATATATTTGCATATACATCGATGAACTCATCATAATAGGAAATGATGTTACAGGGATTAAAGATATCCAAAGGAAGCTTGCTAAGGAGTTTAAAATTTCAGATCTTGGAGAGCTGAAATATTTTTTAGAAATTGAAGTTGTTTATGGAAAGAGTGGCATCTACTTGATGCAAAGGAAGTACTTGTTGGATGTTCTTTTCAGATTTGGAATGAGTGAATGCAAACCACTCGCTCAACCCATGGACACCAATAGAAAGATTTGTTCAAATGATGGAGAACCATTGGAAGATGTAAGGACATATAGAAGCATTGTAGGATCATTGATCTATGCAAACATTACAAGACCTGATTTGTCTTATGTTGTTGGTGTACTTTCTCAATTTATGCAAGCTCCGACAAGTGAACACTTAAATTCAGCCAAGAGAGTGTTGAGATACATAAAACATACAATTAATCATGCTTTGTTTTATAAGTTTGATGAAGAACTTCATGTCAAAGGCTTTAGTGATGCTGATTGGGCAGGTTCAAAGGAAGATAGAAGATCAACTTCAGGTTATGTGTTCATGATACGAAGCAAACCTATCACATGGAGCTCAAAGAAACAACCTATCGTTGCACTTTCATCTATGGAGGTTGAATATAGAGGATTAGCGCCACATGTGAAGCAATGTGGATTAAAAAGCTTTTGGATGAGCTTGGAGTGCAAGTTGGAACCATCCCTATATACGGTGATAACATGTCAATCATTTACTTGGCAAGCAATCCTATGTTTCATGCAAGGAGCAAGCACATAGAGGTCCACTACCATTATGTAAGGGAGAAGGTGTTGAGCAAAGATGTGGAGATAAAGTTCATCAGAACCAAAGAGCAGGTTGTAGATATGTTTACAAAGTTCTTGGATGCTTCTAAACTCAAAGGCTTCAAGGATGTGATAAATTTGCAGGACATGGATGAAGATAACTCCCAAATGAGCTTGAGGGGGAGTGTTGAAGATAAATGTACAAGCTCATTTTCATATGAGCCATGTTTGGATAAATTTACCAAATATAAAGATAAAGAAAAAGTAGAGGAAAAAAAGGAAAAATATTTAAAGGAAAAAGTCTAGTCAAAATTCATGATGAGTAAGAGATACAATATCTTGCCTTGTAGTTAATAGCATGTAGTGGAGAAAGTGGTGAGTTAAGAAGAAGGCACAAACTTACTTCACATGCTCATTGGTTATAAAAGTGAAGTGGGAGCACATTCAAAACAAGAAGAGAAAGAGGCAAGAGCTCCCAATAGTCAGATCTAGCCATTTTGTCATTTTTGTCTTCTCTTAGACTCCTTCCAGCTGCACGTCAATTTGTACACAGCTCTGTTGCAGAGCTCATATCTCAGTGCATATATAACCATTTTGTGCATTTAAACATTCATTGGAAATCTTATCTTGTTTAATTTTTGCATATCAAATATCTCTTTGAAATCTTATGTAATTTGTGAGATATCAATGAAAGAGTGAAGTCTAGTTTTTTAGTATACCTTTGTAGATAGGTAGTCTATTTTGGTCGGTTAAGCTTCCCAACCAAAACGTATCCAAATTGCATGATTTTTGTCTTATTAGAAAGCTCTTGATATCTACTTTCACTGTCTCAAATATTGCATTGAGATCTTTTATATTTTATGAGATATCTGTCAGAGAGTAAAGTCCAGTTTTATAGTGTACTTATGTGTGCAGGTGGTCTATTTTGGTCAGTTAATTTCCCTGATCAAAACCCATCCAAATTACTTGTGTTTTAGCTTGTTGGAAAGCTATTTGTGTCTACTTTCTCTGTACCAAATATCTTTCTCAAAGGATGTATATTCAGAGAGTTATCAGTTTGAGAGTGAAGCTCAGTTCTTCAGCATACCTGTGTGGACAGGTAGTTCATCTTTGTCAGTTGTATTTCATAATCAAAACTTGTCCAAATTAAGTTATTTATAGCTTTTTAGAAAGCTCTTCTTGTCTACTTTGACTGACTAAAGGCTCAAGTCCATTTGAGTTTTGTATTAAGAGCAGCAAGCTATCTAAGGTGCATCTATTTGTCCAAGTGCTTGACATACAAGGGTGGTTCACTACACATTTCCGTTGCGAATAGGAGAACTCATTCTCCACACTTGAGACCTACACAATTGGTTAAGTCCATGAAGAACTTCTTCGATGGCACTGGAGACCCATATGATCATGTTGGTAGAATTTAGGAAAGTCTTGAGAGCTGAGCAAGTTGATGACTTGTTCACGCAATACAACGCTTTTGGTCTAACCCTGAAGAACACGGCCCTTACATGGTTTCAACCACTACAACAGAGGAAATTTAGAAACATAGAACAACTGCTAGAAGCCTTCATCACATAATTTTCAAAGAGTGGCATCAGGCATAACACTTCCTCATTGATCCATAGTTTTAAACAAACACCTCAAGAGACAGTGAGACTTGCAGGAAGAAGATTTTGACAGTACCTAGAGAGATGCCTTGTGCCTTAGTTACCCACACCTTCCAAACAAGTGGCTTTATTCTTAGATGGATTGTTAAGTACCAAACTGAGATCTTATGTGTACTTAAAGGACCCTAGATCCATAGAAGAGTGTGTACACATGTGCATAGATATTGAGGATAACCTAGGGGAGGAATTAGAGCTTTCAAAAATCTACAAAGATTCAGATAGCTCTACTAACCTCAATTCAAAGCCATCCACATCTATTGAGGAACTTGCAGAGAAGGTAGCTTAGAAGTTAGGAGTCTCTAGCAAACAAATACCGAGATTTGCCCTAGTGAAATGGTGTTATACCTATGGAGGAGACTATATGGCTAATGTGTGCCCTATCATGGCTCAACCCCAAGTGAACCATAACAGCCAATACTGCACCATAGAAAGAAGATATACCAACCAGACTACACAAGACTGCCCATATAACAAACAAACTGTTAGACAAAATTATCCTCAGCTATATCCACAACAAGGAAGATACTAGAACCAGTACCCACCACAACAATATGGTAGGCCTCAACATCCCTACCAACCACCCTATCAAGGGAAACAAAGACCTCAACTAGTTTTAGCACAACAACCTCCACCTCCAACCAATGTGATCCCTGTAAAGTATGCAGCTGCTGAAGAAAATCTGAATAGAGCCTTAGTGCCAATATCATCATTGCTTTTAAAAAGTGACTCAAATGATCATAGCTTTGACTTGACTCATATCGATAGTCCACATGCCTACTATATGCCATCACCTGAGCATAATGATTCATACTATTATGAAGACTCGAGTGAACCTATTTGGGAGCCAGAATATGCAAATGTCATGTATGCAAATCCTAACTCTAGGCCTCAACCTAGGTAGATAAGACCCCCATTTCCTAGAGGACCGTGCTATTGATATTAGGGAGATCACCTTATTCACGACTGCCCTATGCCGACACCTACACAACCCCAATCTGTGACAATTCAAGGTTTTTGCCTAGATTGTGGGAAGGAGCACTTGTTACAAGATTGTCCTAAGAACCCCACCAATATGCCAAAAATCACTCCTATCAATGTCATTGGGTCAGTGGTGGACTCCACGGGAAGTGTGACTTCAACTGCCCCAATGCAAGTAGTCACGAGAGCTCAGACATTTAAGCAAAACCAAGACTTAGGCCAAGAAAAGAGTTCTGAGATTAGTGAGACCGAGAGCCTAACCAAGAAGAGGACAAGAGCTTGGAGAGAAAGTCGTGAACGAATGAAAAGACAATGGTCAAAGAAAATGATTGAACTCAAGGAAAGCTTACGAGAAACAAAAGCCAAGATAATGGAAATCACATCTCAAACACACTCTCACACATCACCACCACCACCATCCCTTTCATTTGTAGTCAGCCACCCTCTAACCCACCTCACGCAATCCCACCACCCCCTAGAGTAGGATCAACCTTAGTAGATCCCACTCCCGAGGACCTAGACATGATGCTTAAAGCATATCAGGTCAGAATCCAAGAAGGGCCAAATATGACAGATCATGAAAAGTGTTACCTTAGAGCTGACCTAGAGCTTGAACGAACAAAGCTTTGTGCTAAGATGGTAGAATTGGCTCAAGCCATGTTTGAAGCCAGCCATCTCTTCAATTGCTCGAGTTCAGCTAGGACTCAGTTGCATTTTGACGGAGTATTAGATAGACTAGAGAGGCTAATTGCAAAGTCTGGAAAGGAAGCCACCTCCTAAAGTAAGGACAAGGAAAGAGAAAGAATGAGCATTCCTTCCAAGGAAGCTTATGTGCCTAATTCCACTGAACCAGACTTTGTTCAATGAATCGATATTCCCAAGAATTTCTAAGAGAATGCAAGAAGAGAAATGGGCAAAAGAAAGTGAAAACCCTCCTCCTATTGAACTTGTGGATGACTTGCATGATCAATTCCCACAAGACATTCCTTCCATCTATGGAGAGTAGGAAGATGAACAACCAAGTGAGCGGTTAGACTTTGAGTCTAATTCCTTGCAAGAATTTCCTCATTTCACAGGTGTCCACTTGCATAAGAGCACCCACGGTCATGGTAAGAAATGAAAATTAAGTCATACCTAGGAATATGGAAGTAGTGAAGACACTAAAGTGCAGTGCAATCTCACCTTAGAAGAGCTACTCAAAGTCAAACTGGAATTGTGGAAACATGTAGCCAATCAAGTACAAGAAGTAGCCAAACCACACTCCACGATAGGATCTCATAGAACAATTCCAGAGATACCTTTGGATAAAATAGGAGACATGAGCGAAGGAGAAGAAGGAAACACCTATCTTCCAATCACTCACCAAGGTTACACTACCAACTCTATCTTGGACTTATGCATAGGAGTGGCAATTGTTACCACTTCCCTATGGAAGTGTTGGGGCAAGAAAGCACTCATGCTAACAAGAATGAAATTACAAATGAATGGTCACATCGAAAGACCTTTAGGGCTACTAGAAGGGATAACTCTCACTACTTGTGGTGTCGAGTTTGAGCATACCTTTTCCACATGTGACTTCAACAACAATCATACCTATGAGATGATTCTAGGAAGACCATTCTTGAGACAATTGCAAGTAGTACAAGATTGGGGAACCAATTCCTTGTATTTGCAACACTTAGGTGTCACAACCAAAGTCAATCTCAAGGATTACTCTCATAGAGATGTGCTCCCTATACAATGGAATCCCATCCATAGAACCACGAAGGACACTGAGTTGGTGCATTCCATAGGATCAGGATCCTCATGGATGCATGAAGACACTCACTTGTGGATGTGTAAAGTGGCAAAAGCAAAAGAGAGAAGAGAAAAGGCTAGAGAGGTAGGTGCTAAGGAAACTCATAGATCAATACAAGACCTAGCCTATGCATGTGTAGTCTTCCCAGACGAGGAATTTGAACCTCATGGTTGGGCAGAAATCCTAGCAACAATGGATGTAGCCATCAATGAAGAACAATGGACACCACATTGTGATGAGGATGGCTATGACATTTCTGTCTTCACTATAGAACCAATCATGTGTGATTCAGTTCTTGAAGAATGTGAGCTTAGCACTGATGTACTTGAAGAAGCAAGTGATTTGGGTCTAGAATCAATCATAATGGATCCCTTTTGTGCATCAGAAGAAGAATTCCTGTATGAGGTAGAAGATCACCCTCAAAGTCACGAAGAATTTACGAATGACGTGAGGTTAACCGCCCGGATAAGCGCCAAGAGTGAAGATAAGAAAAGAAAGAAGAGAGAGGTCTCACCAGATGAGGAAGAATCTTTGTTTGAGGCCCCTGAAAATTTTAAGTATGAGATAGAAGATATGAGAGTCATGATAAGAATGGCTAAATGAGAAGCATTAGCAGGAGAGGCCTATGATAACAAGGAAAAAACTAAGAAAATCATTGTGTCCATAGAGGAAGGTGAAGAACGATGCACATATATAGGACATGAACTAAGTGAAGATGAGGAGCAAGAGTTGATAGCCTTGCTAAGAGAATACAAAGATGTATTTGCATGGAGTTATAAAGACCTGAAAGGTGTAGACCCTGACATGTGCTCACATTCAATTCCCATGATCTCAGATGCCAAGCCCTCTAAGCAGAAGCCATACACATATAACGACAATTATGCTGCCAAGATCAAGGAAGAGATAGATAGATTGGTAGAAGTAGGATTTATCTATGAGATTGAGCACACTAAATGGATATCCCCCATTGTCGTGGCACCCAAGAAGAATGGAAAACTACATGTATGCATTAACTTGAGGAAGGTTAATGGAGCCACTATCAGAGATAGTTATCCGCTTCCTATCACTGAGCATCTACTAGAAAGAGTAGCAGGCAAGGAAGTATACAATTTCCTTGATGGATTCTCTGGCTACAATCAAGTGGCTATTGCTCTAGAAGATCAGCATAAGACAACTTTTGCCACAGAGTGGGGCATATTTTCTTTTCAGGTAATGCCATTTGGGCTTATCAATGTACCAGCTAGCTTTCAGAGGCTAACATGCCATGTGTTTAAAGAGTTCTTGAGGAAAAACATGAAAGTTTATGTTGATGATATTTGTGCTCATTCCAACATTAGACAAACACATATACCTAAACTCAGACAAATCTTTGACAAATGTAGAGAGTATCGGGTCTGCTTGAACCCAGAAAAGTGCATTTTCATGGTCAGGCGAGACAAGATTCTAGGAGACATAGTGTCAAAGAACGGCATATCCATGTATGAGGATCAAGTCAGAGCTATTGCAGAGCTATCTAGGCCAAAGAATGTCAAGGAGGTGCAAGCTTTCATGGGGCATTGCGGCTATTACCGACGTTTCATTCATATGTATGCGATCATTGCAAAGCCTTTGTACTCCCTTCTGACAAACTTTGAGTGGACAGACGAATGTGAGAACTCCTTCAATGAGCTCAAACAATAACTATGTTCAACACCAATCTTGACTACACCAGATTGGAACAAGCCATTCCATGTTCATGTGGATGCATCCAATTATGCAATGGGGTGTGTACTCGCACAACCAACTGGTGAAGGTAATATGGATCTTCCAATAGCCTACGCCAGTAGACAATTGAATGCGGCTGAACAAAATTATACTACTACAAAAAGAGAAGGTTTAGGCATATTGTATGCGGTTAAAAAGTTTAGACACTATTTTCTTGCAAATAAGTTTAAATTTTTTACAGACCATCAAGCATTACTATATCTAGTGAACAAACCATGCAATACTGGTAGATTAGTAAGGTGGTTCCTCTTACTAATGGAATATGACTTTGAAGTCGTGGCTAGGAAAGGTAGGAATCACTTTAGGGCGGATCACCTTTCGAGATTAACTTCAGGGGAGTCCCCTCAGGGAGTATCAGACAAACTTCCTGATGCCTACTTGTTCAATCTAGAACTAGTGCCTGAATGGGCCAAAACGATAGTGCCTATTCTGACCTTTGGACTTAAACATCCTGTTCTCAAAACCAAAGATAAAGAAGTGGTGAGATCTAAAAATATCACCTACTAGCAAGCAGCATGTACAAGCACATTGATCAAGACATACTAGCTTATTGTGTAGAAGACGATGAGCATGCAAAGTGGTTGCAAATAACACATGTAGGTGCACTCCAACACCATTACTCCAAACAGAGAACCCTCTAGAACCTATGAAGATTAGGTGTGTATTGTCCAACTATGGAAGCAGATGTCCATAAGTTGTACATGAAATCTCCAGTTTGTGGTATTAGACCACCTGTGGAGCATGCTACACTATATCAAGTGTCTCCAATACCAGTTTGGAGTGAACCATTGGTGAATTTTTTGAGGATGAAAACATTCCCTCAGGAAATGACATTGGCCAAACAACGAAGTTTAGAACAAGAGGCTCTAGATTATACACTCATAGGTGATAATCTATATAGATGAGGAAAAGATGGATATCTTAGATTATGTGTCCATGAGAGCGAATATCTGAAGATCTTGAAGATTGCTCACCGAGGTGTGGAAGGAAGACACTTTGGACCACACCGTGTGATTAAGGCAATTCTATTCGTAGGTTTTTGGTGGCCAACCCTTCACATGGATGCCTATACCTATGTGAAGCAGTGTGACATTTGTCAACGAACTCAATATCTGATACGCAAGGATGAGATGCCACTGAAATCCATGATGGGAGGATGTGCATTCTCTAAGTGGGGAATAGACTTTGTTGGTCCTATTAATCCCCCAGCTAAGGGCTCACAAGTCGAGTACATTATTGTGGCCATAGACTATCTAACCAAATAAGTAGAAGTAAAAGCTACAACAAAGAGTGATGCTCAAACAACTGCTAAGTTCTTATTTGAGAACGTGTTCACCAGATATGGGCTACCAATAGAGCTAGTAAGTGCTAGAGGCACACACTTCTTGAATGAAGTCATTGAAAACCTTCTCCAAGAATTCTTGGTGATACACAAGAAGTCTGCCCCTATCATCCACAAGCTAATGGACAAGCTGAGAGCACAAATAAGATTCTATACAATGTATTGACAAAATTGGTGAATAATAAACGCTCTGATTGGGACAAACAACTACACCATGCTGTTTGGGCATACATAGTTGCCTATAAAATGGTACTCCAAGCCACACCCTTTTAGATGGTGTTTGGCCAAAATGTAGTGCTACCATTAGACTTCTTGATACCTACATTGTAATTAGCACAAGAGTATGACTGGACATGCCATGAGCTCTCCTCTAGAATCTTTGATATTGAACGACAAGGTGAAACAAGATTGAGAAAGTGCTTGAAAGCAGGAGACCTAGTCTTAGTCTACACTTTGAAGCAACATGCATGAAAATTGGAGAAGAGAGGCCATGGGCCTATGATCATCAATAGAATCTCAACAAGTGGAGAGGTCCAATTAGCCAGTCTAGAAGGTGACTTCCTACCTAGTTACATCAGTGAATGTAGAGTTAAATTATATCAAGAACCCCTCATGGAGGAGATGCTAAATCGACTCAACACTGCTAAGAAACGCAAGGGAGAAGAAAAGCGAATTCGAGAAGAAGCGCATGTAGAAGCTTTGGAATGCATCCAATGCATGAAATTAAGAAGAAAAGGTAGAGGTTAGCCCTAGGTCAGATACTCAAGAAGCTCCAAGATATCACATGGCCATGTGTGAATCATCAAGTATACATTCCCATAGGATAGTTGATCAATGACCATTTGTGACCTTGGAGGTAGGACAAGGAGAGGGTGCAAGGACAGTAAGAACTTTGGTTGATTGAGGAGCAACCACTAGTGCAGTTCGACTTTCTTACTATCAAGAATTGCAATTGAAGGTCAATCCTATACAAGCATATCTCATAGGATTGGGAGGTGTGGAAACCCCTTGCATGGGTGAGGTGGAACTTCCCCTCTACATTCAAGATGTTCTAATGACAGTCAAAGTGCTAGTGTGTGAAGACGAGGATCTTACCAAACCTCTTGTCTTGGGCCAAGATTGGATCTATGATCATGCAGTCAACCTAAACCTAATAAGTGGACTTCTTCAGGCATGGGTGAGCCAAAGCCGCATCACAATTGAGTTAGAGAATCACACACTCAGGCCACTAGGAAAGGCACCAACTCCTGGTCCTTCCAAGAATGCACATGATGATAACTGTGTTATTCTTGACCAAGATTCTATGGTGCAGAAGATTATCACTTGTGAAGGACACGGAGAAACCAATGAGGAACTCCCTTCTTTTCCAAAGAGGATCCCAGGAAAGCAAGCAGGGCAACACAAGACATAGAGGAAGCTGATAATCAGGAAGCATGATCATGATTGGTGCAACATAAAGTACCTCATGGAATGAAGCAAATCTAGACGCGCAAGGGTGCACAACCCTCTGCTTGGGAGACAGGATCCCAAAGATGCACCAAACAAACTCGTTAGTCTAGGACTACAATGAAGGAGTATCCTAGGCATCAATCTAGACAGATCATTTCTATTTGGGTCCCAAAGCGGTCAATGAAGGCTGACCCAAATACTAGATAGATTTGGAAGCCCAAGACCTGATTACAAGCTAAAAGAGCTTCATCTTGGCTCACAAGATCGAATCAACACCCCCAGGCACTCGTATCACAAATCTCAGGGCAAACACCTACACTCCACACTGTCACATCTCCAATCACACCTAGAAGTATCAGGAAATGGGTACTGAAAAAGTCCCAAATCCAAGATAATCTAATCCAAAAACTGTTACATGTTATCTCTTTCAAAAGCTATAATCCCACAATAAGAGTTTGGAGAATTAAACCCTGTATCAAACCCCCTGACCCAATTGCATTACAATAGATACATGTGAAGTACAATGCACATCCAAAGTATGCATCTAGGGGAATCACTAACCCACTAACCAACATTCACACACATCATGAGCACTCCACCCACTAACCCCTAACCACTTTGGATATCATGTGGGTATTGTAGAGGGAACACCATAATATCATGTTTCCTATGCAACACTAATATGCTTCTCTTCTTCCAGCAGATAAGCATCAGGAGCTACAAGTAGTATCATGGCAGAAACAACATGCCAGAGCTCACAAGCAGGAGTGAGTACTGCAAGTATTAATGTGGAGAGTCTACCTATTGAAGTGCCACCAACTGAACGACCCATAGAGTTGTGACACCTCCAACAAATACCCATATCGGACCCTCCCACAGGAATAACAGTGCAAAACAATGCACAATGCAAGGAATGGCTCAACTATCCATACATAGCACCACCGTAGGGACCACCATCAATAGCTTACATGATGGCAACCATCCGACGCTATATCCCTTGGCTGAAGCCGATGCCAAATGTCGCAGCACAAATGATGTTGAAAATTCTGGGTATGATGCAAGTTGTCCTCAAGACCTTCCGTAATACACAAGCACCCCAAGTGGCTCTACCGCGCTTCACCAACGGCAACTACAACCTAGTCTATGACATGAGAACCACCCCAAGCATTTGAGTTGCCTATGCTTGGCACACACGAATCAAGTACCTCCCCACATGTTATAAACAGACTTTCGAAGACATGTTCAAAACAGGATTCTGGGAATATCACTCGGAGGTGTTCACACGTAAGTCCACACACCTACTCCATCTATTTGCATGCAAACAAGCCATGTCTCAGAGTACTACATGACATCGCAACAAGATATCCCAGGTGCCATCAATTGGGATGCATTGCAAGCTGATTTGGCACGAGGGTTATGGCTAGGCAAACACGAGATGACCACTAATGTCATCTAGTACTATATCGACCAGTACTATATCGACCACCCTATAGAACAGAGGTCTATTAGGGGTGATAGATGCTAGAGAGGGGGGAGCATTGGCTTACAAGCTGTAAGAAGATCAAGCAAGCACAAAGGAGCAGTCATGCATAATCTGGCAATAAGGCCTAATCATTTTTTCCATAAACTATTTCCAAGTCAAGTAATTTTCATCACTACACAAACATTGTAAATACCGTTTTTGGCAGATTAGGCTCCATTTTGTTGAACCCAAGGAGTCCTTGAGCTTGAGGAGTGTTAGAAGGACCAACATACCAATTTTCATAATTTTCCGATTTTGTTTGAGCCTTCAAATAAGCCTTGGAACCGAGTTTTTAACTAGGCCAGACACTAGGTCTGGACATGGCCAAAAGCTAGTAGAAAACTATAAAAAGAGCTAGACAGCTCATTTTTGAGATTGGCTTGTTAGTGAATTCAGCTTGTAAGAGATTTTTTTTGAGTAATAGAAAGAACTCCATTGCTTCTCTCTTTGTTCTTACCTTGTGTGCACATGTGTGTATGTGTATGCATGCTTGTGTGCTTCTCACTCACACACTTGTGCCTTCACTTGCTCATAGTCTTCATATTGGTACTCATGTCTCCATGGATTGACATTTATGAGGTGGATCTCCTCATGTTGGTACTTGCCATTGTGCTAGAGTGTCACATGATGATGGCAAGAGATGGTTCATATGGATATTCAAGGCCCTCCAAGCATGGTGTGTTCACATGGGAGATAAGATATGATACAAAATGAGATACATACCATAAAACAAGTTAGGATTAAGCAAGGATAACCACAAAGAAAGGCATTGAACATCTTCTACTTGCATGGTTTTAAGTGTTCGTGAGATCATCTCCCTCTCTAGTAGTGATTTCCATAAAGAGTGGTTATGTCTTTGCACTTGGTTCTTCTTATGAAATTCTTTGATCTTGACGGATGCTCTCATAAGATATATTGTAGGTTCCCAATGTGATTATGTCATGTTCTTTCTAATGAGTAAGTTATCATAGTCTTACTTGAGAGTCTCTTGAATCCAATATATGATTGACTTCAAATTCTTCCACAAAGCAATGCATTGAGGATCTTCTACTTGCATGGTTTTAAGTGTTCGTGAGATAATCTCCCTCTCAAGTAGCGATTTCCATAAAGAGTGGTTACGTCTTTTGGTTTGGGCTGCAATGGGTTCTTCTTATGAAATTCTTTGATCTTGACGGATGCTCTCATAAGATATATTGTAGGTTCCAATGTGATCAATTATGTCATGTTCTTTCTAATGAGTAAGTTATCATAGTCTTACTCGAGAGTCGCTTGAATCCAAGATGTGATTGACTTCAGATTCTTTATGGTCTTGGATCTTAGTAGGTGGTCAAATATTCGATGTCCCTCCCCCCACCCCCCCCCCCCTAAATGTCAAGGTTTGATATGGTTCTAACATGGATAAATGGAAAATTGGATGAGTTCTCATGATGATATAAGTTCATATTTAACTAGGTTAATATTGGCTGGGATAGGATGGATGTTGGATGTGATGCCAATATGCCTAACGCTTGCATTGATCTTGGGCCTTTTGAATTTATTGCATGAGTTCTTGATGAATACCAATTAGATATTTAGCCTCTATCACCAACATGGAAGGATGGACGTTGAATGTAATGGTGGTATGCCTAATTCTTGCATTGATCTTTGGCGCTTTGAGTTTATTGCTCGAGTTCTTGATGAATATCCATTAAATATTTAACCTTTTCTTGGGTAGCATGACCTTGATTTGCAAAAGAAGAAGTATCAATGGTATGTATATTATTATAAGCAAACTTTGCAAAGATCAAAGACTCAAACCAATCATTCTGATATAGTTGATGGTGCAATCAAGGTATTGTTTAAGAACTAGATTCATTGACTCGCACTCTATGGCCATTAATTTGTGGATGATTGGACTTGGACTTAGACGAGTCTAGAACGGCTCTTTTGAAGATTGGATATGAATTTGATCCTTAATGATTGATAATATCATGTTTTATAATTTCATTTGGAAATCCATGTAGCATAAATAAATAAATAAATAAATAAATAAATAAATAAATAAATAAATAAATAAATAAATATATATATATATCAACGATTGTCGTTGTTATTATCTTTGTGGTAGCAATGTAATATCCCATTTTCATGAATCTACCTACCACAACACGAACAAAGTCATAGTTGTTTGACCTTGGTAGATTGTGGATTTTAAATTTTCTGAGCTTTGATGTATTCTTTGACTTCTTCCTCAAGCTGGAGTAGGTTCCTCAAGCTTGGAGGAAGAAGTCAAAGAATACATCATGCTCTGATACCATGTAGAGAGTACACTCTTCTTTTCATTTTGCTTCCACGGGTGTACTCTCTACATGGTATCAGAGCATTAGGTGGAGGTCTTGGTGGTTTTTCTTTTGGTGGTGCTTTTGGAGGTGGTGATGGTGCTTGTGGAAGTATTCTTTTAGTGGTGAAGTTTTCAACATCATTCTCATGCTTGGAAAGCACTTTGAATGTTATTTTCCCTCCCACCCAACCCTTTTCTAGCACTCTTTCCCACCTTCCCACCTTTGTTCGTCATGAATTTGGAGGTGCTTTATGAGGTTCATCAATGATTTGATAGGCGTTTGTGATGCATCTCATATCCATGAAGTGTTTATAAACACGTTTTGAGAGGTTCTTAGACATTCACCCATTTAATTTATGGTGATTTAGGTTTTGCACCCTTATTTTGGTGGCAATTTTTGCCTCTAACTACCCTTTTGGTAGATTTTTTGTTGTACTGCTTCATGTTGAACTCATTTGGAACATGCACTAGCATTAACACTATGTTCTTTCCCTATCATCTAACGTATATCTGATGTATGTGATTTTGGAAAGGAGGCTTATAGTTGAGAAAGGACAAGAGTGATTACAATAAAACTTCTGTGCAACACCGAGGTCTGAAGCCTTTATTTGTGCTATTGAAGGTCCACTCTACCCATGCGCACCACCTAACATGTCAAGCATCACATTCTTTGTGGCCACAAGTAGGAGGATCTTTAAATAATTGAACATCTATGTTGCCTTTGTGTCTACACCACAACTATCAAAGAGACTACTGAGGGAAGAAGTGGCTATTCTCTGCTATTCTGTAACATTGGCAACATTCTGCAACAAGGGGGGATAGTGGGCTTCACAATCCATTATACATCATCTCTATGCATCGACAAGATTTCCCATTGCTGCTATGAAAACACTTGGGTAAGGTTGTGCATATGTTTGAACCCTGCCAATGCAACCAACCATAGTAAACTTTGAACCAAACATAACCAGATCTTTTCCATGTCTATGCAAGCTTCATCACAGAGAAGAGAAAAGAATAAGGGGGAGCAACCAGCAATATGCACAAGCACATTAGGCAAAAAGATGTTTTGACTTCTCCCTTGCTCAACCACAATGAAGGATAGACTTAACCATCCTGGATTCCATTTAGAGCTTTCTTGATTTTACTTTTGTAGGCCTCATAGTCTATGGAAACCTTGAAAGTTATGCTCCGGCTCTTGGTTGGATCATTAAGGGAAAGGTGGAGAGAGCAATACTTCAACACGAAAAAAGTTCAAACAGATGCTAAAGAGTCTAAGGACAAGGTCAAGAAGAAGTTTACTTGCAACTTTTGTGGAAAGCCTAGACACATAGAAAAGTATTGCTTCAAGAAGAAAAACAAGGACAAGTCCAAGTCTACTCCAAAGACAGAACAATAAACTCACTACACAAGTGAATAACTTTTTCTTACAACTGAACACAAGGCACTTGTCACACTCACTCCTAGCAAAGAATGCATTTTTGACAATGGGGCTTCATCACACATGTGCAATGACAAAGAAGACTTTCATGAGTTTCAAAATCACAAAGGCCAAGTTTATCTTGGAGATAACAAGTGTATTGAGATCCAAGGAAGAGGAAAAGTTCATATCACAAACTTAGAAGATGAGACTAGCTCACTTAAAGATGTTCTTTATGTACCAAGTCTTTGTAAGAACCTTCTTTCTGTCATTACTAAGTGCAACATGATGGTGCACTTTGATAATGACAAAGTTCAAGTCATCAATTGAGAATCCAAAGAAATCATAGCTCAAGGATTTGAAGACGAAGGTCCCTAAAGTTCAAGTCATCAATTGAGAATCCAAAGAAATCATAGCTCAAGGATTTGAAGACGAAGGTCCCTACAAGCTTTATCTTGTGGCATTTCAAATTTGGACACATCTCTTACTTAGCAAGATCTCTTCAAGTCATCTTGTCAAGGGCTTACCCCAGACTGCACAAGTGGAGTTGAACTTCCAAGCATGTGCTAAGTAGACATTTACCGCTTTGCTTGTGGAAGCATCCATTTCTTGATCTAAACCATTAGCATTAGTCCATGCCCATCTTTGTGGAACTATACATAAAGAGGATGCACTTTCTAAGTTCAAGGAGTGGACACAAATAGTTCAAGAAGACTTTCCAAGTTCGCTAAAGATCATTAGATTAGATGGAGAAATTGGCTTTGTCAACCATAATTTCTCAAAGTACTTGAAGCAACACGATATTAAGTACCAAGCAAAGAAGGATACTCATCAAGGTATTGATTTACAGAAGATTCAAAGTTTGATCCACTATGCTTCATAAAAAGCAACTTCCACTACAGTTTTGGGATGAAGCTATACATACAATAGTGCATAGTCTTAATAGAGGGTTCTCACATGCCTTGATGAACCAAACTCCATTCGAGGCTTACTTTTAGCAAAAACCGAGTATGATCTATTTCAGAGTCTTTGATAGTGACACCTATCTGCAAGGTCATGATGATGATAGGCCTAACGAATACATTTTCATCAGTTATAAAAGGCATACAAACTTTATGACCCTAAAAGTCACTCAGTTATAGTTACTAGAGACTACACTTTTTATGAATACTCTAAGTGTTCAATCTTTGTGGATTCTTCTCAAGATCCGGATCCTCCCATTTCCTCTTCAGAGGAGGATCACTCCACTATTGGATAGTCACACTATGTGGAGCACACTCTCTTTGTACATGAATCTCCGGATCATGGTATAGTTTTGGAGCATGATGACTCAGAGATTCAGTCTCAACTTACACCTCATATGGCTACACCTCCCATCGTACCATTCAAGGTTTACATTTCTCCTCATCTTTAGTGGGGATTTAATCCAAGATTAGTGACTCATCATTTTCCATTCATCTCTTCGAGAGTCCACTTACCTTGTTTACAGTAGCATTCTGAGCAGACAATGTTTCATTCATGGATTCCAATATCTTTCCATTCTCCACAACATACTCTTGGATATACTTGGATACATCACTGAGTTGGATCCTTTTCTGAGCTATCTTCTTAGTTCGAAGGGGGTTTCGTATCCTACTGACACATATGAGGAATTTGCACATTCCATGGAGGACTACAACATACAAATGTACTACCATGTGATAATCATTTCACGCTTCATGTTTTACATTTCATTCTCGGAGGATCTACTTCTTGGCTATACACATCTCATAGTGGATATTGTCAAAGCTTTGGAGGTTCCCACAAACAACATGGATTCATCCAATCTATCTCACATGGAGGTGATCTTGTCTAGAGAGATCTTGTTTTGTTCATGTACCTCGTTGGTGGCTTACATATGGAGCATCTGCTTGATCCATCTGATGGACATCTTATGGAGTACCTAACAATCACACATGGGTGATGCCACTTGGAGGATATGGATTTCCACATGAAGACTTTCTTTTTGGAGCTCATGCTACTACTGTTACACTCATGGTGGACATTTCTCTCATACTCACAATCTCCATATTCTACAAAATGGAGCTACATAGGGGGTGTTGAGAATATTAGAGTGCATCTAATTTTGTATCTAGAAGACACTCCATTTCCAAATTCATTTCCATTTTATGTTATATCTCTTTGTATTTGGGTACCTTGCCATTTGCTTCTCCCTGTGTATTCATTCTCCTTCAAGGGGAATGATCCCACATATGATGTACTTTGGAGAGCCCCCTCCAACTCTATATAAGGAGGGCCTCCCCCCCATTTGTACTTTGTTAGAAGCTTGAGGATCCTACTCCATGCTTTTGGCAAGCTGTTGGCAGTGGTCAGGGCAGTCAAGGACTTACAAGACAAGGAAGCCAACGAGAAGGGCCAAGTAGGCAAAGCAGTCAACGAAGATCTGGCAAATAGGCCTATCATTTTCCATGAATAATTTCCCAAATAGTGATTTTAGTCACTCCACACCATTATAAATATCATTTTTGATTATTCCTACTCCACTTTGTACAAGCCAAGGATTCCTCGAGCTTGAGGAGTATTAATAGTATTTATGCACCAATTTTCATAATTTTCAGAGCTCGTTTGAGCCTCCAAAATAGCCTTAGAACCTAATTTTTAACTAGGTCGGACACTAGGTTTGAACATGACCAAAGCTAGTAAAAAACTATAAATAGAGCTAGAGAGCTCATTTTTGGGGGTAGCTTGTTGTAGATTTGAACTTGTATGAGACTTTTTGAGTAATCAAAAGAACTCCACTGTTTCTCTCTTAGTCTTACCGTGTGTGCACGTGTGTGTGTATCTGTGTGCATGTTTGTGTGCTTCTCACTCACACACTTGTGCCATCACTTGTTCGAGGTCTTCATACCATCCTCATGTCTTCCCGGATTGACATTAAAGGAGGTGCTACTCATCACTGAGCTACACCAAATTTTCACGCCGTTTCCAGGGATCGAGCTTTGAGGATGAGTGTGTGATGGTAAGACGTAGAGTTGTTGTTACACTTATGTGTTCCTCGAGTATCTTTGATGTGAACCTTTTCCCTATACATGGGCACTTTTTACTCTAGTGCTCGCTAGAGGTTTTTTCCCCATGTTATCACATACTTGATACTCTCATATGTGGTGGTACTTTGTACTAAGGGATATTATTCAGCTCTTACTTCAGTTCAGTACATCGATCAATAGAGAGAGCTATTCCAGCCATCGTCTTCTCCGTGTGTCTTGCTGCATTTGTGCTCCTTGTGTGTGCTTCTTGTGTGTCTCTCGCACTTCTACACACACCCAACAGTGGTATCAGAGCAAGCTCCACGTGCATGGTATGAAAAAATACATAAGCACTTGATTGCTCTTGGCTTCACATGTAGTACGATTCAACGCACACTCTATGTACGCAAAAATGGGGCTGATCTTATAGTGCTTGTTCTTTATGTCGATGACATACTCTTGACTGGGTCATGTGATGCAAAACTGGACATTCTTATGGCTGATTTGCAGCATACCTTTGATGTCACTTATCTTGGTCTTTTGAGCTACTATCTTGGCATCCAGTTTGTATCCGTTGAGGGGGGAATTGTTATGCATCAAGCAAAGTATGTTGAAAAACTACTTCAGCGTTTTGACTTTGAGGATTGTAAGCCAGTTTCCACACCAGTTGAGACAGGATTTAGATTCTTAGTTGAGGATTCTAGTGATGCATTTGACACTTCTCTTTATCAGCAGGCTGTGGGATGTCTTATATATGCATGCAACACAAGGCCGGATATACAGTATGCAGTTTCCCAGTTGAGTCGATTCATGCATAGCCCTGGCACTAAGCATTGGCAAGCGGTGAAATGTGTGTTTAGATATCTTTGAGGCACTTTGAGCTTAGGTCTCTTTTATGGCAGAGATGTTCAGCCATGCTTGCATGCTTTTACAGATAGTGATTGGGCTGGTTGTTATGATACTCGCGTGTCCACTAGTGGTAATTGCTTTTTCCTTGGAGACTCATGCATATCTTGGTTGAGTAAGAAGCAACCTATAGTGGCGACATCGAGTTGTGAAGCTGAGTACAAGGCAATTTTCACAGCGACAGTGGAGTGTATATAGCTGAGACGCCTATTGATGGATCTTTGCATGGAGATTGATGCTGCTACGCATATTCTCACAGGTAGTCAGAGTGCTTTGGCTGTTGCACGAAACCCGATGTTTCATGCACAGACCAAACATATTGAGGTGCATTATCACTATGTGAGAGAGTGCCTTCATGCAAGAGATATTGATTTGGTATATGTGCCTACACAAGATAATGTGGCAGATCAAAACCAAGGATTAGGCCAGGAAAAGAGTTTCGAGGTTAGTGAAACTGAGAGCCTAACTAAGAAAAGGACCAGAGATTGGAAGGATAGTCGCGAGAGAATGAAAAGGCAATGGGCAAAGAAGATGAGTGAACTCGAGGAAAGCCTAACAAAAACGAAAGCCAAGATAATTGAACTCACATCTCAAACTCACTCTCACACTACCCGACCACCACCATCCCCATCTCCATCCAATCGACCACCTTCAAATCCACGTCACACAATTCCATCACCCCCTAGAGTAGGATCCGTCTTAGCAGATCCCACTCTCGAGGACCTAAACATGATGCTTAAGGCATATCAGGCCAGAATCCAAGAAGGGCCAAACATAACAGATCATGAAAAATGTTACCCTAGAGCTGAAATGGAGCTGGAACGAACTAAAATCTGTGCTAAGATGGTGGAATTGGCTCAAACCATGTTTGAAGCCAATTGCCTCTTTAACTTCTCTAGTTCAGCTAAGACGCAGTTGCACTTTGATGGACTACTAGAAAGAATGGAGAGGCTAATAGCACAATCAGAAAAGGAACCCACCTCTCAAAGTAAGGACAAGTCAAGTGGAAGAATAAGCATTCCCCCTAGGAGGCTTATGTGCCTAACTCCATTGAACTAGACACCTCTTCTTCTATGAATCGGTACTCACTATAGTTCCTGCGAGAGATTCAGGAAGAGAAATGGGCTAAAGAAAGTGAAGTTCCTCCTCCCATTGAACTTGTGGATGATGCGCATGATCAATTCCCACAAGATATTCCTTCCATTTATGAGGAACAGGAGAGTGCCCAATCTCATGAGAGATTAGACTTCGAGTCTAATTCCTTACAGGAACTACCCCAGTTCATAGGCCCATGGGAAGCTAAGTATACTTATATGAGAGCACCAAGGGTCATGATTAGAAACGAAGACTCAGTCATACCTAGGAACACCGAGGTAGTGAAAAACACTAAAGTGCAGTGCAATCTCACGTTAGAAGAGCTACTCAAGGTTAGGCCAGAGTTATGGAAACATGTAGCCAATCAAGTGCCAGAAGTACCAAACCTCATTGCCAGGTAGGATCTCATAGAACAGTGCCAGAAATACCCTTGGACAAGATAGGAGACATGTGTGAGGGAGAAGAAGGAAACACCTATCTTCCCATCACCCATCAAGGATACACAACCAAGGCAGTTTTGGACTCAGGTGCAGGAGTTGCTATTGCTACCATTGCCCTATGGAAGCGTTGGGGCAAACCAGCACTCAGGCCAACGAGAATGAAATTATAGATAGCCGATGGTCACATTGAAAGACGCTTAGGACTGCTAGAAGGAATAACTCTCACCACATGTGGTGTGGAGTTTGAGCATACTTTTGCTATATGTGACTTTAGCAAAAATCATGCCTATGAGATGATTCTAGGAAGACCATTTATGTGACAGTTGCAAGTGTACAGGATTGGGGAACCAATTCCTCGTACTTGCAGCACTTAGGAGTCACAATCGAAGTTAATCTCAAGGATTACTCTCATAGAGACATCCCTCCCATCCAATGGAATCCCATCCATAGAGCCAAAAATGATACTGAGTCAGTGCATTCCATATGATCAGGATCCTTATGGATGCATGAAGACACCCACTTATGGATGTGCAAAGTAGCTGTAGAAGAAGAAAAGAGAGAAAAAGCCAGAAAGGTAGGTGCAAAGGAAACTCATAGATCAATTCAAGACCGAGCCTATGCATCTGTAGTATTTCCTGACGAAGAATTTGAACCTTATGGCTGGGCAAAAATTCTAGCAACAATGGATGTAGCCATCAATGAAGAGCAATGGACACCCCACTGTGATGAGGATGGCTATGACATTTCAGTCTTCTCAATAGAGCCAATCATGGGTGATTCGGTTATTGAAGAATGTGAACCTAGCACTGATGCATTTGAGGATGCAAGCGACTCCAATCTAGAGTCAATCATTATGGACCCACCTTTTGCATCAGATGAAGAATACTTCTATGAGGTAGAAGCTCACCCTCAGAGACACGAAGAGCTTACCAATGATGTGAGGTTAACCACACAAGTGGCTGCCAAGAGTGAAGGCAAGAAGAGGAAGAAGAAAGAAGTCACACCAGAAGAAGAATCCTTGTTTGAGGTCCCAAAAAACTTTAAAAAATATGAGATAGACGATAGGAGAGTCATGATAAGAATGCCTAAATGTGATGCACAAGAAGGAGAGGCCTATGATAACAAGGAAACCACCAAGAAAATTGTTGTAGCCATGGAAGAAGGAGAAGAAAAGTGCACCTACATTGGACATGAATTGACACAAGAAGAAGAGCATGAGTTGATAGCTTTGCTAAGAGAATACAGAGATGTATTTCCTTGGAGCTACAAAGACTTGAAAGGTGTAGATCCTAACATATGCTCACACACAATTCCCATGACCTCAGATGCCAAACCATCTAAGCAAAAGCCATACACATATAACATTAACTATGCTGCTAAGATCAAGGAGGAGATAGATAGGCTGGTGGAAGTTGGATTCATCTATGAAATTGAGCACACTGAGTGGGTTCCCCCATTGTAGTGGTGCCCAAGAAGAATGGAAAGCTACGTGTATGCATTAACTTGAAGAAGGTTAATGTAGCCACAATTCGAGATAACTATCCACTTCCCATCACTGAACATCTCCTAGAAAGAGTAGCAGGTAAGGAAGTGTACAGTTTCCTTGATGGATTCTCTCGTTACAATCAAGTAGCCATTGCACCAGAAGATCAGCATAAGATAGCTTTTGCCACAGAGTGGGGCATATTTGCCTTTTGAGTAATGCCATTTGGGCTTACCAATGCGCCAGCGACATTTCAAAGGCTGATGTGCCATGTGTTTAAGGAGTTCTTGAGGAAGAATTTGGAAGTCTATGTTGATGACCTCTGTGCTCATTCCAACATCAAACAAACACATATACCTGAACTCAGACAAATCTTTGATAAATGTAGAGAGTATCGTCTGCCTGAATCCAGAAAAGTGTGTTTTCATGGTTAGGCAAGGCAAGATTCTAGGACACATAGTGTCAAAGAACTACATATCCACTGACAAAGAGATGGTGAGGGTTATTGCAAAATTACCTAGGCCAAAGAATATCAAGGAGGTACAAGCTTTCATGGGGCATTGTGGTTATTACCGACGTTTTATACACATGTATGCCATCATTGCAAAGCCTCTATATGGACTTTTGACCAATTTTGAGTGGACTGATGAATGTGAGAAATCCTTCAATGAGCTTAAACGGAGATTATGTTCAACACCAATCTTGACGACACCAGATTGGAATAAGCCCTTTCATGTACATGTGGATGCATCCAATTATGCCATTGGATGTGTGCTTGCACAACCTATGAGTGAAGGTAATATGGATCTTCCAATTGCCTATGCTAGTAGACAGTTAAATGCAGTTGAACAAAATTATACCACTACTGAGAGAGAAGGGTTAGACATGGTATATGCGGTTACAAAGTTTAGACACTATTTGCTTGCAAATAAGTTTAAATTTTTTACTGATCATCAAGCATTGTTGTACTTGGTAAACAAGCCATGCAATACATGTAGATTAGTAAGATGGTTCCTCTTACTAATGGAATATGACTTTGAGGTAGTGGTGAGGAAAGGCAAGACTCATTTGAGAGCAGACCATCTATGTAGGCTCACATCTGGAGAGGCCCTGTAAGGAGTATCATATGATCTTCCTGATGCTTACTTGTTTAATTTGGAAGTAGTACCGCAGTGGGCCAAGACCTTAGTGCCAGTACTGACATATGGGCCTAAACATCCATAGTAAACACTCAAGATAGGGAGGTAGTAAAGACCCAAAAGTACCATATCATGGTAGGGAGCATGTACAAATACACGGATCAAGGAATATTATCTTGTTGTGTGGAAGAAGATGAGTATGCAAAATGGTTGCAATTAGCAGATGTGGGTGCATTAGAGCAAACAGTACTTGAGGCAAAGAACTTGAAAAACACTGAGGAGACTTGGAGTGCACTGGCCAACTACGGAAGCCGATGTCCATAGGACGTGCAAGGAATTCCCAACTTGCAGCACTAGACCTCCTGTGGAACATGCCACTCTGTATCGAGTGTCTCTAGTACCAGATTGGAGTGAACCATTAGTAGCCTTCCTGAGGACGAAAACATTCCCTCAAGATATGACATTGGCCAGACAAAGAAGTCTAGAACAAGAAGCCCTAGACTACTCACTCATTGGTGATAATCTATACAAGCGTGGAAAAGATGGATATCTAAGGCTGTGTGTCCATGAGAGTGAGTATCTTAAGATCTTGGAAACTGCTCACCAAGGTGTAGCAGGAGGACACTTTGGACCAGACCGTGTGATTAAGGCAATCCTATTTGCAGGCTTGTGGTGGCCAACCCTTCACATGGATGCACATACCTATGTGAAGAGATGTGATGTGTGTCAACGAACTCAATATCCTATACGTAAAGACGAGATGCCATTGAAACCTATGGGTGGACGTGCATTCTCTAAGTGGGGAATAGACTTTGTCGGTCCTATTAATCCCCTGGCTAAGGGTTCCCATGCTGAATACATCATTGTAGCCACAAACTATCTAACCAAGCGAGTAGAAGTAAAAGCCACCACTAAGAATGATGCTCAAATGACAGCTAAGTTCTTATTTGAGAATGTGTTCACAAGATACGGGCTACCAATAGAGCTAGTAAGTGATAGGGCACCCATTTCTTGAATGAAGTCATTGAAAATCTTCTTTAGGGGTTCTTAGTGATACACAAGAAGTCTGCCCCCTATCATCCACAAGCTAATGGGCAAGCTGAGAGCACCAATAAGATTCTATGTAATGTGCTGACCAAACTAGTGAATAATAAACGCTCGGATTGGGACAAACAACTACACCATGCTGTTTGGGCATACAGAGTTGCTTATAAAACGGTACTCCAAGCCACACCCTTTCATATGGTATTTGGACAAAATGAAGTGCTACCATTGGACTTCTTGATACCTACATTGAAAGTAGCACAAGAGCATGACTAGACAGGCCATGAACTCTTCGCTAGAATCTTTGACCTTGAATGACTAGGTGAAACAAGATTAAGAGTGGCAGCAGGAATTTACGTAGCCAAGAAAAGACAAAAAGCATATTTTGATGCACATGTGAAGGATAAGGGCTTGAAAGCAGGAGACCTAGTTTTAGTCTACACTTTGAAGCAACATGCACGGAATCTAGAGAAGAGAGGTTATGGGCCTATGATTATAAATAGGATCTCAACAAGTGGAGCAGTTCAATTAGCTACACTAGAGGTTGATGTTCTTCCTAGTTACATTAGTGGATGCAGAGTCAAGTTATATCAGGAACCCCTCACGGAGGAGATGTTAAATTGGCTCCACACTGCAAAGAAACGTAAAGAGGAGGAAAATCGAATTCGAGAAGAAGCACTGGCAGAAGCATTGGAACGCATCCGAAGGATGAAATTGAGAAGAAGGGGTAGGGATCAGCCTAGGACAGATGCCTATGCAGATCCGGGATATCATATGGCTATGTGCGAGGTCTCAGGTGTAAGATCCAATAGAATAATTGACCGATGACCTTTTGTAACCTTAGAGATAGGACAAGGAAAGAGTGCAAGGACTGTACATGCCTTGATTGACTCAAGTGCAGCCACTAGTGCTGTTAAACTTTCTTACTGTCGAGAATTGAACTTAAATGTCAATCCTGTAGAAGCATACCTCATAGGATTGGGAGGCGTGCAAACCCCTTGCATGGGCGAGGTGGATCTTCCCCTCTACATTCAGGATGTTCTAGTGATAGTTAAGGTGCTAGTGTGTCAAGACGAGGACCTCATTGAGCCTCTTGTCTTGGGTCAAGACTGGATCTATGATCACGCAATCAACCTAAACCTAAGAAGTGGACTTCTTCAGGTCTGGGTAAATGAGAACCGCATTACACTTGAGTTAGAAAATGAAGCACTCAAGGAACTAGGAAAGGCACAAACTCTTGGTCCTTCCAGGAGTACACATGAAGATGGTGATGCTATTCTTGTCCAAAACTATGTGATGCAGAGGGATGATTGTCTCAACAAGGAAGTCAAGGACACGATGGAACTCCCTTCTTTTCCAAAAGTGGTAGAGACACGGCAACCAAAGGAGTACCAAACACAGAGGAAGCACATAATGTATGCTCGAAACCAAAGGAAAGTACGAAGCAAGGTGTCATAGTCACCAAAACCCTGTGGTGGTCAAGTCACCACCACTGACTCAATGTCATGCCAATGGTCAACGACCGAACCCCTCTACGAAAGTAAAGTCTATCTGGGTACCCAAGAAGTCAATGAAGGCTGACCCACAATCAAGACAAATTTGGGTGCCTAAGGCTTGCTTGCGGGCTCAAATAGCCACACATAAACCACGCCATGTACAACATGATTCACCCACTCGAACAACTGACACCCATTCTTATTCAACACACATAAAACCATATGTGTTCATGAGCACGAGTAGAATTATTTGTAAATGGGCCCCTAAAAAGCCTCATTTACAAGCAGACATTCTTATGAAGGCCTCCGGAGTCTACACAAAATCAACAAAGAAAGCCATCCACTATGTTTGGCAGCCCAAACCTTGTAATAAACCACCTGATCCCATTGTAAAGTCACCTCTTCCTACTAACTATATCCACACTGCACCCTACCACCCTAACTAGCACATAGGAACCCTACATCTGCTAACCACACTTCACACTCACAACCACACGAGCACTAACTAACTAAATCACAGTTCGTCATGTTAATGTTGTAACGGGACAAATGACCATTTTGTGTCCATTTGCAATGTTAACATTCATTTGTATATTCTCATAGAACCGGCGACCGCTTTCCTCAATATGGCCGAGGCTGCAGGAACGAGCTCCCAGGCAGGCACCAGCGCTCAGATAGTAGACATTGAAACTCTCCCCATTTAGGAGGAGTTGAAGGAAAGGCCACAAGCATTGAGAGCACTACATGTCATACCAATTCAGAATCCTCCGAAGGCTCCTATTTATGGGAGGCTGAGATAGAGTTCAACTGACGATGGGGCCGGTATCACTTCTTTACAAGAGAATTTGAGAGACTTCAAAACAATGAAGGATTGCAACCAATATGGAAGAAGGCTGGATTGTATGATTACTTCAAAGCTCAGTTACCAAAGCCGGACTTCCTGAGGTGTTCATACTTGATTAGCATCCTCACTCCCAACAAAGAGAAGAAAGGGTCCAACACATTTGTACTTCCTTCTCTTACGTGAGGAAACGAACTGAAACACTTCAAATTGACGAAGAATTTGGTAAGGGAAGCTTTAGAAATGAGAGGTATGCACATCCCCACAAAGAAAGAGATAATGATTCCAGACAAGATGAAGAACAGGAACTTAACGAAACTTAAGGATATGGTGGCAATGACACCAACTATTGCCATTCACCTTTGAATGTGCATGCAACACTTCACATTTTCGGCTGAAGAAAGATTCACGATGCCCCCCAAGAAGATTTGGTTCAGTCTATACTTAGCAGACACCTTCAACCAGATAATTAACATGCCACATTGGATTATTGACCAAATCCATCTTGCACACCAACATTGGTACAAGAAACAGAAGTCAGTGCTCTATGGGTGTTGTGCACTCACCAGGATTGTATACCGATGCTTGGCATATGATGTGCCAATTCAAAGGGCGCTGATTTGGACTAGGGTGCAAGATTTTCAGCGAAGGCTATTAGCTGCAGGACCTCCTTCAAAGAAAATGAGGGGAGCTGTTCAAATGCCATGCGCACAGGCCCGTGGTGCAACCCTAACATAGAAAATGACTCCACGACCCTAGAGGCGCATGCAGCCCTTTACCATCAGGCTATCAAGGCACAGTGCAGAAGGGCCTAACCTAGTGTTCCCACCAATACCCACCAATTTAGAGTTCCCTCATGGCTTCACGCTAGAGGATTTGACTGATGAAGAGGTAGCAAGGATAATCAATGCCACTAATTTGGAAGTTGAAGTAGAGCAATTAAGTGGGCAACAAACTGTCACGGATCAGCCCCATCCAACCTAACCAGAAGTCGTCGAAGTAGATGAAGAGGAAGAGGAGACTACAGAAGAGGAGCAAGAGGATGAACAAGAAGGACCATCCGATGAAGGGGAACATGAACAGGAGCAACACATTATACCAGAACTTGCGGAGCCCCAGCTTATACGAAGCAACTAAAAAGATTGTATGATACTATCAACCTGGTTCAGGAACAACACAGACTATCTTTGGCAACAGGAAATGCCTTAATGAACTAGATACTTGAAGAAGAAGGTGTAGATGATCAATACACGGCTACCCTCGACATGCTTGCTGATGCACTAGGAGTACCAGAGACCATGCACATCGCCCTTGCACACTCACGGAGATTCGAGCGATGACACAGGAGACGTCCCCCGAGACTAGGGAAATAGATAAATATCTTGGTATCAGAACCATAGGGCACCACCTCCACAACCACGGGCACAACTCACCCTATTCATTACACTGATGAAGCCCATACCTCAAGTGCACCCCCATCACCACCTTTGACACCCTCCCCTCCAACTACACCACCTTCACCTCCTACCACCACTGTCACCACTACTGTCACAGCCACACACTCCACTTCCCATAGTGAAGCACAAACTGTGAGTCAAACTTCACAATACGCACAACCTGAAACCACCACCATTGTAACTGCCGCATCGGACACTGTAATTCTAACTGTGGTCACTGAAAATCCCATCCCCCCTGTCACACTTCTCGGTGGTTCATATGCACAACTGCACACACCACTATACACCTTCACGACCATCACCACACCTACCATTCCCATGTACATAATAACTCCCACGACCGCATCCACATATGACTTTATGGACATATCACCCACTTCCGCACCTCTCCCTCCCCCCATATTCCCACAATATCCCATTCTCCCACCACCCACTTCACCATTCTCAAGCACAACATACACACCTCCTGCATTCAACACCTTCCCAGCATCCACTCCTGTCAATAATGTATTCAATACTTTGTACCAATGCATGTCTCAGCTACAACATCATTACCAGCATTTAGATGCTCAACATACAAACCTATTTCGAACCCATGAAACACTACAAGAAAGATTCATAAACTTGGAGAAGGACAAGAGGGTATTACAACAACAATATGATACCGTGGAGAGGAAAAACAACAACTCGACGCAATGCTACACGCCCAAATAACAGACAATCTTAAGCTTCAACGTAATCTCGCATTACTACAGAAACACATGTCTGGAGCACTAGAAGAAAATAAAAGACTGCAGAAACAGAATGAAGAAAACCTGGAAGCAGCAATGGAGGGATCACCACAGGAAATCGACCCGGAGCACTTCAAGGCCATCCCATCGACAAACATGCAAATCGTGTTGGAGACACATGCCGACCTCCTAGAAGCACATGTTGCCTTAGAAAAAGAGCGGGATGACCTACGAAAGCAATTGGCCACTCAGTGAGAGTCACCAAAAGAAGTAATAGCCACAACTGACACATCCGAAGAGGTCACAAAATTGAGAGCACAACTGGCAGAACTGCAAAATAGAATTCTTCAATATGAGCGTCAACCTTCTCCCCTCGTGGAGCTGGAGCCGGAGGACTTAGTTCAAATTGACATTGAGGAGACTTTCAAGGACCCTTATGTACCCATGCCTATGCCAGGGGGCAAACAAATAGAGGAAGGAATGGACACATTTGAGATTGAAGCTCCAGAATGGATGCAAAAATTAGAAAAGGTTGGTCCAACCCATGATGATAGAGTTGCAGTGCAGATATAGTCCATGTCCCAACTAGAAGAGGTTGTCATCAAATCAAATTACTTCAAAAACCTATCCCATCATTGATGGATTGGCACATCAAATGATTTGTATGTTCCATTTTGTGTATTAATGGCAGATTATAATACTGAGATAAAGCAGCACACCACAAAAGAACTAACTTCGGCAACACAATTTGGACCAGATGACATTCCTGAAAGAGCAACACACCACAACATATTTCAACCTACATGGAGGATACGCCTACTAGAAACATACCCCGAGATGGTGCGCACTTGGAATAATATGCCCTTATACATCATGTATAAACCTTGCTACTGCCTTGTCTTTCGACGAAGATCATGGCCCGAGTACACCAAAACAATTTTGATAGTTAAAGGATGTGACAAATGGCTAAACTATGTATACTTGGCACCACCTCGTGGCCAACCCACGGTCGCATACATGATTTCAACCATTTGGCATTGGGGAATCAGATTCAAGAATGTACCAGACATCATGGCATAGATGGGCCTCAAAATATTTGAGCTAATGCTGGTTACATTCCGGACCTTTAAAAATGTCAAAGAACCTCACCTCTCGGCTCTTGGATTCAATGAAGGCAACCAAGATCTCGTCTATGATATGAGCACCACACCATCCATCAACGTTGTATATGCGTGGCATGCTCGTATCAAGTATCTCCCAGCCTGCTTCAAACAAACGTTTGAAGATTACAGATTTTTGGGAATAGCATTCAGAGATATTCATACCTAGACCATCTCATCTATTACAATTATTTGCGGTATAACAGGCTCTACACTCAGAGAAGCTACGAATGCCACATCAGAAGGTACCTGGGCTAGTACACTGGGATGCCCTACTCACCAACTTGGCAAAAGGAATGAGATTAACAGAACACCACTTAGCGACAGATGTTGTGGAATACTACATCCAACGGTCCGCTCAACAAGGGTCTGTCAGAGACAACAGACGCGAGAGAGGGGGGAGTGTTGGCAGTGGTCAGGGCAGTCAAGGACTTACAAGACAAGGAATCCAACGAGAAGGCCAAGTAGGCAAAGCAGTCAACGGAGATCTGGCAAACAGGCCTATCATTTTCCGTGAATTAATATTTCCCAAATAGTGATTTTAGTCACACCACACCATTGTAAATATCATTTTTGATTATTCCTACTCCATTTTGTACAAGCCGAGGAGTCATCAAGCTTAAGGAGTATTAGTAGTATTTATGCACCAATTTTCATAATTTTCAGAGCTCATTTGAGCCTCCAAAATAGCATTAGAACCTAATTTTTAACTAGGTCAGACACTAGGTCTGAACAGGACCAAAGCTAGTAAAAAACTATAAATAGAGCTAGAGAGCTCATTTTTGGGGGTAGCTTGTTGTAGATTAGATCTTGTATGAGACTTTTTGAGTAATCAAAAGAATTCCATTATTTCTCTCTTAGTCTTACCGTGTGTGCGTGTGTGTGTATGTGTGTGCATGTTTGTGTGCTTCTCACTCACACACTTGTGCCATCACTTGTTCGAGGTCTTCATACCATCCTCATGTCTTCCCGGATTGACATTAAAGGAGGTGCTACTCATCACTGAGCTACACAATCTCGCTCTAATCCATGTGAGTGTTCCCATTTCATGGTCTACTCACTTTTGAGTCTAACTCTCTTTCATTTTTTTAGTACAATCTTCTTTTCTATTTGCTTCTACGTGTGTACTCTCAATTAGTCGATACATATTGTGTAGAGGTCTTGTATTCTCCCTCAATAATCTCCATAATCAGATTGGGAGCTTGCATGTCTTTGAAGATGCCATACTCTCACTATCAGACTCACTTGATGATTGTACGTAAATTGATCATAAACTCCTATTTGTGGTGGTATCTATTGATGAGACTACACTCCAATTGCTACCTAGGACTCTTCCTAATCTTAGGTTCTTTCACTGTCCAATTTCCTAGTTTTGTTTTCGTTGCCTTGTTGTTTTCTCTTACAAAGACGTTCTAAATGGTTAACTTTCCAATCACCATATGCGTTTATGTTTTGTGCAAGAAATTGAGTGAGAATTTAAGTTAAGAAGTAAATTCTTAGTGATAAATTGCTCTATTTTCTCTTCCTCACTCTCATCCAAAGTGATATCACCATCACTTGCATAATCAATTGTCATAGACTCTCTTGAAACCACTACCTGACCTGCATCACGTACATATCTCTGATGTCATCATCCCATCCGCCTAAAGCAATGTCCTCGAGTATGGCCCTCATAACCACAATGCCAACATCGAAGCTATTGATGTGATCTATGTCTCACATGAGTCAATGGACTCGCATACATATCATGCCATAATGCACTACTTGTCTCCTCATACATAACAGACTCATATATAGAATCCACAAGTTGTAATCAGATAGTGGAGCTAGACAATGCATCCATATCCACCCATACATGGTTGAGCATGTCACGAGGCCTCTGTGCATCTCTATGCACATACATGTGTAACCGTGCATGAACCAATGTATGCTACATCTGAGCTTTCCATCTCGGAAAAACAACGCCATAAAAAAGAAGACATCATGCTGGCAATCCAAGAGACTAGTAATGTAACAAGAGACTAGAAATAATACTATATCACCAATTGGATGACACCTACATATCCATATTCATAACTCACATCACAAATGTATCATTAGAGAAGAAAAACCATGTGAACCACATGTCACATAACCATGCATCTAGCATGCATATAAAAACATGAGCATAAGCCTACTCACCAAGTCTCCAAAGTGACTTAGTAGACTTGAAAGAATCCTGGGAAAATTTGGCACAATATCCCTTGTAAACTGAGCATCAAACAAGATAACTAGTATCAAAAGAACAATGATTAACCTGTCACCACTTGTCATTGCTCCAACCAAAGATAATGGCAAATACAGATCCCAAAAATTGATGGCAATACACATCAATACAATGATGATACACCTTCCAGTCAAGAATGAATCCTGCAAGATGGTACATCTATCACAAACAACTTGTGATCAAGTCCAAGTGAATGGAGATAAGCAATGATCCAAAGATATCACACAATCATAAGGGACTTACTAGAGTACTCTTCTAGTATAAAAGCTGAGAAATTTTGGATAGCATCTCCTCTGCAAAATGGACTCTGAACTGAAATAACCATGTGGGAATCACCATCCACATATGCCAAGAATCACACAGGCAAACAGATATCAAATCATGACCATATGCTAAAATAATAGCCAATCAAGGTGACAATTGGATGTGTAACAGAGGCTCCAATCTGGATCATGTACCTGCATAAAAACAAGAATACAAGCACTAGCCAAGATTCGAAATCAACTCTCATAAAATGTGTGTAACTGGCAAGTAAATCCATAACCAAGTGGCATAAATGAGATAGAGACCACAATGCCACTATACATCCACTGACAATGCTATGAACAATCTCATGATGACATAAACCTCAAAAAAGGTATACCACAATGTCATCTCACATGTCAAACACATGACAAGATCATGCTCTCCTCTCATATGGAAGAGCTACCACAATGATCATACATGGATAATGCCTTCAAACTCTAAAAGTAAGAGCTTGCACAACAAGAAAATCTCTCTCGAAGAAGTTCCACAATAAAATGAACCTCCCAAAGCTATTAGGGTTCTTGTGGTGAAAATATGTTGCTCTATCTTTCACTTTTTCAGAGATGATAACCTCTGAATTTGAACTTCTGATCTTCAACAGACTTCAAGGATTTTTTCTTGGCTACCTAACGATATATAGAATGCCTCAATCGAAAGTGTCTAGCTCAAGATATACGCAAAACAAGAAACTGCCATCAATTTCACCTTCACCTTTAGCACTATTGTTTTGTATTTTGCAATTGCCTTCTTTTCCATGCTACACGTACCAAGTTGAATCGCTTGAATCGGACTTGTAAAACTCAAGTTATGGCCCAAAAACTGACCTATTGTCTAAGTGATTGTAGATTCATCTTCTACATTAGTCTGCATTTTCCAAATTTTTGGCGAGTTAGAACTCCAAACCAGATTTTGGAGTCTTCTGCAAATTTGTAGCCCTCTGTCTCAGCTATGCACAAAACTTTAAAACACATCAATTCGATCCTTCTAGCTTGAGTTATGGCCAAAAAACCGAACAGCTATATAGAGATGCAGACCTGCACATTCACCTCTTGTGACCTAAGTTCACATTGAAGCTTCATGCACACAAGCTTTCAACAAGCTCTGATACCAATGAAAGGCTTTGGGGTGCAAAAACAAGAGGAGCAAGGAGGAGATGGAGGGAGAGAGAAGAGAGGAGAGATGCGCAGAGATGCATGGGAGCCTCGAAACCCACATAATGATCTCCATCGAGGCAATGCTCTATAAATGATGCACATATTTGAACATAGAGGTAGGGTCACATGATCCTTACATCCCCAACATATGATGGCTAATGCATCCCATGGTCAAACGAACATGTACCACAAGTGGGTTCCTCAAGCTTCCTCGAGCAGGTTCCTCAAGCTTGAGCATGAAGTAGGTTCCTCAAGCTTATAACCAAGTACAAATGGAGGGAGAGGCCCTCCTTATATAGAGTATGAGGGAGCTCTCCAAAGTACATCATATGTGGGATAATTCCCCTTGAAGGAGAATGAGTACATAAGTAGAAGAAAATGGCAAGGTACCCAAATACAAAGAGATATAATATAAAATAGAAATGAACTAGAAATGGAGTGTCTTCTAGATACAAAATGGAGATGCACTCTCATATTCTCAACATTTCATGTGGTAAAAGTTTCAATGGGTAAAGTAAGAAACAATATTAATGATGGAGATGAAGAAATACTTGTCTCACATTGAATGGTTAAATGATGAAGGCCATCTTAGGTATGGGTGCTGGCATAGGTATTTCCACAAAGAGATATGGGAAAATTGGGGTAAACCCAATCTAAGACCTACATGAATGAAGTTGTAATTAGTTGATGGTCATGTGGAACGACTGGTAGGGCTTTTGGAGAATGTAATTCCGATGACCTTTGGAGTAGATTTTGATCACATATTAGCCATTTGTCAATTTGGCAAAACAAAAAGTTAAGAAATGTTAGGGAGGCCCTTCATGCAACAGCTGAACATGGAGCAGGATTGGGGACAAGAATCGTTGTATCTCCAACACTAGGGAATGACAAAAAAAAAATCTCCATATTTTTTCCTTTAAAGATGCTCCCCCACTACAATGGAATCTAGTACACAAAGAGGAAGATGATGTTTCTATCCACAATGTGGGATCAAGTGACCAATCAAGGATGCAGGAGCACCCATCAATAGATATGCAAAGCAGCCAGTACGGAAGAGAAAAGACTTCAATGGTAACTATCAATAGTTGGAGGTGAGAGACCTATAGAAAATCCTTCCGACATGCCTCAAATATTTCTAGACAAAGCATTTGAGCCACATTGGTGGATGGAGATATTGGCTACCTTGAATGTGTGTGTGAATGAACAAGCCATTAAAATGATCGAGTGTATAAACAAAGAGGGTTATTATCTAATTCTATACAAAGTAAAGATTTGGGAAGAAAAGTTTGATGACGGCATTTCTTATGAAGATTATGAAGGTGATGATATCATAATGGAGTTAGAATTCAAGTCAAAAGACGATTATGAGAGAGAACTAAGAGTAGAAATTTTTAGAAAACACCCTAGTGTGATGACCATAGAGGAGTATCCTAAGGCTCCTAGCAAGGACTTTGGTAAAGTTAGAGGAAGACGAACAGCCTAAAGATTACTTTGAAGCACCATAACATTTCAAGAAGTATAGGAAATAAAGAGCAAACTAAAAAAGTAATAGTAATTAGGGAGATGATGAGGATAGATGCACCTTCATTGGGAATGATGTATCTCTTGATGAGGAAAGCCGATTGGCGGAATCATAACAGGAATATAAGGATGTGTTTGCATGGACGTATAAGGATTTGAAGGTGGCCGACTCAGGGATTTCTTCACATAGGATAGTGAGGAGTCCTGATGCAAAACCATCAAAGCAAAGGCCATATACTTATAGGGATGTGCATTAGACCAAAATAAATCAAGAGATAGGCAAATTGCTTGTTGCACAATTCATTCTATTATATAGAGCACAAGGAGTCAATATCTCCCATACTGGTAGTATAGAAAAAGGGAAACTTAGGGTTTGTATCATTTTAATGAAAGTAAATGATGCTACAATCAGGGATAGTTATCCACTAGCCATCATGGATCATCTATTGGAAAGGGTCATAGGCAAGGACATATACGACTTCCTAGATGTCTTTTCAAGCTATAATTAGGTGGCCATTGCCCCTTAAGACCAACATAAGGCTGGTTTTGCTATGGACAAGAGAAATTATTACTTCTATGTCATGATGTTTGGCTTGACCAATGCCCTTGCCACTTTTCAATGACTAACGTGTCATACTATGGTTCTTGGGCTTGTGTGACTTCTTCCTTGAATGAATTTCCATGAGAATTTGAATATAAGTATAGGGACATAGAAGCTGAAGGTCAAGTTATTAGAATGTATGTGATTGACCCGACCTCTATCTCTTGCATGTGTAACTTTTCTTCTAGCTCCTCTACATGTTTTTGATATTTTGTAACTACTTACCTTTGCTCATTCTCAAGATCTACTAACTCTTCTATTCTTTTGGGTCCTCCTCTTGCTCCTTCAAGCAGTTGCAAATCACTTTGGGCACATGCTTCTTGCAATTGCCTAAGTAACTCTCTCTCTCTCTCTCTCTCTCTCTCTCTCTCTCTCTCTCCCTCTCCCTCTCCCTCTCTCTCTCCCTCTCTCCCTCTCCCTCTCCCTCTCTCTCTCCCTCTCTCTCTCCCTCTCTCTCTCCTTGCCTTCAAATTTCTATTTTTTGTGCTCTTAGCTACTCCTCATATATTTCCTTACCACAATTGAATCTATAGCTATACCTTGTGATGTAATGATTGGTGTTTCTATATAAGTGATCAAAGTTTTTACTCAAGAAATGTTGAATCATATCTTTGTGCCCTTTACATAATCAACTTATCTCATCTACCTTGATATATACTTAACTTTTTCATAAATAACCTTGATAGGTGAAAGTGTTTACCAAAATCTTTAGCTTTTCATGTTTTATGTGCATAACCGCTAGCTCTTTAGACAATTTTTTGGATTTCTTCTTCCGTTGCCCTAACCCCTTTCATAATTATTCCAATTCTTGCTCTTATGTGGCCACTACAGTATCCATTTGTGAGGCCTATTCTTGTAACCATGATGTTCTACTAAGTACTCTTCAAGTTGCTTGATTATTCTCGCCATCTGAGTGACGACGGATGATAAGTGGATGGGTATTGGTGGAGTTGAGGATGTCATGGGGATGTAGCAAGGGTTGGGTGGAGAGAATGTGAACTGGGGAATTGATGGCTTTGATCAATGGGAACTTAAAAATGTGAAAGGAATACCTTGGGCATTTCATGGTGTTCATCAATGTGCAAATTTATCACCCTTGGTAGAGATGAATATTTTGAATCTATAAATGTTGAAGAAGTATCCTCTTCACTAAGACGTTTTTAGGACTTTTTGCACTTTCTCATTGAGGTATTGGGCATCTTTTTTGTTGGTTTTTTATGCTCGTTTTATGTTGTGGAAGACGTTGATTGGTATTTAATTTTCCTGGACTTGCTATCTCCTTGTAATACTTGGCAATGAATTCTAATGGTATTTGGGATTCTTAAGAAGCAAAGGCCTCTTCCATGTCCTTGTTGCAAAATTTTGATTATGAATTTGAAACTTCAATAGGCATTGCTAGCTGCTTATGACTTCTTCTTTCTTTGTACCTATGATTGTTGATATTCTTTAGACTCTTCTGTGCCACTTAGTTTCGATTCCTCTTCTTGGGAATTGGAAAATTTGTCGTAATATGAGATATTGTTGTAAGGCTCTTGTGAATAGTATTGAATGGGAGTGCAATGCGGAGATAATGATTATGGTTCAAACATTCATTATTAATTCTGAAGTAATCTTTGATTTAAAAAATTTTACCAAGATATGATCACAACTAGTCCTAGATGAATGTAATTGAATTTAGAAAATAAATATGATGTTAGTATGATCTTCTATGGTATTGTGGTAAAGAAGGTTAACAAGTTTTGCAACAAGGTCTATGTGCTACGGATTATGATCAGTCAGTCAATAATGAGGGGTGGTGGTAATAGTGTTTGAGGGTGATTAAGTTGAGTTTATAATCACCATTAGATCTTTCTCACGTAGCCTTGATGATGATGTTGCCATATATGTCTTCATCTAACTTTTAATTAGTGGATTAGGCATAAAATATATCACATGATACATCTAAAAATATGGTACAAACAAATATATGTCACTTGTGTAATGGGATATCATAACAGTGTGTATGCATGGGTGTGAAATATGGCCCTATGACATACATAATTTGGGAGTGCAATTGACCTAAATGGTGCAAAAGACACATTTGTGCAATAAGCATAGGGTTTTTGCACATTGATGCCTCCATTTATACTAGATTATTCGAAGAATAGAGAACACGTTTATATGAAGGAATCCAATGGATTGTTGAATTTCTAAATCATAAGATGATCTAAAGAAGTTAAGTCATCTTTCTTAATGAGCATCCATGTCTTGATTGTTCTATGTTGTTGATGAGTTGATATGTTTGTTCTAGTCTTATGATGATTATCTTTCTTTGGTAATGATTATGGTTTCCTTCTTTGTTCCTCTTGTACCAAAGATGAAACTTTTGGCATCCACATGCACTAAGTGTTTGCCATTTGTTGAATTAATTAGCTTGTTGTTGCAGGTAAAGTGCAATGGTGAGGGCTTAATGTCTTTGACTCTCCATTTCTCTTTTTTCTTTTCTTTGGCTTTGTTAGTGATACTATTTTCTAGGCTATGATCATGAAAGTATTCTCTTGCGTGAGATCACATGCTTTGAAGCTTGTGACGATCTCTTTCCTACCCATATTTATGATCCCCCTTGTTGAGCTACCAGTAAAATCGTTGGGATGCATACATGTTCGTAAGTGAGAGTTGGTCTACTAAAATGTCGACTCTTTAATTTCTTGGTTCTCTTTTGTGCATTGCTATAATGATCTTGAGGTGATTGACTATCCAATATTTATAGTAGTGGACATGTTTCCTTGCTCTCTGGTGAATTTGATTTCTCTATATTTAAACTCACCCTTCCAAGTGATTGTGATTGATCCTTACTTTCACACTCACTCTCAACACTATCTTTTGTGTAAGCTTCATAATTCTAAGAAGAGAAGCATGCAAAAATTCATACACATAAGCAAACCATTGAGGATCATAAAATGATAAAACACTTTGTATGAATTCATAATTCGCATATACACAACTCGATGCAAAGTCTGGCATTATTGAATGTCTTCATAGCCAATCTCTGCCTTATATGATTTGTTCCTCTGTTTCTTCTTTACCAATTGCCAATAAATTCTCATAAGAGACTATTCCTTCAAGATTTATCAAAAGCATTGTCTGTATGGATGCAAGTCATTTTATATCCAATCAATTAATGCATGTATTTTTTTTAAAGGTTTTCTCTTTTAAGATCGAAGCTAATTCCAAATTGATAACACTCTTAGACACATAAATGTCAATGAGTGCCATAGCTTTCATTGGGCATTTTGATCCTACCATAGCTTCAACACATGTTTTTACTTTTAAAAGTGTTTGCTCTATGAAACTCATGGTATACACATGGACTTGGGAACTGAATGATATTGATCAACATAATTTTTCTTTTGTATTTTCTTTTGAGGATCCTTATTTTAGCCAGCCTTTGATCTCCTTCACATATAAATTACTTTTTAGAATTTCCTTCTTAGAAACTTGTAGTCTTGGCAACATTTCATTTATCAATATTTTGTTCAAGACAAAAGCTCCATGATATCTTTTCTAAAGCTGCTTAGCATGTTGTTTAAGTGTCTAGATTATAACAAGGGATCCCTCTTGTAATCCCTTGTCTTTGATGTGAGCAATACCTACAATGTGATGGAATATTTCTCGTCCAAATGCACAACAAGAAGCTTGGACCTTGCCCAAGACCTAGCTACTCTCATACCAATATCACTAAAACTGAAATAACTTGCAATTCCCAAATCCAATTGACAAACTCTTTTATGCACATACACTAGATAGTAAGAGCTTTCCAATGAGCTATGAATCACTAGAATTGGTAACATTCACACAAGATAAACTAGTTTTCCTTTTAGGTTTTGGGATAGACCAACAAAGAAAGAAACAACTATACATCACAATACAAGAAGAATTTGCAAAAATCCTTTTAAATATAGAATCCTTATAATCTTTCCAATAAGTATAAGAAGTCTAAAAGTGGAGCTTCCTACAGAGAGAAAATCAAGTCCTAATAGGCTGCTATAGAAATTCAGCACCCTTTGGAAAGGGTATGAGAGATATACAAGAGAATATGAACTCGTATGATAGATAATGGCTCAATAGTGCATGTATAAGTAGCACCCCAACTTCCTACCATCCACAAACTTAGAATGAGCTTGAATGCTACCTAAATATCCATGAGAAACTTCCATGACTCTTCATATGTCCTCCATGTCTCTTCACATGCCCTCCTTGTCTCTTCAGCTACCTTGTGACTTTGTCTCTTCATTGGAGTGTCTTTTGGTGGTTTAATGCCTCCTTTTGGATATGGTTGCACCTTCAAACATGTGCTTTGACTTTCCTAAGGTTCAGTAACCTTAAAATGAAGTTATTTAGTGAAAAACATATGCTTGAGCTTGCCCTAGGAAACACATATCTTTTAACACTCCCCATCAAGCTCAAACTTCTTTGCTTTCAAGTGTGAGGGTTGGTTCCTTCATACTTACCATGCCCTTTGAGATTTTTAATCATCTTTGCATCCAAGAACTTTGTAAGAAGGTCTAAAATTTGCTCCTTGGTGTTGACATGCATAATATCCACCTGCTTATCCACAATCTTTTCTCTTATGAAATGATAATGTAGTTCTATATGCTTGCTCCTAGCATGGAACATTAGATCCTTTGCAAGGTAGACACTTGAGATCATAGTTGAAAAAATTCACGAATTTCTTATCAAAATAAAATTCATAAAATTTTCATTGCGATTTAATTCGTGATGCATGAATTTTATCACTTTTTTCTTTAATAAACTTTACCATATCTACTTTTCTTTTTTGCTTGTCCCTCAAAAATACGTGTGAACTTTATCTTACCTCTCCTTTTGCCCCTTTCAAAGTGTTTATTATACTTGTGACATAAGGTATTTGTCCATGCCTTTTCACACATGTGTGTAACTTTTGATCATTGCTTACATTTATTATTTAACACTCTGCTCATGTGCCTTCTGTTTTTCTGTGTAATTTGGCACTTTCTTAGGCTTTTGTGTCTGACTTGACTCTTGTTTCACTGAAGTAAAGGAGTGTTACTTTCTTCTATCTTGTCACTTGTTTCACTGAAGTAAAGGAGTGTTACTTTCTTCTATCTTGTTGACCTAGGAAATAATATGAGGCATGGTGGTACTATGGAATTAGTTATGCACTTTGGTGCCTTTTTAAAGTATTGTTGGGCCACCCATGTAGGTCTATCATAATTGAAGGTAGAGATATTAGAAGATAAGAAGAGAAAGTCTTGCCTCCATAAGGAAAGACAATTACAATAGTGGGCATGACACAAAGATGAATAGAGACTTCCATTAGGCAAGAGCTTGAGTATTGAGCAAAAATGGGTATGAGTTGAAATAATCAAGATGCACTTCACTTAGAGGGTGTTAGGATGGTTGATGTAGTTCTAAGTGGGTGCTTAAAGATCTACTCTCTTCTTTCAAGTACTCAAGGGCTATATATATATATATATATATATATATATATATATATATATATATATATATATATATATATATATATATATATATATATATATATATATATATAGAGAGAGAGAGAGAGAGAGAGAGAGAGAGAGAGAGAGAGAGAGAGAGTTTATATGTAGAAACATATAATTCTCTCCAGATGGATAAAATCCTCAAATTTTATTTTGGGCTTGAATGAACTAAACGAATTAAACAATCGATTCCTGAATTAATTCTCATGAATAATTCTCTCGTTCATACTATGCTTGAGATATATCTCCAAGCAATGGAACAATGCCAACTTGAATATCCAAATCTTTTAAGAGCTTTTTAAACCACATTACATCTCATGTGAGTTGAGCAAGAGCCCTATATTCTGCCTCTGTGGAAGACAATGCAACTGTTGACACCCGTGATACACAACTCTTCCCAAGCATCACTATGTATCCTGAGGTCCTCCTTCTATCATCCTTGGATCTAGCCCAATCAACATCTACATAACCTTTTAATTTCAAATCAAAATCATATGCATAATAGAGGCCTTCATTTATTGTACCTTTGATGTACCTTAGAATCCTTCTACCTACATTCAAGTGATCAAGTGTGGGTGCATGCATGAATTATGAGAGCAATCCAACTCTATAAGATAGATTAGTTCTAGAAATGGTAGCATAATTTAAAGACCTAATCAAACTTCTTTACAAATTCTCATCCTTGAGCTTATCACCTTGGTCTTTGCGCAACTTGACATTGCAATCCATTGGTTGTCTCAATGGCTTACAACCACTCATATCAAACCTATATAGCAAGTCAAGTAAGTATTTCCTTTGCATAAGATACAAACCCTACTTGGCATATACAATCTCAATGGCTAAGAAGTACTTTAGGACCCCAAGATCTAAAATTTTAAATTCCTTGCCCAATTTGGCCTTGATATCCTTGATACTTGCATCATCATCACCTATTATGATTAAATCATCAACATCAATGCATATGTACAAATATTTCTTATCAAGTCTTTTTACATAAACTGAAGGATCAACATCACTTGCTGAATATCCACATCTAATAAGGTACCCAACAAGACTTTGATTCCATGGAATTGTGCTTGCTTGAGTCCATACAAAGGTTTCTTGAGTTTGCATACAATATTAGGGTTTTTAGGGTCCTCATATCCCATGGGTTGTTGCATGTAAACAGTCTCTTCAAGATCACCTTTTAGAAAAGCATTCTTAATATCTAATTGGAACATTTCAACCTTTTAAAAGTTGCAATGGCAATCAATGTCCTATCTATACCCATTTTTGCAACAAGACTAAATGTTTCTTCATAATCTATCCCATGTGTTTGGGCGAATCCCGTAGCTACATGTCTAGCTTTAGACCTGGCTATGGATCCATCAGAGTTCCTTTTGATCTCATAGACCTAACTATTTGTGATCACTTTCATGTCATCTTGTCTAGCTACAAGCTCCCATGTCTGATTTTCATGAAGAGAATCCATCCCTTCTCTCATAGAATTTATCCATACCTTGTCTTGACAAGCTTCTTCATATGTGCACAATTCCTTGTCCTTCACAACTTGAGACATAAAAGCATAATGTCCCTAGGAGAAAAGCTATCATATGTTAGCCTTGGAATAGGGTTTTTAGCCCTCTCTGACCTCCTCTCATTATCTATGGTAGAATACTTCTTCAAGTCCCTCTTTTGTTTAACATTAGGAGTCACTACCTCTTCAAAATCATCTTCATCCTTAGTAGAATGGAAGTCCTTTACCACATTACCTTTATCACATTGGTTGTGGTTGCATGTTGAGCTTGGTCCACCTTCCTTCTCTTTTCCTTTGAGTAATGAAAGACTCCTTGATGGACTCAAAGTGGAGGGGCCACTCAAACTTGTGCTAACCCGAGTTTGTTCTTCATAGATTTTTTCTACTTCCTCAATATCTTCAACTTGCGATGCATTAGGTGGTTCATAATATGGCTTAAGTTCATCAAATACCACATCCCTTGATACTCTAAGCTTCTTTGTGATGGGATTGTAACATCTATACCCCTTTTTTTATGTAGAGTAACCTATAAAGATGCACTTTTGTACTCTAGCATCCATTTCAACTTCCCTCGCCTCTTCAGGTACACTGACATAGCATACACATCCAAAAATCCATAGATGTGACAAGTCAGGCTTCCTTTGGTAATAAACCTCACCTACAGTAGCATCATGAACTCTTGATGTGGTCATCCTATTCATCAAGTAAGAAGCTATATTTTCTACATCAGCCCATTATGTAAATGGAACATTCATTTCATTTAACATGCATCTAACTACCTTCACAACCTCTCTATATTTTCTTTCATAAATACCATTTTGTTGAGGGGTAGACCTACATGTGTATTGCCTCTTTATCCCTTCATCCTGCAAGAACTTGGTAAAGTCATTGGAGAACTACTATCCTCCACCATTTGATCTTAGAGTTTTGATCCTCTGGCCCCTTTCATTCTCAACTTGTGCCTTGAACCTTTTGAATGTATCAACCACACCACTCTTGTGTTTGATGAAATACAACCAAATCTTTCTAGAGCAATCATCAATAAAGGTTACAAAGTATCTATTACCTACATTTGATGGCTCTCTTGAAGGTCCCCATACATCTGTGTGGATGAAATCCAAAACCTTGGAGCCACAGAGCTTGATGGCTTGAAATTCCTCTTAGGTTGCTTCTCAAATTGACACGCTTCACATACCTCATGCATGTTAGGTGTGGTGAAGCTCGGAAGTCCTCTAACAACTGAATTATTTTGATGGCAATGCACCACAATGAGCTCTCCTCATCAAGAGCTCCACGATAATATCCTCGGAGTGGAAAACCAAGCTCCAAGCATTGCACACAGTACTCCGCACAAAGCCTACTAAAGATGCAGAAAAACATAGTACACAAGAAGCACGAACACAGACTTCTTAGGTGTTACAAATGCGATCAAACTTACAATGTGTGGCTGACCAGACCACTATATGTTCCATTAAAGAAGATATATAAAAGTGTTCAGTGGCCATTTGGCATTTCACATGGACACTAACGATAACAATCTCCCACCAAAGGCCAATATGACCAAAGTAATTATGGGAGAAAAGTGAAGAATGATAAAGAATGCTTGCATGTAAGTATACAAATTACACCTCCCACTTGATGGGCATGTTACATAGTATACAAGTGACTATGTAAGATCATGGATCAAGTAGCCCCCATCAAATGACAACAGTGTTGGTGAAGCTATCCTATGGTACAGCTTTAGTCAAAGCATCTACAACGTTGTCTCAAGTTTGAACCTTCTCAAGAACAATGCACTCAATGGCTAAGCAATCTCTAAGGAAGTGATATGTCACCTCAATGTGCTTGTTCTTTGCACGAAAGACCAGATTCTTAGCCAAAGCAATGGCACTATGACTATCACTGAGCAAACGAGGTACATGTTGAGGTAGAACCATATCATAAGCAAGATGAGAAAGCCACAATGCTTCCTTACATGCCTCACTTGATGCAACATACTTTGCTTCTGTGGTGGAAATAACTACACATTCTTGAAGATGAGATCTCCAAGAGATAACACCTCCAAAAAAATGAAAATTGTACCTTGATGTAGAATTACGATTGCCTACACAACTAGCATAGTCAGAATCTATGTAACCAATAACACATGCTTTCCCTCTACCTAAGCATAGAAACTTTTCCTTAGTGCCACTCAGATATCTCAAAATCATCTTGGCTGCTTCCCAATGTTGCTTGTGAGGATTAGATATTTATCTTCTCACAACTCCCACTGCAAATGCAATGTCTGGTCTCATAGCTACCATATCATACATGAGACTACTAAGAGCAGAATGATAAGGAATTATGGTCATGAATTCCTTTTCCTCATTTGATTTGGGGCAATCATCGTTGCTGAATTTCACATATGTAGGTAAAGGTGTACTCAATGCCTTCCCAGCTTGCATATTGAACGTGTGAAGTACTTTGGATATGTACTCACTTTGAGACAATTATATGCATCTTTTACGAGTAATGTGCATGCCAAGAATATGTTTGGCATCCCCCAAGTCCTTCGTATCAAATGTCTCACTCAACTTCTTTTTGAGAGTTGACAAGTCATAAGAGGACTTCCCAGCAATCAACATATCATTGGCATAAAGTATCAAGCATATCAAGCTGCCATCTGAGCATCTCTTTATGTAGAGAGAATGATCCTCATTGGTTCAACAATCGCCTTGAGACTTCATAAAAGCATCAAAATTTTGGTACCATTGTCTAGGGGACTGTTTAAGTCCATATGAGCTCTTCTTGAGCTTACAAAGTAGACTTTCTTTGCCTGGAACTACATAACCCTCTAGTTGTTCCATATAGATCTCATCTATAAGATCTCCATGCAAGAAAGCAGTTTTCACATCCATTTGGACTAGCTCTAAGTCCTCCACTGCAATGAATCCAAGCAACATGTGCAGTGTAGTCATCTTGACCACTAGAGAGAAGATTTCCTCTAAATCAACACCACATTGTTGCTTAAAAACCTTTGCACTGGAGGACTAGTATCCTCAAACACCACTCTTCTCACTTCAACCTCCTTAATGGGCTATTTATGCATCTTAGAATAATTTAAAATGACATCACTACTAATCACTGATCATGTTTCAAGATCCTATAAGCAATGAAGTATTTCATTGGCGATGCACGAGAGTGCACTCTCCTTCTCGAGAGCTCCACGATGATATCCTTGGAGTAGAAAATTGAGCTCCTAGGGCCACACACGGTACTCCACACAGAGGCTACAAAAAACACAGAAAAACACAGTACACAGGGAGCATGAAGACAAACTTCTTAGGTCTTACAAATGCAGTCAAACTTACAATCTGTGACTGACTAGGCCACTATATGTTTTATTAAAGAACATATACAAAGAAGTGTCCAGTGGCCATTTGGCCTTTCACACGGACACTAACGGTAACAATCTACCACTAAAGGCCAATATGGCCAAAGTAACTATGGGAGGAAAAAAAAACAATGATGAAGAATATCTTTGTGTAACAAACTATACCTCCCACCTAATGGGCATGTTACACAGTATACAAGTGACTATGTAAGATCATGAATCAAGTAACCCCCATCAAGTGACAACGGTGTCGAAAGCTATCCTGTGGTAGAGCTTTAGTCAAAGCATCTACAATGTTATCTCGAGTGTGAACCTTCTCAATAATGATGCACTCGGCTAAGCAATCTCTAATGAAGTCATACCTCACCTCAATGTGCTTGGCCTTTGCATGATAGACCGGATTCTTAGCCAAAGCAATGGCACTCTAACTATCACTGAGCAAACGAGGTACATGCTAAGGTAAACTCATATCAGAAGAAAGAGGAGAAAGCCACAATGCTTCCTTGCATGCCTCACTTGCTGCAACATACTTTGCTTCTGTGGTGGAAACAGTTGTACATTCTTGAAGACGAGATCTCCAAGAGATAGCACCTCCAGCAAATGAAAAATGTACCCTGATGTAGACTTATGATTGTCCACACAACCAACATAGTTAGAATCTGCGTAACCAATGATGGATGCTTTCCCTCCACCTAAGCATAGAAACTTGTTCTTAGTGCCACTTAGATATCTCAAAATCATCTTGACCGCTTCCCAATGCTTCTTATCAGGATTAGATATATATCTGTTCACAACTCCCACTGCAAATGCAATGTCTGGTCTTGTAGCTACCATAGCATACATGAGACTACCAACAACAGAATGATAGGGAATTTTGGTCATGAATTCATTTTCCTCATCTGATTTGGGGCAATCATCATTGCTCAATTTTACATATGTGGGTAAAGGTGACTCAATGTCTTTCCACCCTGCATATTGAACTCACTTTGGATATGTACTCACTTTGAGACAAGTATATGCATCTTTTTACTCCTATCACGAGTAATGCACAGGCCAAGAATATGTTTGGCATCCCCCAAATCCTTCATATCAAATGTCGGACTCAACTTCCTTTTGAGAATTGACAAGTCATAAGAGGACTTCCCTGCAATCAACATATCATCGACATAAAGTATCAAGCATATGAAGCTGCCATCTGAGCATGTCTTTGTGTAGAGACAATGATCCTACTTGCTTCAAGAATAGCCTTGGGACTTCATAAAAGCATCAAACTTTTGGTTCCATTGCCTAGGGGACTGTTTAAGTCCATAAAAGCTCTTCTTGAGCTTACAAACTAGACTTTCCTTGCTAGGAACTACATAACCCTCTAGTTGTTCCATATAGATCTTATCTGTAAGATCTCCATGCAAGAAAGTAGTTTTCACATCCATTTGGACTAGCTCTAAGTCCTCCATTGCAACAAATCCAAGCAACATGCACAACGCAATCATTTTGACCACTGGAGAGAAGATTTCCTCAAAATCAACACCGTGTTGTTACTTAAAACCCTTTGCAACAAGTCGTGCTTTATACTTCAAAGAAGCACTATCTGATGTGAATTTCAACTTATATACCCATTTACATGGTAAAGCTTTCCTGCCCTTTGGCAATGGTACTAAATCCAAAGTACCATTCTTGTGAATAGAATCCAACTCACTCTTCATGGCACGCTCCCACTTGATATGATCCTCTATCTGCATAGCCTCTTTGTAGCAAGAACGCTCACCAACATTTGTTAGCATAACAAAATCTAAACTTGGAACATATCTATAAGGTGGATGTGAACATGTGTAAAGCGTCTCAATGGTTGCTAAATAGGAACATGTGTAGACTGATCTAATCGGACATTCTCTTGAACGTTCCTATGTGCAACATTTTTATGCATGCTAACTAGAGGACTAGTATCCTCAACCACCACTCTTCTCACTTCAACCTTCTTAATTAATTGTTTATGCATCTTAGACTCATTGAAAATGACATCACTACTTCTGATCACTGACCATGTTTCAAGATTCCATAAGCGATATCCAAATTTTCCTTCTCGACCATATCCAAGAAAAATGTATTTCTTTGACTTATGGTCCAACGTTTGTCTAAGACTCTTGGGTATATGAACATATGCTTCACACCCAAAAACTCGAAGATGATCATAATATGGTGGCTTCCCTGTCCATAACTCTTGTGCTACTTTCAAACCTTTGGTAGTACTAGGTGAAAGGTTAATCACATGAACTGCAGTCAATACTGCTTCTGCCCAAAAGCCTTGTGAGAGGTTTGCATGATGGAAGATAGAAACTACTCTATCTTGAATAGTTCTATTCATTCTTTCAGCTACACCATTCTGTACTAGGGTATAAGAAGTTGTAAACTCTCTACAAATCCCCCTAGACTGATAAAAAAGGCTAAATTCATGTGAGGTATACTCACCCCCATTATCTAAACATAAAGCCTTAAGCTTAGTTCGTTTTTCAGTCTCAAATGCAGCAATCCATTTTTTGAAAGTAGGGAATACCTCGTCCTTTGATTTGATAGGATATACCCAGACTTTTCTAGTGGCATCATCTATGAATGTGACAAAGTAAAGAGAACTACCTAAGGACCTACTGGGCATAGGACCACACACATCTATATGAATGAGATCCAAAGGCTGAATTGAAGAGTCAATGTGCATTCTATGCACATTTCTGGTTTGCTTTCCATATTGACAATGCTCACAAAATGAAAAATTACAGAAAGATAACACAGATAAGTAGCCAGAACGAGAAAGATTTTCCATTCCGTTACAAGATATATGGCCCAAACAACCATGCCAAATACAAGCCACAGGCTATTCAGTAACAGCTAACAAGTGTTCTTTCCATGATACAAACAAAGGATAAAGTGAGCCAACTTTGCTTCCTTTTCCAATAACCATATTGCCCTTTGATATATGAAGGACTGAGCATAGAAGACCACCTTGTAACCAAGGTCATCAAGTTGACCAATTGACATCAAACTACGTGATAACTGAGGTAAATGGCATACATTATGCATAGTAAATTTTGAACCATCAATGAACTCCACAACCACATCTCCAATCCCCACAACGTCACACTGGTAAGAGTCACCAAGTCTCACGGTACTAAGAGACTTTGCTGCATAATTAGAGAACCATTCTCTATGTGGTGTCACCTGGAAAGAAGCACTAGAATCTAGCAGCCATGTGTGGGAAAGAGAACCAACCATAAAAGCCTCAGTTGGCACAGTACTATCAAGTGTCAACACATCAGCATCATCAGAAATAACATTAATTTCTTCAATCTTCACAGTCAAAGTAGATGGTGCAGGTAATTGTTTAACATGCCCATCAACATTCTGTCCTTTATCTTTAGCATTCTTTAATGCATAACAATGTTTATTCATGTGTCCTTTCTTATGACAATGATGGCATTCAATATCCCTCTTCCTTGATTTACTTCTACTCTTATTCCGTTGACCATTCTTTTCCTTGTTCTTGCTCTTGCCACGTTGCTGATTCTTTCCTTGGTAAGAATCATGAACATTATATACATCTCCACTTTGAGTGCCAACCATAGATTTTGTACGAATCTCCTCACTCAAGAGTGCTCCACATATGTGAGCATAGACGAGTTTACCACCAGGTGCACTATTGCTAATAACGGTGCAAAACGTATCCCATGATGATGGCAAGGTGCATAACAACAATACTGCTTTCATTTCATTATCCATATCCATTTTTTGAGCCTGTAACTGGGAGAATATAGCATCAAACTCATTTAGATGAGCATCAACACTATCTATGTCCTTCATGCGGTCATATAATTTTCTCATCCGATACACTTTATTTGATGTTGTCTCTTTTTCATATGTACTGCATAATTTCTTCCAAAGCTCCTTTGCACTTTCACAATTTAATACTTTGAAGTAAACATTATCTACCAGGTGCAAGTGAATGGTAGACCTAGTCATTTCATCTAACTCATCCCAATCATCTTCATCCATGTGAGCAGGCTTCTTTGAAATCCCATTTACTGGCTTCCATTGCCTCATTTGAACCAGTACATCTTTAATATGATTCTCTCATAGAGCAAAGTTTGTGCCATCAAATTTTCAGATCTCAAAATGGTCTTTGCCCTGCAAGTTATAGCTCCTCCTCAGAACATTGGCACTAGACCCTAATCCACTAGATGTGCCTGAGACCTCTCATGCCATGATGATAGAGAACTGAATAGGATGATAATGGAGCTAGAAGAGTCCAAACACCAATGATTAAGTGTATCAAGGAGTAAATCGACCATTGTATAGTTGATAAAACCAAAAATCTAGAAATATTTTGCCTGATTATGCTCTGCAAAATGAGCGTATGACGAGTGTCAAAATATCATAAAACTACAAGTACTAGCATGTTTGTCTGCACAGTGAATCACTGACTCCAATGCATATAATGAGTTACCCAATAGAATCCAACTATGATTATCGAGCACCTATGAACAACCATCATACATCTCCTATGGCGAGGCTGGGTAAGTCTTCCACCTGCATCACCGAAGAGACCCCAATATCTGGGTGTCTCCCAGTTAAGAAAACCTCACCACGACCCTCTTTATCAAACATAAAAGGCTTTATGCAAAAAATATAATCGCTATATCAATGACCACATGGACGTACATAAGCGATATCCACAAAAGCATAGATGTTGTGTATGTGCTCAATATATGCAGTAAAATGACACTAAAAGGCTGAATGCGTAGCCCAAAAACGAGCCAACAACACCTGTAAGTGTCTGTCAACTCTGATGTTTTATGTTCAAAAAACGTGCATAAATTTGCAACGACTCAACAGTGACTTTGGTGACTCAGATGACAAGGTATGCCAAGGTCTATGCCTTGGTCACCGCCTTAGTCGTAAGCCTTGGAGAAAGCCAAGGGGGGTGTGCTCGCTTCGCTCGCACAAAGGAACAAAGCTTTTATGCCGACTTGCTCTAATACCAATGAAGTATTTCGTTGGCGATGCACCAAAGTGTGCTCTCCTTCTCGAGAGCTTGATAATGATATCCTCGGAGTAGAAAATTGAGCTCCTAGTGCTGCACATGGTACTCCGCACAGAGGCTGCAAAAAGCGCAGAAAAACAAAGTACACAGGGAGCATGAAGGCAGACTTCTTAGGTCTTACAAATGTTGTCAAACTTATAGTCTGTGGCTGACCAGACCACTATATGTTTTATTAAAGAACATATATAAAGAAGTGTTTGGTGTCCATTTGGTCTTTCACATGGACACTAACGATAACAAGCAATATCCAAATTGTCATTTGTTTGACTTATGGTCCAACTTTTGTCTAAGATTCTTGGGTATATGAACATATGATTCACACCCAAAAACTCTAAGATGATCATAATATGGTGGCTTCCCTATTTATAACTCTTGTGCCACTTTTAGACCTTTGGCAATAGTAGATGAAAGGTTAATCACGTGAACTATAGTCAATACTGCTTAGGCCCAAATGCCTTGTGAAAGGTTTGCATGATGCACCATATAAACTACTCTATCTTGAATAGTTCTTTTCATCCTTTTAGCTACATTATTGGGGTATAAGGAGCTGTAAGCTCTCTATGAGTTCCTCTAGGCTGACAAAAAAGGTTGAATTCATGTGAGGTATTCTCATCCCCATTATTTGAATGTAAAACATTAAACTTAGTTCCTTTTTCAGTCTCAACTCAAGCAATCCATTTTCTTGAAAGTATAGAACACCTCATCCTTTGATTTGATAGGATATACCCAAACTTTACTAGTAGCATCATCTATGAAAGTGACAAAATAAAGAGAACCACCTAATGACCTTGTGGGCATAGGACCACACACATCTATATGAACAAGATCCAAAGGCCGAATTGAAGAGTCAATGTGCATCTTGTGCACATTCCTAATTTTCTCTCCATATTAACAATGCTCACAAAATGAAAAATCATAGAAAGATAACACAGGTAAATAGCCAGAATGAGAAAGATTTTCCATTCCACTACATGATATATGGCCCAAATGGCCATGCCAAATACAAGCCATAGGCTATCAATAACAACTAACAAATGTTCTTTCTGGGATACAAATAAAGGATAAAATGAGGCAACTTTGCTTCCTTTTTCAATAACCATATTGCCCTTGGGAATGGGACCTAGAGAGAGAAGCACATTCATTAGAAGTAAGAGATTTATTGGGAACTGTGTACAAAAGGTGAAGTATTTGTTTTCTTCATTTTTCAAGTTATAGACCTGCTTGCATGAAATACATACAAACCAACATCAATCAATGGATCCTTCTCCGCAATTTTTCAAATTGAGAGATGAGTTGGTGGTATGATCACCTCCACCACAACAATTGATGCACACACACGTGCGTGCAAGAGGAAACAAGAAGCACATGCAAGAGCATAAGCAAACACGCATACACATGAGACTCACTTGAGAGCAAGAGAGCTCCAGAGAAACTCTCACTTGAATTAGAGAGAATGAACAAGAAGAATCTTACAAGTGAGTGTGTGTTCACTTTAGGCCCCTTTTAAAAAGTGATATTTTTCACACTCTTATGTCCACCTTAGCTAAAAATAGATCCTTAATCCTCGTTTGATGTCCAATTTGAGAGCACAAAAAAACATAAAATGGTATCGAGTTTAAATAAAACATCTGAACTCGGGTAGAGGAGCCATTAAAACCACTCTATTTTACTAAATGTAGAAACCCAAGTCATACAATGAAAAATCGCACACTTGATCAAATATATTGTGTCATATGTAATAGTAATAACCATTCTCTTACTACAGTATGTATAATGCAAAAGTGCAGAAAAATCATAGAACTGTAAATGTTGTAATTCAAGAGGTTGGTGAGCTGACTCCTAGTTATATTCCTTTCCCACCAACATTCACAAGCATACCCTCATTATTCAAGTCTGAAATATAATAACAATCCCCAATATGGCAATTTTGGTTATGAATGATGGAATGATGATGATAATAATAATAATAATAATAATAATAATAATAATAATAATAATAATAATAATAATAATAGTGTGAATACTAATATCATGGCAATAAAATGACAACTTTTTGGTGAGTATGGTCATATAAAAGGAATCGTAAGAATGTGTAGGAATATGGTAGAAAAAAGAAAGAGAAATAGGGCCCAATGACTAATATGTTGTTTATCACCCAAGATGACTTGCAGATTGCCATTGTATATACTAGATCACGATAAACATTACAACCAACAACCACTATATTTGAACCAGGTTTCAAGGAGAAACAACAAGTGGCTTCCAAAGTAGCTACATGAGTTAAAGACATCCCTCCAAGTTTTCCCACACCCCCATTCGTCATTGAGGAAAAAATAAGGCATTAATCTTATCAAGAACCAAAGGAGTAAAATTTGGTTAGTAACCTAAAAATTTAGGGGATATACCTCCATAAACATAAGGAAACTATAGGGCTAGAGGATTCAACTGTTAAAGTGGCATGAACATGTTGGCATTTTATAGTTTAATTAAGGCTCAAATTGAAGGGTCTACGAAAGGGTTGTAATGAAAAGTCATGAAGACCCATACGAATGGGTACATGCAATTGTATATATTATACGTAGCTTTAATGAATGAAAAAAAAATGCGCACGTTTCGTGGAGCAAGTCTGTGATCTTGTTGGTTATGGTTGTTTTGCTGTTATATTCATGTTGGTCTGCGTACGTGGATAGCGAGAAGTGTGTGGCTGTAATGTTGTCCATTCTTGGAGTTTGTGAGTATGGCGATGTGATGAAATGAAGCTATGGCATTCTCTCTCTCTCTCTCTCTCTCTCTCTCTTCTCTGTTGTAGGGAATGTGTATGCATGCCTATTAACATTGGCACCGTCTAGACATACCCCCCCTTGGCTCTACCGGCTTGAGTCCACTCCCTTGGATGTTGGCTTCTTGAAGCACGCATGTATAATTTGGTCTGCATCTTTCATTCCCTGATTCCCTGTGCCATTCTCATTACTATGAACGGACCTCCCCGCGTGACCCATGTCCCTATCACATAACACCACCTTTGCCTGGTTTGGGACTTGATGTCAGTACTACTTATCCTCCATTAGCGCGCACACCATGGTTATTTGCCCAGCGTCTGCATCGTCCTGTTTCAAGTGCATCTATCCAATGGAGGTTAATGTGCATTGGGCTCGAACATTGGCATGGAGGATGGACTGCACGTATGCCAAATTCTGCTGCCCATGGCTAATGTGCTGCGTGCTTCATCCGTTGGCTGCCATTGTCTCTACCGTTATAATTAGACATCAGCATTGAGACCTGCCGCCTTCCTGGAAAATTTTGCTGCACAGAAAAGCGATTTCGGTACCATCGTAATATTGTTCGATCATCATTGACATATCGTCCGGTCTTCTAGCGCTGCTTGCATGCCAATTCGCATTTCATGATGTCTCGCCCGCCAATTCCTTGCTGCCGAACTCTCGATGATATTCCCGTGATTCCTGGCCGATCTGAGTATGGTGCGGTCCGGTGATCCAACGGGGAACACTCATGCAAGTGGCAGCGGGCATGGACGAAAGTGAGAGTGCTTTTATTCAGAAGTCCGATGCTTACGGCACTTCTACGGTAACATTCCGGTGATTTCGTTCCTGTGCTAGCCGGTGATAATTCTATGAACAAAATTCATGGGCACAGATGCTGAGACATAGTACATTGAGCGATATTGCTCCAGCAGCAAATACGTGCTCTAATGTTGCGCCGACTTGGCGGTTGCCATCCCCACACCTTCTATCACTGTTCAATGTTGCTTCTGGTTGCTCGTTCCTGTGCTTGCTAACGGCCACTCTCTATTGTGCCTATGTTTTCGGTGCTGCGGTTGTCACTCGATGGTTGTTCCGTGGCAGACCGGTCTTAGTTGGGTAGTGGCATTATTAAGTATTTTGTGCAGTTTTACATTTCGATGCCTGCGGTGCACTGATGGTGATCCTCTAGTAATTTTATGGTGGTTCTCCGGTGATGGAGATGGGTTGCTCCCCCTTTATGAATGCACATTTGTCTATATATACACCAAACTATACCTTTTACGTAAGTTCTCATAGGTTATGAAGCAGTGTATATATTCCTGTACCACGGAGCAGCCCCATGCCTCAGCTCTCATGCAGGGGACAACTCACATTATAATTTCACATGTATTAATGCTACAAGACGTGTAGGGCTTCTATAATGACATTCAGGCAAAACTCAATTCGCTTGCATCCCTTCTGGCTTACCAACATGCATGCAAGATGATCCGTCACTTTCTACTTCTTCTCTTACACATGAACATGGCAACTATATATAACTGTCTAAATTCTGCAACCAGGCAAATATTGTTTTTGCACCTTCAATCATCATACTACTACTTATCATAAACAAACAAATAAATAAATTATTGTCTCGTTGTCACGATTTATAGTGGAATAAAAGTATGACGTTAATTCTGTTTTCCATGAGCCGAACACAAGAGCAATACCAAACACATAACGAGAGAGAGAGAGAAAGAAAGAAAGCATAATTATAATTCCTTTTCGCTTGATGAGAATGAGTTGGTCTCTCCATTCCAATTATGCTATAAAACTTCAATTCCTTCCATCCTTGAGTGACATTTACGATGATGATGATGATTGTGACGCCTTTGCTTGCATCATACAGCCTCCTTTATGCATACCACCTGATTCTGATCATTCATATAATGAGAATAATGATAATGTTTTTCCATGGTATTTTGGCATTGGTGGTGAGGATTGAACTATGTTTCTCACAAATTGTATCACATGATTCTTCGATGCTTGAGTTATGGAAACTTTAATCATATGGAGGTTTGTATCCTATGTTTTGCCTTGTTGCATGATGGATGGTGCTGTACGTATGCATGAGGTGGTGAGGTATGAGTGCGAGGTAGCGTTAACTCGGCAGAAGCACTCATTTGTTTTGTTTTCGGTAATGAGAGAGTGTGAGGTAGCGTTAAGTCGGCAGAAACACTTTGTATGAATTGTGAATGTGAGGTAGCATTGATATGGCAGAAGCATTCATTGATTTTCTTTTGTGTGTATGATTTGAATGGTGGATGATGTGGGACTATGGGATCCATGCCTTCATGTTGATTTGAGTCTTCATATATGGTTATTTGATGCTGATCATACTAATCCAAAAAGACAAGCTCTGCTTGATCATTATTTGATGATTTATGTTGTAGTACTTACGGGGAGAAAACTCTGCAAAATAGAAGTGAAGATTGACGAAGATAAAGCCATGATTGGATGATCAATCCTTCTTGCAAATTTACATTGATTGTATATGATAATGATGTATTGTAGGCCGACATATGACAAAGATGTAATTGATGTATAAGATGAAGCAATGTAATTATGCCACTGTTGTACTTCATGTTAATGCATATAGGAGTGCTGACTATGGGTTGTATGTAATGTACTTGCATAACTTGGATTAAGTTCCAGGCACTTTGCTTGGCATTACACATTTCTCCTAGTTTTGGATTATCATGGGCATTATCTTACCTTCCATACCATGGATTTGGGCCATGCACTTTGGTTGGTGGATAATGTTTCATAGGGTAGTTGCATATAGTCACCCTAGGACATTGGTACGCATGGTGTGGGATTCGAGTCCACCGTGCATGCCAGTGTCAAAGTGGCATGAACGTGTTGGCATTTTATAGTTTAACTAAGGCTCAAATTGAAGGGTCTACGAAAGGGTTGTAATGAAAAGTCATGAAGACCCATACGAATGGGTACATGCAATTGTATACATATATGTAGCTTTAATGAATGAAAAAAAAACGCACACGTTTCTTGGAGCAAGTCTGTGATCTTGTTGGTTATGGCTGTTTTGCTGTTATATTCATGTTGGTCTGCGTACGTCGATAGCGAGAAGTGTGTGGCTGTAATGTTGTCCATTCTTGGAGTTTGTGAGTATGGCGATGTGATGAAATAAAGCTATGGCATTCTCTCTCTCTCTCTCTCTCTCTCTCTCTCTCTCTCTCTCTCTCTCTCTCTCTCTTCTCTGTTGCAGGGAACGTGTATGCATGCCTGTTAACACAACACACTGGATTTATTGGATCACACACCGATTACCCTTCCCATTGGTCAATTACTAGCTCTAGTACCTACTGAAAGGTTCCTATAGCCCATGGAAAACGTATATTCGGCCATCATTTTTAGTGTTGTTTTCTACTTAACCCTCTTGACATACAATCATATTGATACCCAAAGGTATGCAATTCGCAAAAGCGGGAGAAGCCAGTCAATAAAATACCTCCTCTCAAGACTTCGAACATGGCTTATATGACCACACGAGTTATGCTAGACCAGAGAGCATTGTGGTTAATTTCTTTTGGACAAGAGGAACATGGTGCATATGGACAGATGCAGAGAAGCTTCACCTACTACATATCAACATAGTAGTGAGAACAACGCAAGCTCTATATTCTATATCACCTCATCATGAAAAATTTCTACCAAAACCATAGTACAAGGCATTGACCCAAAATGTAATATTCACAATCCTCCATCAGGGTTAGCGTTGAAGATCTCTTCTCCATCATGATAATACCGTATGAAGGAGCACATGATTGCAAGACTACACCCATTCGGGAATAATCTGCGTACAGCATAACCTCAGACTTCGAGGACTCTTCCCCGTCTTAGCAATGGCTGAGACATCCTGTCCATGATTGCCACAGCGATTGTTGGAACAGACGTATAAATGACAGAGTACAAAACAAGGCTCCATTGTGTAATGGCAGGAGATGTAGAAAAGGCCGTGTACAATGTATACCAAAACAAGAGCATGACCAGAACTGCATTACGATAGAAGTTATAAAGGACCATATAGCCAAGTCTTCTATCATTCAAATGGCCATGGATCAGCAGAAGGCGTTGTAAAAATCTGAACTGACCCAGTGCGAAATCTGATGCCGAGACTGCTTGTCGATCCTCTTGGCCACTAATACCAACTCCATCATCTACCATCAAGATCATTGAAACATCATTTGCTCCATCCCCTATTGCAAGCGTCATCTCTTTAGACTTTCGCTTGACTAAAGAAACAATACCAGCCTTTTGCAAGGGTGCAACTCTACAACAGATCACTACTTGGCATGCTGTTGCTAGATAAAAAAAAACTCTTGTTCCAAATCCTTGTCAAGAGCATGGACAAGACTATTTCCATCAATGATAAGAGCGAGAACATGACCATGTCTACTTCTGCCTGAGTCAGCTCTAGATGAATTGATAGAACGAAAAGAGTCGAGCTTCATCTGTTGTGAGAAAGGCCTTGATAATGAGGCATTGGACAACTCTGTCACCTTCTCTGGCCTGCATGGTAGCTCAGTTGCAAAATCATAACTTCTTCCACTAGCTCGGAACATCCGATGCCTATTGTCAACTTGCACATATGTTTCCTTTGCAGCCTTAATTGCATCATGACATTGTTGCTTATCAGACGCATTGATGATTATTTGCTTCATATCATGAGTAAGCAGTGCACAGGAAAAACCGATAGATATTGATGTCTCCTGCTTGTCACCAGTCAGTACCCACACCTTGATTCCTGCATTCTGAAGTGTGGATATTGTCTCTGGGACACCATCTTGCAACTTATCTTCGATCCCTGTTGCACCAAGAAGAATGAGGTCATTCTCAACAGCTTGTGCAGCCTCTTAAAGTAGTGTTGCTCTCTCTGAGACACTTGAATTTGCTTTGGCATAAAGTTGTTGCCAATTTGTAAACTGTGAATCACTTAGTTCTCTGACACCTACCACAAATGTCCGAAATCCCTTATTAGAATACATGTCCAAATGCATCTGTGTATCAAACAAAACCTGAGCCTGACGCTCTCCTGCAATATGAGTAATTTTTTTCTGATAAAGAAATCTTCTTCAGAAGTGCACTGTCTACACCTTTCACCATCACTTTGACCTGACCATTTGGACACTTCACTATTACTGACATGCATTTTCTGATGTTGTCAAACTCGTGCATGCCCAGCAGCTCAAAGGTCATCCTCTATCCCAGGACATTGATCACGATGTAGTTTGAAGTCCTCTCGACAAGAGTGTACCCATATGAGGCAGTTGCAGCAACAAGTGCTTGCTCGTCAAGAGATTCACCTTGGTTCTCAACTAATGCAATCTCCTCATCTGCTGCAATAGCCACCTCCATTTCCAAGTTTCCAGATGAAGTAAGCTTAATTTTAGTGGGCACAACCGTGTTGCAAGCTGCAAGGGTCAATAAGGAGTCATGCACCATGTTCCTTTGCAGGCTACTTGTGGATTCCTTCAAAATCTGGACAAGCCGAGGATCCACTTTCACACCAGCTTTGGGTTTCCAGCTGACTCCACCAATTGACTCAGTTGCAAGTTCGTTTTTACGAGATCCAAAGGTCTCTTCTGGATCATCTGTAGACTCGTAGTTCTCTCCATAAATGCTAGCAAACCGAAACTCCATCTTGTTCTCAGTCAGAGTGCCTGTCTTATCTGAGAGCACAACCTTGACTTGCCTCTTTCAGCACATTGACAAGCTCTCCAGCCCTTGCCTTGTCTGTATGAGTAAAAAAAAGTATGAGCAAATCCACTCTTTCCTGCCCGGCCAGTCCGTCCAATCCGATGCACATAGTCCTCCGTAAGTCGTTGCCCTGGAGTTGGGAGCTTCTGTTGTCCCCGAAATTAAACTCGCGTGCTTCTACATTGATGGGAAATACATTCTTCCCAAAGATCTCTTCGTCGTCGCCATAGAGAGCGAGTTCCCCTTCCACAGGATGGAGGACCCCCCCCCCCCCCCAACAATAGGAGGGAGACCCTCCCCCTGCACACCTCCAGAGCCCTATCGAATTAGAAGTCTTTTGTTTTTCCTCCGTCATAAACATATCCGCGATACCCTCTTCCACATTCGTGGACACATGCCAGAAAGATGGAGAGAGTGGGGGGCAAGATATGAAGGCACCATTAATGATTTGTCTTTCCTTTTCCCTTTTTTTTCCTCTTCCTTTTTTGTCCCACCCACAAAACAAGACCATCCTTTATTAAGACATCTCGAAGCCACCAATACTTGAAGATTGAGATTCTCGGAGACTTGAAAATGCAACAAGAAGTGCTACAGAATCTACTTTCCATGTGAGATATCTGAGGGTAACACCTACACTTCGAGGGACCATAGTGGGAGCCTTTTCCAAGGAACCCATGGCTCAGGATGCATTGGCTTTAGTTGCAGTACAACTTAAAGTAGATACAACTTTGGACCATGTGGTACCGTTTATTACGGTCAGACATAAGAATAGGAGGATTTTGAAGGTACTCATTGACGGAGGCTCCCATGTCAACATTGCTACACATGTGTTGTGTAAGCTAATGGGTTGGGTGCAGATGGAGCTTGTAAAATTTTTTATTCACATGGTCCATCAATCTAGAGTTCAACCCATTATTCAAATTAGGGACAACCTTATTATAATACAAGGGAAAACCTTTTTGATCACCTTTGTGGTCCTTGAACTCCTAGATGTGAATACAGGTTATAATTTACTACTTGGCAGGCCATGGTTGAAACAGGATAAGGTCAATCAAGATTGGTCTTCCCATTAACTAATATTTAAATACAAACACTTGAGATACATGATACCACTCAATGAATTAGCCCCATGAATGAATTTATGTGAGGTATATTCATCTCCATTATCTCAAAGTAAAGCCTTAGCATAGTTCCTTTTTCAGTCTCAATTGAAGCAAGCCATTTTTTGAAAGGGAATACCTCATCCTTCAACTTGGTAGGATACACCCAAAATTTTCTAGTAGCACCATCTATGAAAGTGAAAAAGTAAAGATAACCACCTAAGGATCTTGTGAGCATGGAACACACACATCTATATGATTAAGATCTAAAGGCTAAATTGAAGAGTCAATGTGCATTTTATGCACATTCCTAGTTTGTTTTTCGTATTGACAATGCTCATAAAATGAAAAAACACAATGAGATATGTGGTCCAAACAACCATGCTATATACAAGCGATAGGCTATGGAGTGACAACTAACAAGTGAGCCAACTTTGCTTCCTTTTGCAATAACCATAATGCCCTTCGATATGCGAAAGGATTGAGCATATGAAACCACTTTGTAACCAAGGTCATCAAGTTGGAAAACCACCATCAAATTGTGTGATATCTGAGGCACATGGTGTACATTTTGCATGGTAAATTTTGAACCATCAATGAACTGCACAAAAACGCCTCCAATCCTAACAACATCACACTAGTAAGAGTCACCAAGTCTTACGGTACCAAGAGAATTTGTTGCATAGGTTGAGAACCGTTCTCTATGTCATGTCACATAGAAAGAAGCACCAGAATCTAGTAGCCATGTGTGGGAAAGAGATTCACCCATAAAAGCCACACTAGGCACAATACTGTCAAGTGTCAACACATCAACATCATAAAAAACAACATTCATTTCCTCTATCTCCACAATCAAATATTCCTATCAACATGTTTAAATATGCCTGTCAACATGTTTTCCTTTACCTTTAGCATTCTTTAATGCATAGTAGTCTTTCTTCATATGTTCTTTCTTCACATTTCATGTATCTTTTTAAATATGCCTATCAACATGTTTTCCTTTACCTTTAGCATTCTTTAATGCATAGTAGTCTTTCTTCATATGCTCTTTCTAATGACAATAACAACAATCCATATCCCTCTGCCATGATTTACTTCTACTCTTATTCTATTGATCATTCTTTTCCTTGTTCTTGCTTCTACCATGTTGTTGATTGTTTCCTTGGTAAGAATCACGAACACTATATGCATCTCCACTACGAGTCCTAACCATATATTTTCCATAGATCTCTTCTCTCAAGAGTGATCCACATATATCATCATAGATCAATTTACCATCAGGTGCACTATTGCTAATAGCTATCAATGAACACATGGGGATACATAAGTAGTACCCATATAAGCATAAATAGTGTGTATGTGCTCAATATATTGATAGAATGACATTGAAAGGCTGAATTTGTAACCCATAAAATAGCCAAAAATACCTACAAGTGTTTTTCAAATTTGTTTATTAGAACCAAAAGACGTGCATAAACTTGTGCTGGCTTCTTCCACCATAGTTGAAAGGCTTCCAAGATACTTATAAGAAGACTCAAGAGCTAGAAATTCATTGATAAAGATGAATGTACACTACCATAGAGACACAATTTCAAGTGCCTCTAGTGCAAAGCTTTCCACCTATGTAGCCAAAACTATCGTGAAACTACAAAATTCGCTTCTATTGTTAGCTAGTTTTGCACCCAAATAAGCTCTTAGAAAATCGATGCAGAGAGCTTAAGAAGACAATTTGAAGGCTCCAAAATAATATTAACCTTAAGTATCCTCACTCCTTGAATCAACAAGGAACTAAGGCCTATTGATAGGGAAAGCTACTAGTTAAGCGTGCCTTATGGGAACACTACTGGAATGAGTGACCTCTTGGGAAGTACTGATACTTTGTCTTCTCCGATTATTGAAGTCCTTCCTCATGCATAGCCAATGATGGCAATGGTGATTTTAGTGACTTGGATGACAAGGTATGCCAAGGTCTATGCTTTGGTCGCCACCTTATTCATAAACTTAGAAGGAAGCCACTACAAACCTCAAAGTGCTAGGAATCAACGATGATCATTCTGCTCGCACAACAACGAAAACCTTTTGCTATGAATTGCTCTATTACTAGTGAAGTGGTGCGATGGTGATGCTCTCACAATAAAAAAAAAAAAGTAGAGCTTTGAATGACATGCACGATACTTTGCATAGAATTGTAGAATATATAAAAACTACCTAGTACATAGACACCCCAAACTTCAATTTTCTAGGTTTTATAAATGTAGTCAAACTTAGAGCTAGTGGCTAGCCAAACCACTATATGTTTTTTCAAAGAGCATATACAAAAACATCATGAAAATATTTGACTTTTCACATGGAAACTAATAGTAACAAATAGGCGGTGTATGCATGTGTATGAAAGAGAGTGAATGTGTGTGGGTGTGTGTGATGATGTGGTTAGGAAGAGGTGAGTGAGGGAATTGGGAAAAAATGCAAGAATATGAAGAGATAGGGATAGGAAATAGGGGAAGTATCTTGTTCTCTATCTTAAGTGTAGGTTATAAGCTTCTTGAAATGCAGAATGAGAGAGAATAGCACAATGATCATGGCATGTAAGGGTCTACTTGTTATGCATTATCCAAGCGGACTCACTTTGTAGTCATGCTTTTTCCAAAGAGGGCATTGTCATTCCAAGGGATCACTAAAAGATTTTAACTTTTTTGAGTGGAGCTTAGATGAAGAGAGTTGTTGCCTAATGGGATATCCAAGGTGGGTGGGTGTTATTTAATATAAAATCTTAGATCGAAGTGCAAGATAAAGATGATTTTGAACCTAATTTATGTTGGGTTCACACAGCCTGATGGCACACTCTAGGTGTTGATATATTTAGGTAGTGATGTGTGTGAACACTCTAGGACTGCCGGGGCACTTTTTTCCCTCTTTAGGAGGTTTTTTTTCCCCGGCTTGTATATACGCCTATTGCCCTAATGGGCTACTTATCTTTGTACATTCTCTAGTAATACATTCAGTATTGTGTGTTTGTGCTCCAAGCTTCTTCTTCTTCCTTGTGCTGTTCGCGTGCTTCCGCAGACGTCTATCTCCAACAATTGGTATCAGAGCAGGTCGTCGCTTCTTCTAGGGCGCCGTCGACACTCCTCCGTTTGTAGTCTCAGATTTGCACGAAATTTGGTGAGCATACTCAGGGTGTTTTCGAGATCAAAACGGCTTCGCTTTGTGGTGCCGAAATCGCGATTTGAGCTCGTTTCGGCCTCCGAATGCACTATCGCAGCACTTGTGCAGGCTATTTCGTCCTTTTGTGCCAAAGGTATATACCAGTTTCTGTTCGCCAGTTTAAGCGTCTCAAAGTCTGCTACACGTCTAGCAAAACTCATCTGGGCAGTTCCGTTCAACTTTTTGAGATACAATCAATTTTCTGCATCAAGGTATTTTAGTCACCAGCCATGGCTGAAAGCAGTGATGTATTCCGTATGTTGGCTGTTGAGGATAAGTTGGATGGTACCAACTACCCATTATGGGCTTATATGATGCGACATGTATTGGTTGCAAAAGGACTGTGGAACATTGTGCAGGGTGTTGAAAGACGTCCTGTTACACCTGCGACTACAGGTACTACAAATACAGGTGCTAGAGGTGTTGGAGCTGATGAAGATGGTGTCGAAGATGATATTCCGCAGATTCCTGTTCGTGCTGCTGTTTCTGTTGCACCTACTGCAGAGCAGATTCGTTGGGATGGCAAAGATACCCAGGCACATTCATTGATAGCTTTGTCTGTCAAACGTGCCATTATTCCTCACATTCGCTCTTGTAGAACAGCAAAGGATGCTTGGGATACACTTACCACTTTGTACCAAGCTAGGAATGAGGCTCGTGTTGCTTACCTCTGAAAACAGTTGGAGAGTGAGCACATGAATGAAGGTGATTCTATGGACAATTTTCTTACAAAGATCAAAGACCTGAAGGAACAATTGATTTCTGCTGATGAGGTTATACCAGATAGCTCAATTGTGCAGACCGTTCTGAATGGTCTTCCTGATTCATATAAGAGTTTTGCCTCTACTCTTCGGTTGATGATGAAAGGCAATCCGAATGCCTTGTCATTTGAGGAATTAGTCTCTGTTCTGTTGCAGGAAGATCAGTCCAGGCAGAACAGGTCCATTATGCGTGCTGCAGATCAAGCTTTCCTGGCTAGTCAAAAGGGCAAAGGAAAATGGAGCTCTTCTACTAGTAAGCAGAAATCTGCAAATGCTGCACAATCGAAGAACTAGGATAAAGATGAGAAAAAATCAAAAAAGCAGAAATTGTTCTGCAAGTACTGTAAAGGAAATGATCATATTATAAAGAACTATCCAAAACTGGCTACTAAAGAGGCAAAGAAGAAAGAGGCTGGAATGGTTGTTGCAGAGGCCTCTACACCAAAAACAGAGTCTGCAAATCTTGTGTAGGAAGAAGAATGGGTGTTTACTACTGTCTGCAGTTTTGACCCATCTTCTCATGATCAGTGCATGTCTGCAGTAGACACAGATGTTTGGTACTTTGACAGTGGGGCGACCAAACATATTACCTCGCGGTGCAGTTTCTTCTCTTCACTCGAGCCTGCCCCTACAGGGAATACTGTCACATGCGCCAATAACTCCTCTTATCCTGTTATGGGAGTTGGTAAGATCATTCTGACTACTGCTGATGGTAGTTCTTTCACTTTGTCAGATGCTTTATTTGTGCCCGGGATCAAAAAGAACCTGTTATCAGTTTCTGCATTAGCCAAGATTGGCTTGGTTGTGAAATTTATTGACGACAGGTGTACAGTCCATGATCTCTCAAATGGCGATGTGATTATTGCTTCTGGCATTTTATGTCGTGGGCTGTATAAGCTCATAGACTATGAAAGATCTGTGAATGATTCGGCATGTGTAGTTCATGATTCTCAGGCTATGTCAGATGCAAAGCTTTGGCATGCACGCTTTGGTCATCTGAATTTTGCTAGTTTGTTACGCCTGCAGAAATCTGAAATGGTGTCCTCTTTGCCCAAACTTGAGGCACCTGGAAAACATGTTTGTGAAGGCTGTATTTTGGGCAAAATGCAGCGTTCTTCCTTTCCAAAAGATGGTTCAGTTCGGGCTACGCAGAAATTGCAGCTTGTACATAGTGATGTCTGTGGTCCTATGCAGACACCCTCTTTTGGAAATTACCTTTACTTTGTGACTTTCATTGATGATTTTTCCAGGCATGCATGGGTATATCCACTCAAAGCAAAGTCCGAAGTGTTCATGTGCTTCAAACAGTTTTTGGTTTTGGCTGAAAATCTGTCAGCATGTAAAATGGGCACCCTCCGTTCTGATCGAGGGGGGGAATATATGTCTTCAGATTTTAATGCATTTCTGACTAAACGTGGGATAAAACACCAGTGTACAGTGCCGTATACACCTCAACAGAATGGAGTTGCTGAACGAAAGAACAGGTCACTCATGGAGATGGCGAGGTGCATGGTCAAAAGTCAGGCTTTACCACATAGTTTCTGGCTTGAGGTTGTCATGTGTGCAGCATATGTACTGAACAGGTGTCCCACTAAAGCGTTGTAGTCTATCACTCCATATGAGGCTTGGCATGACCGCAAGCCATCTGTTGCTCATCTGCGTGTTTTTGGTTGTTTGGCATATGCATTACTGCCTAAACAACATCGCAGAAAATTAGATGATAAGGTAGTAAAATGTATTTTTGTTGGGTACAGTTCTGAAAGTAAAGGCTATCGTCTGTATCATCCACAGACTAAACGCATTCTGGTTAGCCGTGATGTTGTCTTTGTGGAAGATGCTATTCAGCCATTGCTTTCATGTACTAAGGAGACATATGTTAGCTCCAAAGACATGTATGATACTTTGATGCCTCTTTTTACAGGTGAACAGGCTAGTGCTGGTCCTAATGAGGCAACTTCTCAGCCTTTGCAGGTTTCATATGATGATGCAGATCATTCCATTTCTGATGCAGATTTACATGATGCACTTGTTGATGAGAGAGCTGATATTGAGCAGGCAAAAACTATGCCAAAATGGCTGGTGTAGACTTTGCGTGACAGCAAATTAGATGCACCTTTGTCATATCGTGCTCGTTCAGGCTCTCATAGTGCCTCCTTTGCATCAGATTGCTATGCTATGGCTGCATCTAGTCTTTGTGATGAGAATGAGCCTATTTCTTTTGATGAAGCACAAAATTCAGAAAATTGGATGGCTTCTATGCAATGTGAATATGATGCTAAAGGCATTATATGGTTTAAAGAAAGCACCACGTGCTTGGTATGAGAAGATACATGCCTATCTGATTGCACACGGTTTTGAGAACAGTCCAACTGAAAGCACCTTATATGTTAAACGTGCTAATGATGTGCTTCTGATCATTGTTGTCTATGTTGATGACATGCTGCTCACTGGTCCTATTGAGACACATATTGCTGATTTTAAGGCTGATTTGCATGCCTCATTTGAGATGTCTGATTTGGGGCATTTGCATCACTATTTGGGCATTCAGTTTATGCACGTTCATGGTGGAATGGCTTTGTGTCAAACGAAATATATTGACACATTATTGCAGTGTTTTGGCCTTGAAGACTGTAAGCCTATTGCCACTCCTATGGAGACAGGTTTACGATTGAGTCTTCATGATGCTGGAGATGCATTTGATGCTGTTCTCTATCAGCAGGCTGTTGGATGCTTGATTTACTTATGCAGTACTCGGCCAGATATTCAGTTTGTTGTCTCACAAATGAGCAGGTTTATGCATTGCCCAGGAGTCACGCATTGGAAAGCGGTTAAGCGCATCTTTCGCTACTTGAGTGGTACTCGGCTACTTGGGTTGTTTTATCCCAAGGGGGGATCACTACCGCCAGATTTGCATGCTTTTTCTGACTCAGATTGGGCTGGTTGCTATGACACTGGTGTGTCCAGCAGTGGTTTTTGCTTCATGCTTGGTAGCTCATGTATATCTTGGTTGAGCAAGAAGCAGCCTACTGTGGCCACTTCCAGTTGTGAGGCTGAGTATAGGGAAGCTTTCACATCGACTGTTGAGTGTGTGTGGCTCAGACGCCTTATGGCTGATTTGGGTGTTGCCAGTCTTCTGCCACCACCATCTTCACTGACAGTCAGAGCGCATTGGCAGTTGCGAGGAACCTTGTGTTCCATGCTCGCACTAAGCACATTGAGGTGCATTATCACTATGTCAGGGAGAGGTTCTCTGTTGGGGAGATCAGCTTGGCATATGCCCACGCAGGAGAACATTGCAGACCTTTTCACGAAGGCTCTGCCTAGGGAGAAGTTTGAAGCTTTCCGCAAAGCTTTGGGCTTACTTCCTTTTGTGGAGTGATTTCCACATAGCTTGGCACTTCCTTATACATGAGTGCCAGCTCCTTGTTCACCGCATCACTCCCAGGGGGGATTTGTTGATATATTTAGGTAGTGATGTGTGTGAACACTCTAGGACTGCCGGGGCACTTTTTTCCCTCGTTAGGAGGTTTTTTTCCCCCGGCTTGTATATATGCCTATTGCCCTAATGGGCTACTTATCTTTGTACATTTTCTAGTAATACATTCAGTATTGTGTGTTTGTGCTCCAAGCTTCTTCTTCTTCCTTGTGCTGTTCGCGTGCTTCCGCAGACGTCTATCTCCAACAATTTGGACGGTTGAGGGGTGAAAGAAAGCTCATAAAGCATCGCGGCCAAATTCTCATTCACACAAACATAAATAGAAAATCAATAAATTTCATTTATCATTTTCATTTGATTTAAATTTCTTAAATTTCTTCTCAAGGGAGAAGAAGAAAAAAAATAGAGGATATTTAAAAGGAGAAGAATCATGCACAACTTGTAGCCTTGTAGTATCAAAGTGGAGAAACATTGTCTTTTTCTCCTTTGAGTCCACCTAGCAACAATATCAAAGATATCAAGGTCTACTCTAGATTTTGTTTTTTAACAAATTTACCTTATGGCTACTCTCCATTATTGTTGAACTTGAAAGCAGAGTTGTATAGATGAATCCCTTGATGTCCAAAATGACTTAGCTTATCCCACATGAGGGATGATTGATGCAAAAGCAAGAGGTGGGATATTAGAGACTAAAAAGATGGAAACTTAATGCTTTGTACATGTGTGGTGCATACTACCATGAGAGAGAGAGAGAGAGAGAGAGAGAGAGAGAGAGAGAGAGAGAGAGAGAGAGAGAGAGAGAGAGAGAGAGAGAGAGAGAGAGAGAGAGAGAGAGAGAGAGAGAGAGAGAGAGATTTTGATATCAAATATGAAGGTTATGTGAGGTTAACACTTGAGGCCCAAGTGATTTACACCATGGACTGGTTGGGATGATGTCCCCAGTTCAAGTCCATGAACTGGTTGAGATGATGTCCCGAGTTCAAGTCCTGAATAGCTTGATATGTCTAAAAGAATCCTTACGTTGAGGGCTGTCACCCCTTCGTAGTGGGTACTCTCTAAATTATATATCTTAAAAAAAAAAAAAAAAAAAAAACTTGTTCAAAAAAATGTGCGCCCATAGTATACACTTTAAAACAGTAGAAAGGGTCAAGAGTCAAGAAAGGGTCCGAGCCCGCGTAGCCTAGTGGCTGACGTCTTGAAACTGTAGGAAGATGTTCTGAGTTCAAGTCCTAGCTGGACACGCCCATGAGTCTTTCATGAGGGGTGCATCTATCTTAAGAAGAAGTTGTATTTCCAATTCATTGTTCTCTTTATTAAAAAAAAAAAAAAAAAAAAAAAAAAAAAAAGAACAGCAGAAAGGGTCAAGAGTCAAGACGTGTGATTGTACGACCATAAAAAACAAACTATGGTCTGTTCTGTCCCCACAAATCGTACTCTCCATCGAGACAGAGCGAGTCCATCCATATCAGCACTCTGTTTCTATTCTCTTGAGCTTCAGATCATTAAAACGAACGTGTTGGGCAGAAAATTACAAAGAAAAAGATCCGATAAAGACACGATTCTCTCGCTTCTTAAATTGTCCGAGGCCGATTAGCTGACGATTCACGAAGCTGATATTTTTTGTTAGTCGGTGGTAGTGTTGGCAAGTGTACTGCTTTCCTCGCATCAGGATTTCAACACAGTCGAGCAAGCTAGCAACGTCTACGTTCACGGGCAGAAAACATGATCGCGGATGATCATTCCGTTCATATGACCGATTTATGGGGCAATAACGTCCTCACCAATTCTAATGCCTGCATCCAATGTATCAACTCGTACTATCTGGAGGTAGGCAGTGGGCGCGTTTCTGGAAGATAGCTACATCTCTTTTTCCTGCTGTGTGCGCCATTCCTGGGTGTTTGTGTCTATCTACTTGTTTTGTCTTCACGTGTGTGTTTAGCAGGAGTTTGGTTGAGTCATGTTCAATTGGATACTTTCGGAAACAGCGCTGGAGGGAAGCCGACACAGAGTCCAAATTCTTGTGCTAATCGGTTTGTCTGCAGGAGGTTTTTGGCCGTTTTTGTGTACTTGGTCTAGATGACATAGTTGTACGCCGTGAGGGTGTGTGGGAACTTCTTGTATGGTGACCGATGCTTACGATTTTCGTCTTTATCACCAACACAAATTGTACGATGAATGTTACCTCCTACGTTTGTCCTAATCCTCTAATATGACGAATTTCTGAAGAGCGAGCATTTGTATTTAGACCTTGTGGGATGCATTCTTACACTGAAAAGGCCATGTATGTCCTGGTTCTCTGTATAATTAGTTCACATCGTGATCAATCTTCAGTATCCATGTTGCGATGGCCAAAGTATCCAAGAATCCGTACCGTGATCTGTATCTACTATAAGTGGAGGTACCCAAAATTAGAGAATCACCGTTCTGCAGAATCTAATCACAGCAATGAGTATCCGATATTCTATGTATTGCGCTTACAAGAGGGCAAGCCTAATACAGTTAGTCACGGTTTGCCTGTCTTTGTTCTTTTTCGCTTGATTACGTTCCTTTGATAACGATTCTTTTGTGTACGTTTAGGTTCTTGCTTATGGATCCAAGCAAAAGGTAATTCTCAGGGCCGTTGAAGAGGATCCCAACTGCGCTCTTGCACACGTGCTTTCTGCTCTTTATTTTCTTAGATTCGACTCCAGCAAAGCTCTAGCACACATAGAAACTGCAAAGCGCTGTCTGGTGAGTAGAACTTTCGTCAGTTATTTCTAGAATTCTGACTCCGGATGAAACGTTTATCTTCTTTGCTCAGTATTGTTCACAGTGTATCTGAATGATATGATATGTGAATCGATAAATCATATTACAATTTAGTAATATCATGATCTTTGAAAACATTAGTCGATCTTGCTTGCCTTTACATGCAAGGGTAATTTATATTTCAGGGATGTTCTCTTCCTGCATATTTCACAAACATGTACGTATGTGTTCACACGTTCATGTGCACATGGATGCATGCACGCACAAGCACATGATCACGGTCCAGTGATACAATGAGCAATCTATTAATTTGTCTTCCTGCACTTGCACCTTCAAGATTGATTCATACTGTGGGGCTTTTCTGTCCTCCTATACACAAACATATAACTTATATATACAGATGTGTGCTTGCGTATTTGCGTATACATGCTTTTTGGCATCTATGTGCATATATGTGTCCATGCTTGTGCATGCACACACACACACGCACACGACACTCTATTAACCCTAATGTGTGCACCCATTGTGTGCTATGTCCTTCTCATCATTCCAGTTAGGTATCTGAACATAACTCTCGTCACAGAGACTAGACACAGCCATAGCATAGCAATCTGATGCAATGGAGGCACTATGAGAGCCTGAACGAGTACGATATGATAAAGGTGCATCTAATTTGCTGTCACGCAAAGTCTGCACCAACCATTTTGGCATAGTTTTTGCCTGCATCAGAAATGGAATGATCTGCATCATCATATGAAACCTGCAAAGGCTGAGAAGTTGCCTCATTAGGACCAGCACTAGACTGTCCACCTGTAAAAAGAGGCATCAAAGTATCATACATGTCTTTGGAGCTAACAGATGTCTCCTTAGTACATGAAAGCAATGGCTGAATAGCATCTTCCACAAATACAACATCACGGCTAACCAGAATGCGTTTAGTCTGTGGATGATACAGACGATAGCCTTTACTTTCAGAAGTGTACCCAACAGAAATACATTTTACTGCCTTATCATCCAATTTTCTACGATGTTGTTCAGGCACTAGTGCATATGCAAAACAACCAAAAACACGCAGATGAGCAACGGATGGTTTGCGGTCATGCCAAGCCTCATATGGAGTGATAGACTGCAGCGCTTTAGTGGGACACCTGTTCAGTACATATGCTGCACACATCACAGCCTTAAGCACATCACAGCCTTAAGCCAGAAACTATGTGGTAAAGCTTGACTTTTGACCATGCACCTCGCCATCTCCACGAGTGATTTGTTCTTTCGTTCAGCAACTCCATTCTGTTGAGGTGTATAAGGCACTGTACACTGGTGTTTTATCCCACGTTCAGCCAGAAATGCATTAAAATCAGAAGGCATATATTCCCCCCCTCGATTAGAACGGAGGGTGCCCATTTTACATGCTTACAGATTTTCAGCCAAAACCAAAAACTGTTTAAATCACATGAACACTTTGGAATTTGCTTTGAGTGGATATACCCATGCATGCCTGGAAAAATCATCAATGAAAGTCATGAAGTAAAGGTAATTTCCAAAAGAGGGTGTCTGCAGAGGACCACAGACATTACTATGTACAAACTGCAATTTCTGTGTAGCCCGAATTGAATCATCTTTTGGAAAGGAGGAACACTGCATTTTGCCCAAAATACAGCCTTCACAAACATGTTTTCCAGGTGCCTCAAGTTTGGGCAAAGAGGACACCATTTCAGATTTCTGCAGGCGTAGCAAACTAGCAAAATTCAGATGACCAAAGCGTGCATGCCAAAGCTTTGCATCCGACATAGCCTGAGAATCATTTACTGCACATGCCAAATCATTTTGAGATCTTTCATAGCCTATGAACTTATACAGCCAACGACATAAAATGCAAGAAGCAATAATAACATCGCCATTTGACAGATCATGAACTGTACATCTGTCATCAACAAATTTCACAACCAAGCCAATCTTGGCTAATGCAGAAACTGATAACAGATTCTTCTTGATCCTCGGCACAAATAAAGCATCTGATAAAGTGAAAGAACTACCATCAGCAGCAGTCAAAATGATCTTACCAACTCCCATAACAGGATAAGAGGAGTTGTTGGCGCATGTAACAGTATTCCCTGTAGGGGCAGGCTCGAGTGAAGAGAAGAAAATGCGCTGCGAGGTAATATGTTTGGTTTCCCCACTGTCAAAATACCAAACATATGAGTCCCCTGCAGACATGCACTACTCATGAGAACATGGGTCAAAACTGCAGACAGTAGTAAACGCTAATTCTTCTTCCTGCACAAGATTTGCAAACTCTGTTTTTGGTGTAGAGGCCTATGCAACAACCATTCAAGCCTCTTTCTTCTTTGCCTCTTTAGGACTCAGTTTTGGACACTTCTTTATTATATGATCATTCCCTTTACAGTACTTACAAAACAATTTTTGCTTTTCTGATTTCTTCTCATCTTTATCTTCCTTCTTTGAATATGCAGATTTCTGCTTACTAATTGAAGAGCTCCATTTTCCTTTGCCCTTCTGACTAGCTAGGAAAGCTTGATATGCAACTCGCATAATGGACCTGTTTTGCCTGGACTGATCTTCTTGCAACAGAACAGAGACTAACTCCTCAAATGATTATGCATTTGGATTGCCTTTCATCATCAATCAAAGAGTAGAAGCAAAACTCTGATATGAATCAGGAAGACCATTTAGAAGGGTCTGCACAAGTGAGCTATCTGGTAAAACCTCGTCAGCAGAAATCAACTGTTCCTTCAAATCTTTGATCTTCGTTAGGAAACTGTCCATAGAATCACCTTCATTCATGTGCTCACTCTCCAACTGTTTTCGGAGGTAAGCAACAAGAGCCTCATTCCTAGCCTGGTACAATATGGTAAGTGTATCCCAAGCATCCTTTGCTGTTCTGCAAGAGCAAATGTGAGGAATAATAGCACGTTTGACAGACAAAGCTATCAATGCATGTGCTTGAGCATCTCTTCCATCCCAACAAATTTGCTCTGCAGTAGGTGCAACAGAAACGACAGCACGAATAGGAATCTGCAGAATATCATCTTCGACACCATCTCCATCAGCTTCAACACCTGTATTTGCAGTACGTGTAGTCGCAGGTGTAACATGACGTCTTTCAACACCCTGCACAATGTTCCACAGTCCTTGTGCAACCAATACATGTCTCATCATATAAGCCCATAATGGGTAGTTGGTACCATCCAACTTATCCTCAACAGCCAACATACGGAATACATCACTGCTTTCAGCCATGGCCGGTGACTAAAATACCTTGATGCAGAAAATTGAATGTATCTCAAAAAGTTGAACAGAACTCCCCCGACGAATTCTGCTAGACCTGTGGCAGACTTCGAGACGCTTATACTGGCGAAGAGAAATTGGTATATATCTTTGGCACAAAAAGACGAAATAGCCTGCACAAGCGCTGCGATAGTGCGTTCAAAAGCCGAAACGAGCCCTGAGTATGCTCACCAAATTTCGTGCGAACCTGAGACTGCAAACGGAGGAGTGTCGACGGCGCCCTAGATGAAGCGACGACCTCCTCTGACACCAATTGTTGGAGTTAGATGTCTGCGGAAGCACGCGAAAAGCACAAGGAAGAAGAAGAAGCTTGGAGCACAAACACACAATGCGGATTGTATTACTAGAGAATGTACAAAGATAAGTAGCCCATTAGGGAAATAGGCGTATATACAAGCCGGGGGAAAAAAACCTCCTAAAGAGGGAAAAAAGTGCCCTGGTGGTCCTAGAGTGTTCACACACATCACTACCTAAATATATCAACAGGTTCATCTTCTTCCAAAAGAAGAGCTGTTTAGATTTCTGCCCAACAAACTGAGGAAGAAAAAGAAGTTCTCTTTCGCCACAAACAAGGACATTCAAGATTGTCAACCTATTGAGAAGCAGTCAAGATGGGATCCAATAGAGATCCAAAAGATGCTGAAGCACTTTCTCTTATTGTGATGGGTGCGAAGCGTTATATTATACCTCAAATCAGGTCATGTAGAACCTCTTATTAAGCCTGCTTGGAAATGGAGAGTTTTAATCAAAGCAAGTGTCTTGCAAGGAAAGCTAACCTAAAGAGTATCTTAGCCAACCCACTATGAAGGATGGTGAGCTCGTTCAGACACACATTCATAAGTTAAAAGATATTTTTGATCAACTTCTCAATGTTTGTGTAAATATGTCCGATGAAATGGTTATATCTATTTCTTTTTCCATGAGAGATAGAGAAGTAACATTTGAGGAGCTTCAATGTTTATTACTTCAAGATGAAGATCGATAGAGAAGTATGGAGGAGAATGATTAGGCTATGATTTTGTCATCAAAGGGAAAGGAGGAGGAGGAGAATAAGAAGAAGAAAACTTAATCACAATCTAAGGTGAAAATAAAACTGTGATGTTTGTATTTTCAAAAATCAACCATGCTAATCTTGCTAGGTCAAGTTCTTAACCAAAGGAAAGTATAGAGCTTTGGCGTGCAAGATTTGGTCACATCAAAGGTATGGGTGAGAACTTGCCTACTTTGGCTTTACCAGATGATGTAGATTCTTGTGAACTATGCTTGAAAAGAAAATCATATAAATTACCTTTCAAGCAGCATGGATTTATCACAGCTACAAAAAAGTTAGAGATAATTTATGTAGATGTGAATGTGGACCTATGAGATTTATTGATAATTTTACGAGATATTCTTGGGTTTTTGCTTTAAGAACAAAGCTAGAAGTTTTGCAGATCATACATTCAGATGTTAATGGACACATGAGAGCAGATTCATCTATGGACATTAGGTATTTTGATATTGTTATTGACGATTTTTCTAGGTAATTTTTGGTTTATGGATTCAAGACCAAGTTAGAAGTTTTTGCTACCTTCAAAAGTTTGTTGCTATGATTGAGCATGAAAATCAGTCCAAAATTCAGATTTTAAGAAGTGATAGAGGAGTAAATGTAAAATGACTTTAAGTCATAGCTTGAAAACAAAGGGATCTCTCATCAAACTCAGTATTGCTTACGCTCCAAAACAGAATCATTTTGAAGAGAGAGAAAATAGGATATTTGTTGAAATAGCACGTAGTATGAAGTCTTCTAAAAAGCTTTCACCAAAGTTGTGGTATAATGCTATTCTCAGAGCTAATCACATTCTTAACAAGTCTTCTACAAAATCTTTGAAGCTGATTAAACCTTATGAAGCATATATTAAGCATTCATGCTCGTGATGGGGTGCGTGTGTGAGCATGCATTCATTCTTAGTTCTATACCTATTACCCACTATTGGACACTGCTGACATTAGTGGGGATGTCATAGTATTGAGTCAATACTATGCATAATGGAACTGATTTGCTATACAACCTTGTGGTTGACTACGAGGAGCTTATAGTTGCACTTTCATTTGAGGGTGAATTTGGGGTTTACCTGGATTCATTTTGGTATATATTATGATAAGAAGCCTAATGTGAATTACTTCAAAGTTTTTGGTTCTCCCTCTTAGTTCACATTTGAGGAGAAGGATTGTGGTAAGCTTGATGAGAAAGCTATAAAAGGAATTTTTATTGGTTATGCAGAAGAAAGGTATAGGCTATGATGAAACATTTGTTCGGACTTCTAGAATGATCATACTCAAGATTTTTCTCTCTTGTGACATTCTTTGGTTGGAAAGTATATTACTTAGATATCGGGACTGCGTTTTTTAATGTTGATCTTCATGAAGATGTTTATGTACAACAACCAAAGAGTTTTGAAGAATTAGGTAAAGAACATTTAGTGTACAGCCTTATAAAAGCTCTCTATGGTTTAAAACAAGCACCAAGGGCTTTGTATGAAAAGATTTATCTATAAATTTTGACAATTGGTTTTAAAAACTCAAAAGTTTCTCTTCTGCTCTATGTTAAGTTAGAGATATGTTTTGATCATAATCTTCATTTATGTGATAATATGATTATGACAGGTCCCAAGGACTTAGACCTTCAAGTTTTCGAGTCAGAACTTAAGAAAGTTTTTGATGTTAATGATCTTCGTGTTTTACATTATTATCTTGGCATTGAATTCATATTCAAGGATGTTTTATATGACACAACAATGATGCTACTCAAGCAGTTGAATGCTTGATATATCTATGAATTCAGTTTGCACTTTCTCAACTATCTAGGTTCATGCACTAAAAATTCACTGGAAGGCTGTCGAGCAAATTTTCATGTATTTAAAAGGAATTATGAATTATGTAATGTTTTTTCCAAAGTCGTCACATTTCATAGTTCAAGGTTTTGCTGATTTTGATTGGGAAAGTGCCAAAGACACAACAAGAAGTACAGGTGACTATTATTTTTATGTTGGTGAATGCCTTACATCTTGGTATTCTAAGAAACAACCAACAATAGCTAAGATCTTGTGGTGAAACAGAGTATAAGGTTGCCTTTACAACTACACTTAGAGGCTATTTGGTTGTAGAAAATTTTAAGTTATCTTAATGCTATGTTCATCTTCCTATGTAGATTTATTTAGATAGTCAAAGTGTTATTGGTATTGCAAAGTATCCAGTCCATCGTGCAAGGATCAAGCGTATAGAAATTCATTATCATTATATATGTGAGAGCACATTGAACTTATGTATGTTCCTACAAGTGAGAATGTGGTAGATATCTTTACTAAAGCATTATCGACACAGACATTAGAAGTAATGCAAATTATTAAACCTTATGCCAATATGACATTGAGAGGGGATTATGAGAAGATCACTGTCACATTTAGAGATCTAAACTTTAATTTCAAGCAAATCTTAATTTTCAAAAAATGTTTCAAATGGTCAAAATGGTCAATATGCTCAAAGTATTTTATACAAGTTTGTAGTTCTCATCAAGAGCTATCTATTGATATATAACACTTGACTATCAGAGATCATTTAGGGCATTAAAACACTAACCTAATTCTAAGTTTTGTGTTCATCATATTCGAGCACACAGGCTGTATTTTTTACATATAGTTCTATTATTTTTCTATTTCCCTCGCACTTACTCTTCCTTACAATTCATAGGAGCTACTCGATACATTCTCTTGCCTCTTGTCTATTTCATAGTCATTGATCTATTTTATTTGGTTCAAGGTGTGTATATGTTTAAGGATTCTAGGTGCCTGAAAGATCCTATGGTATTACGCCTACCTCACTTTCAAAATTAGGGTTTGCTGAAAATTAGGGTTTGGACCCCTCAATGTGACATTGTTCTTCCAATAGAGAATAGTTCTCCACCCTTGGATTCACACCCAAGATCAAGGATAAGATTAAAGGAGAACTTCTTGGAATGCACAAGTATGGAACAAGTTGATCTTCGGTCCATCCAACACTCACGATTTGGAAGCTCTCACTTTTTCGGTGAGAGGCGTCCCCTGTCTGATTTGTCTCTTGATCAATGACACAGATTTATGAGCATCATTTTCCTGGTGTGAAAATTGTTGGAGTTAGACGTCTGCGGAAGCACGCGAACAACACAAGGAGGAAGAAGAAGCTTGGAGCTCAACACACAATACTGCATGTATTACTAGAGAATGTACAAAGATAAGTGGCCCATTAGGGCAATAGACGTATATACAAGCCGGGGGGAAAAAACCTCCTAAAGAGGGAAAAAAGTGCCCCGGAAGTCCTAGTGTGTTCACACACATCACTACATAAATATATCAACAAATCCCCCCTGGGAGTGATGCGGTGAACAAGGAGCTTGCACTCATGTATAAGGAAGTGCCAAGTTATGTGGAAATCACTCCACAAAAGGAAGTAAGCCCAAAGCTTTGCGGAAAGCTTCAAACTTCTCCCTAGGCAGAGCCGTCCTGAAAAGGTCTGCAATGTTCTCGTGCGTGGGCACATATGCCAAGCTGATCTCCCTGGCAGAGAACCTCTCCTTGACATAGTGATAATGCACCTCAATGTGCTTAGTGCGAGCATGGAACACAGGGTTCCTCGCAACTGCCAACGCGCTCTGATTGTCAGTAAAGATGGTGGTGGCAGAAGACTGACCAACACCCAAATCAGCCATAAGGCGTCTGAGCGACACACACTCAACAGTCGCTGTGAAAGTTGCCCTGTACTCTGTTGGAGAAAGTCTATGACAAGCCTAAGTATTTGCTTGAGTCCCACAAAGTCATAGAAGAAGCTTTAAAATGAAGACTATGTAAAGTTCACTTGTGAACTTCCTCCTGTAACTTTTGAAGAGTTTACTTAATGTAAAAGTGAAAGAATCTTAAGTGGTTGAGTCCACTTGATCAAAAAGGGAAAGAGGAGCCACGAATTCGTGATTTGTGGTAGATAGAAATCAAATCAATCACTGATTGATTGGAGAGTGATTGAGGTAAGTTAGCCTCCCAAACTCAACTATAAATAGATGGCTGCTTTAGTCGTGGATAGAGAGACCTATGTGAAGACCTCCAAGAGCTGAGCTTTATGCCATATCAAGGTGTGATTCAAAGGCACACATATGTATCAGTAAGTCCATTGTATTGTACAAGCAATATACTTTCATTTTCATGATCATTTGAGTTCATATTTCCATGTTCTTGTGAAGTGTACTACTCACTGCCATATCTCTCAGTTTTCTCAGTCAGATTGCAGAGATGATTTCTCTGAGCTTGGTGAATCATTTTCAGTGATTTAACTTGGTAAAGTTAGCTCTATAAGTCTACTATATGCTCACCAAGTTTCATTTCATTTGAATGTTTCAATCTTCAGTTATGTTCAGTTGAAGTCAACCCTGTCTATTCATTTTCACTTCTCTGTTAGGTACCCAACTTTTTTTACTCATCTTGTCTGAGCGGTTTCTCAGTGTGTACTTATCCAAATTCAATGATTTAAAGCTTGCTAGATTCACCATGTTGTCTAGTATAAGCATACAAATTTTTATAATCATTGGATGCTTAAATCTTGAGTTATGTTCACTTTTCTTCTCACTGGTCTCATTACTATAACAGCCCGTGAAAATCGGGATGATGTCATCAGTTGTTAAACATCATTCTCAGTGTGTGGTTCATTATTTTTGACGAGATTACTCTTGAAAGTTAGCTCTTTAAGTTAACTAGACTTGTCCAAGAGGAATTAAGCTAATTGCTGCTGTGCTCAGAGAATTATGCAAAACACTGGACATGTGTATGAACCAAAATAGCAAGTTCTTCACCTCTGAGCTAACTCCAACTTATCTGTTTTGATCTATCTTTTTGAGAGTGATCTTCCAAAGTACATAGGGTGTCTAATACATCCATTGGCAAGTTAAAAGGGCCCACCATATACTCCTGGAGTTCATTTGGCTGGTGTAGATCAAGGATTTTGCAACACCTCTTCATCCTCAAGCACATACCTATCCATCTGTTCACAGTGGTATCAGAGCAAGGTTGGACAACATGGCAGATGGATTTCCTTCATCAATTGACAAATTGGACAGAGGTAACGACTCAGTTTGGTCATTAAGAATGGAAGCTTATCTCCAAGGTAGAAGTTTATATGGTTATGTGCGTGGAGATGAAGTTATGCCAAGTTTCAGGAACAAAAGTCAACCAACACAAGAAGAGAAAGAAAGATTGAGCACATGGTCCTCCAAGGATGCACTTGCAAGGTCTTATCTCCTCAACTCTATCTCAGATTTTTTGTTGCCTCACATTAGAAGTTGTAAGACATCTCAGGAAGTGTGGGATGCACTTGAAGCCTTCTTCTCTTCAAGTACCAAAGCTAGGAAGCATAAACTATGGCTGGATTTTACAACTCTTAAGAAGGCTCCCAAACAAAATGTGACTGATTTTGTCACAAAGCTCAAGGACATAGCAGATCAGTTCGGAAGCATTGGAGAGGTAATAGATGAAGAGCAAATTGTAAGGCAGGTCATCAATCGCTTGAAGGAAGATGACAAGTGGGAAGCATTCACCACAGCTATGGATTTGTACATGGACATGCATGTACCTGATTTCAATATGCTCATTGGACAACTACTTATCAAGAGGCAAAGCTTATAAAAAACGGAGAAAGCTCTAAAGGTAATCAATCTTCAACTTTATACACTGATAAAAGCAAGTCCAAAGATAACAAAGGAAAGACAAAGAAAGTGGATGATGAAGCAGGTACATATCAAGCTAACTATGCAGGTAGAGGAAGACATGGCAGAGGTAGAGGAAGAGGAGGTAGACAAGGCAGGGGGAGATCCCAAGACTCCAACTCATGTTCTATTTGTGGATTAACTAATCATACAACTGAAAATTGATTTAGGAATTGCAGGAATCAAAGAGGAAGAGGATACAATAGAGGAAGTTATGGCTACTCAAGAGGAAGGTTCAACAATTATCATGGCAGCTACAACAACTACAATCATACAAACTATCAAGGAGGCTACAAAGGAAGGAGAGACTACAATAACTACACAGAAGACTCAAACAAAGAGGATTCATTATTGATCATGAACATGGCTATGCCACAAGGCAAATCTGATGAGCATGTTTTCTACATAGATTCAGGTTGTTCAAATCATGTGGAAGGAAATGTTGCACTCCTATCAGATTTAGAAGATCCAAGGAATAAGCATGAGGTACAAACAGGAGATGGTACAAGACATCTTGTGGAGAAAATAGGCAGTCAAGGATTCAGAAGAATTGCAAAAGGTGAAAAGACAAGTAGATTGTTCACATCTGAATTACAAGACACTAGAAACATTGCTCTCTTTAATTATGGTAGTCAGACACTCACAGAATTGGAAGTATGACACAAAAGGTTAGCACATATTGGTGAAAGGTCATTAAAGCAAATTTGCAGGGACCAAAGTGTACTTGGACTCCCTAATTTGTCAAAACAACATATGATTTATAAGTGTAGTGCATGTCAATTTGGAAAGTCTCACAGGTTACCATTCATGAAGAAAGGTTATATGCATGGAGATCTCTTGGAGTTGGTTCATACAGATGTATGGGGACCTAGCAAGGAAGCGTCAATATCTGGATCAAGGTATTATATCTCTTTTATTGATGATTGCAGCAGATTGACTATCCTATTCTTTATGAAACACAAAGATGAAGTTTTTTCATGTTTCAAAAGATATTTGGCTCTTGTGGAGAATCAAACAGGTAAATCACTAAAAAGGCTAAGGTCAGATGGAGGGGGAGAATACTTCTCCCATGAGTTTGATTCTTTTCTTCAAGAAAGAGGAATCAAAAGAGAGGTAACTACAAGGTACCTGAGCAAAATGGAGTGGCAGAAAGTAGGAATAGGACAATTGTTGAAGCTGCAAGGTCCATGTTAAATGAAAAGCATTTGCCTAATTATCTATGGGCTGAGGCTGTATCTAGAGCCACTTACTTGATTAATAGCTTGCCTTCAAAATCTCTTGATGGGATGACTCCATATGAGGCTTGGAATGGAAGAAGACCAAGCTTAAATCATTGTAAAATTTTTGGATGTATTGCTTTTGCTCATGTTCCTTCACAGGTTAGAGGCAAGATGGATCCAAGGCAGAAAGGTGTGTATTTATTGGATATGACAACAATCAAAAGGGCCACAGGTTATACAACCCTACCAACAAAGGATTCTTGGTAAGCAGAGATGTAGTTTTTGATGAAAACAATTCATGGTATGAAGATTCATGTAGGAAAATCAATTTACCATCTGATCTTGAAGAAGATTTTCCAAAGCTTGGTAGAGAACAACCAAAGATTGAAGAACAAGACACCTCAAAGGATGATGAAGAATCTCAGATGGAAAAGATCAAAGCATGGAAGTCTAAAGGTAAAGCAAAATTGCAGGAACTTGGACATGAGCCAGAATCATCACATCATGGTCTAAGAAGATCTATGAGGGAAAAGAAAAAACTAGAAAGGTATGGGTTTGACACCTCATTAGTAACTAAACACTCTATCTACATAGCACATGATATAAACAAAGAGGAGCCATTATCATTTGAAGAGGCCAGAGAAAAAACAGAATGGAAGCATGCAATGAAGGAAGAGATTGAAGCACTTCAGGAAAGCAACACTTGAGGAAAGCAACACTTGGGATTTGGTGCCCAAGACTTCATCCATGAAGGTAATAGGCTCAAGATGGGTCTATAAACTCAAGAAGAATTCTAATGGTTCCATTAACAGGTATAAGGCAAGGCTTGTAGCAAAAGGCTTTGCACAAACTCAGGGAATTGATTATGAGGAGACCTTCTCTCCTGTGGCAAAGATACCTACTATTAGGGTTTTGCTTAGTATTGCCTCTTCCAAGAATTGGAAGATACTTCAACTAGATGTAAAGAATGCATTCTTGAATGGTTGGATAACAAAAGAGGTATATATGGCACAACCACCTGGTTTTGAGAATCAAGTTTATCCTGATTATGTGTGTAAACTTAACAAAGCATTGTATGGTCTCACGTAAGCCCCAAGAGCTTGGAATTTCAGGCTTGTTTCATTCTTGCATGACAAAGGCTTTCAACCAAGCAAGGAAGATCCTCCACTCTTTATAAAAAAGAGTGACTCCGAGGTCATCTACTTATGTGTATATGTAGATGATATTATATTGACAGGAAATGATGCATATGGTATGAAGAAGATCAAAGATCAGATGAGAGAAGAGCTCAAGATAAGTGATTTGGGTTCACTTATCTACTTCCTAGGTTTGGAAGTTGTCTACAAAGATCATGGTTTGTTTCTCACTCAAAGAAAGTACATTAAGGACATGTTGACAAAATTCAAGATGCAAGATTGTAAGATTGAAGGTACTCCAATGGAGGTCAATCACAAATTGAGCTCACATGAAGGTGAACTCATAGAGGACATCACATCATATCAAACTCTAGTGGGTAGCCTCAACTATTCCACATTGACAAGAGTAGATATATGTTACAGTGTGAGTGTGCTAAGTCAATTTATGCACACACCAAGGAAACCACACATGGATGCTGCCAAAAGGATTCTCAAGTATCTCAAAGGAACCATAAATGAAGGACTTTATTATCCTTATATATCTGATTTAGGTTTGAAGCTATTTTCTGATGCAGATTGGGTTGGCTTCAAGGAAGATAGAAGGAGCACTTCAGGTTATCTTACCTTTGCAGGTTCAAAGCTTATTTCATGGTTATCCAAGAAGCAACCCACAGTTGCTCTCTCTTCTACTGAAGCTGAATATAGAGGTCTTGCCATAGCTACACAAGAAGCTATGTGGATGAAGACATTATTCAAAGATTTTGGATTGGAGTTTGGAACTCCAACTATTTTTTGTGACAATATGAGTTCTATTCACTTAGCTGCTAATCCTATTTTTCATGCAAGGACTAAACATATTGAAGTTCATTATCACTATGTACGAGAGAAGGTTCTAAGCAAAGAGATTCAAATATCATATGTGTCCACTCATCAACAATGTGCAGATATTCTAACCAAAGCATTGGATGGTACAAAGCTCTGCAAATTCAAGGCTATGATTGGTTTCCAGGTAATCTTGGAAGATTGAAGACCTCACGCATACTTGGCTTGAGGGGGAGCTTTTGGAGCAAGTCTATGACAAGCCTAAGTATTGGCTTGAGTCCCACAAAGTCATAGAAGAAGCTTTAAAATGAAGACTATGTAAAGTTCACTTGTGAACTACCTCTTGTAACTTTTGAAGAGTTTACTTAATGTAAAAGTGAAAGAATCTTAAGTGGTTGAGTCCACTTGATCAAAAAGGGAAAGAGGAGCCACGAATTCGTGATTTGTGGTAGATAGAGAATCAAATCAATCACTGATTGATTGAAGAGTGATTGAGGGAAGTTAGCCTCCCAAACTCAACTATAAATAGATGGCTGCTTTAGTCGTGGATAGAGAGACCTATTTGAAGACCTCAAAGAGCTGAGCTTTATGCCATATCAAGGTGTGATTCCAAGGCACACATATGTATCAGTAAGTCCATTGTATTGTACAAGCAATATACTTTCATTTTCAGTGGTTTAACTTGGTAAAGTTAGCTCTATAAGTCTACTATATGCTCACCAAGTTTCATTTCATTTGAATGTTTCAATCTTCAGTTATGTTCAGTTGAAGTCAACCCTGTCTGTTCATTTCACTTCTCTGTCAAGAATCCGACTTTTTTACTCATCTTGTCAGAGCGGTTTCTCAGTGTGTACTTATCAAAATTCAACGATTTAAAGCTTGGTAGATTCACCATACTGTCTAGTATAAGCATACAAATTTTCATAATCATTGGATGCTTAAATCTTGAGTTATGTTCATTTTTCTGCTCACTAGTCTCATTACTATAGAAGCCCGTGAAAATCGGGATGATATCATCAGTTGTTAAACATCATTCTCAGTGTGTGGTTCATTATTTTTTATGAGATTACTCTTGAAAGTTAGCTCTTTAAGTTAACTAGACTTGTCCAAGAGGAATTAAGCTAATTGCTGCTTAGCTCAGAGAATTATGCAAAACACTGGACATGTGTATGAACCAAAATAGCAAGTTCTTCACCTCTGAGCTAACTCAAACTTATCTGTTTTGATCTATCTTTTTGAGAGTGATCTTCCAAGGTACATAGGGTGTCTAATACATCCATTGGAAAGCTAAAAGGGCCCACCTAATACTCCTGGAGTTCACTTGGCGGGTGTAGATCAAGGATTTTGCAACACCTCTTCATCTTCAAGCACATACCTATCCATCTCTTCACATACTCAGCCTCACAACCGGAAGTGGCCACAGTAGGCTGCTCCTTGCTCAACCAAGATATACATGAGCTACCAAGCATGAAGCAAAAGCCACTAGTGGACACACGAGTGTCATAGCAACCAGCGTAATCAGAGTAAAAAAAGCATGCAAATTTGGAGCTAGTGATCCCCCCTTGGGATAAACAACCCAAGTAGCCGAGTACCACTCAAATAGCGAAAGATGCGCTTAACTGCATGCCAATGCTTGACTCCTTCGCAATGCATAAACCTGCTCATCTCTGAGACAGCAAACCGAATATCTGGCCGAGTAATGCATAAGTAAATTAAGCATCCATCTTCCTTCTTTGAATATGCACAATTAGCAGATTTCTGCTTACTAGTTGAAGAGCTCCATTTTCCTTTGCCCTTCTGACTAGCTAGGAAAGCTTGATCTGCAACTCGAATAATGGACCTGTTCTGCCTGGACTGATCTTCCTGCAACAGAACAGAGACTAAATCCTCAAATGATAAGGCATTCGGACTGCCTTTCATGATCAACCGAAGAGTAGAAGCAAAACTCTGATATGAATTAGGAAGACCATTCAGAACGGTATGCACAAGTGAGCTATCTGGTATAACCTCATCAGCAGAAATCAATTGTTCCTTCAAATCTTTGATCTTCATTAGGAAACTGTCCATAGAATCACCTTCATTCATGTTCTCACTCTCCAACTATTTTCGGAGGTAAGCAACACGAGCCTCATTCCTGGCTTGGTACAATGTGGTAAGTGTATCCCAAGCATCCTTAGTTATTCTGCAAGAGCGAATGTGAGGAATAATGGAACGTTTGACAAACAAAGCTATCAATGCATGTGCCTGGGCATCTCTGCCATCCCAACGAATATGCTCTACAGTAGGTGCATCAGAAACCGAAGCATGAACATGAATATGCAGAATATCATCATCTTCGACACCTTCTGTATCAGCTTCAGTACAGTTGTAACAGTTGCGAGTGTGATAGGACGTTTTTCGACACCCTGCACAATGTTCCAGAGTCCTTTTGCAACCAACACATGTCGCATCATATAAGCCCATAACGGGTAGTTGGTACCATCCAACTTATCCTCAACAGCCAACATACGGAATACATCACTGCTTCCAGCCATGGCCGGTGACTAAAATACCTTGATGCAGAAAATTGAATGTATCTCAAAAAGTTGAACAGAACTTCCGAGATGAATTCCGCTAGACCTGTAGCGGACTTCGAGACGTTTATATTGGCGAACAGAAACTGGTATATACCTTTGGCACAAAAGGACAAAATAGCCTGCACAAGCGCTACGATAGTGCGTTCGGAGGCGGAAACGAGCTCAGATCGCCATTTCGGCACCACAAAGCGAAGCAATTTTGATCTCGAAAACACGCTGAGTATGCTCACCAAAATTCGTGTGATTCTGAGACTCCAACAGGAGGAGTGTCGATGGCGCCCTAGATGAAGCGACGACCTTCTCTGATACCAATTGTTGGAGTTTGACGTCTTCGGAAGCACGCGAACAGCACAAGGAAGAAGAAGAAGCTTGGAGCTCAACACACAATATTGAATGTATTACTAGAGAATGTACAAAGATAAGTGGCCCATTAGGGCAATAGACGTATATACAAGCCGGGAAAAAAAACTTCCTAAAGAGGGAAAAAAGTGCCCCGGCGGTCCTAGTGTGTTCACACAAATCACTACCTAAATATATCAACAAAAATGCATACATTGTTGAATCAAGAGCTAGATCCAATGGTTTTGATTCATCTTGACAACAAAAATGGTCTTTAAATCTACTCCTCCCGATTGAATGTCAATCCATTGGCCCATGTATAATGCACCTAATCATTTCAAAAGATCCCTTGTTTTAACCTTTAGATAATGGCTTCAATCCAATAATCTAGGCCACCAATAGCCCGAATTTCCATGAGAATTGATTTATTCTTCTCTTACATTAAACTCAAACCACTTTGACCAAGCAAAACAAAGGGAAATCTATCCAAATTAATCTAACTGAAGAATTTAGCAAAAAGTATAATTATCCTATAATATAGCAAATAAAGTGGCCCTTTAAGATTCCATTCTCTTTCTAATGCTAAATTGTAATTTTGGATATGTACAAGAAAAAAACCTATGTACTACTTATTTATAAATGTCAGAAAATATATCATTAGGGAAACCTTCGATTAGGGACCCCATTTGTAGGTTTTTAAGTTAAATAAAATTCAATTCTTGGAAATGGTTAGATATGATCTCATTCTTAAAATGGTAAAAATAAGGTAGACAATTGCTATTACATAATGTGATAGAGCTTAATGAGAGCTATCCAACCATATATAATACTTTATGTTTGGCATCTGAATGAAGGTCAAAATTCAAACCCTAATTTTTATATGTAGTGTAAAAAGTAATTTTTAAGCCAAAAGAAGCTTTTGCTTCATTAGTGAAAAATAGTTTTTGTTTTTTAGTGAAAAAAAGCTTTTGCCTTATTTTTAGCTTACAAAGGAAAACATAGCCTATGTAAACAACACACATTGGGCACTAATATTATCACTTCTCGAAGATGTTTTTATGAGCAAGCTTGGAGAAAGAGGTGCTTTTAACTTGGAGTAAGTGGAGTTGTGCTTTCTTCATCATCTTCAAGCTGTACAACAACTTATATCTATTATGGAGGAGATCATACTTAAGCTGAGATTTTTGGAGTTATTGGACAACTTGTATTCATCTTGTACTTCAAGTGCATCTTCTATGCTATCTTGTAACTTCAATCATGGAATGTAAAGTTTATATTTGGGGCATAGCTCCTTGCAACTCTCTCATGTGGTCTCTATTTTCTCTTGGTCTGTATACCTAGTGTGAGCCTAAAAACCAACAATTGGTATTAAAGTAGGAAAATATAGAGTACATAGAGAATTTGATCACATGTAGAAAGATTTAATCTTCATGGCAAGTTGAAGCCAAGCTCAACCACATATTCATCATCTTGTACCTCAAGTGCATCTTCCATGCTATCTTGTAACTTCAATCATGGAATGTAAAGATTATATTTAGAGCATAGCTCCTTGCATTTGTATCATGTGCATTCTTCTCATCATGTTGTCTCTATTTTCTCTTGGTCTCTAAATCTATTGTGGATCTTAAAACCATCAGTTGGCATCAGAGAAGGAGAACATTGAGTACATAGAGAATTTGGACACATGTAAGAAGATTAAATCTTCATGGAAGGTTTAAGTCAAGCCAAGCCACATATTCAGCAATGGTCATCATGTCATCATTTTATATGAAAAAGCTGAATTATATTTTGAAGAGATGCACTCCAAGAGGAGGGACAAAGAAGAACTTGGCAGATTGCAGTTATTATGCAGCAACAAAAGGGTGGACAGATTACATCTAGTAGATTTGCTTGAATAGACAATCAAAAACAGTTTGGAGAGCATTGCTTCCATGTCTACCTCTGAAGTGATGTTCAAACCACTAGTCAACCTTATAGTGCTCCTTGAAATTGGTCACTCAACCATATATGAAGAGCTTGCATCTACATCTTGGTGGTCGTGGAGGAAGACTTATGTGAGCAAGAAGGGGTTATTTCTTCTATGTGGAGAAACTTATACAAGATCAACATGTGGTGGTATTAACATTTTCTTGTATTTGTGTGTGTGTACAATAGGTGTAGATTACATCGTATAACCTTCATTTAAAAAGGACCACAAACCTTGATAATCTTGGGAGTATGTTTGAGTCTATATTGTATAATAACGTAACATTCTATATTTGTCTCTATCCTTTCAAGTAGTATTTGGGTGAGAAGAGTGGGGGATGCGTGAGTTCTCGTTCTGATGTGTCATGAGAGTGCTCTTCATGACAAAGGTACTCGGGTGTGTGCTGGTGGATATTTTGCATGATATGTGGAAAATATAAAGATACGTAAGACAAATAATTAGAACAAATAACAAATATACCTACCATAGTGGAAAGCAACGTTTTAGCAACGGCGACGGCAACGGGTTAGCAACGAGGGCAACGTTTGGAGCTAGGCGTTGCGATAAAGTGATTTATTTTTCTAAATTTGTATATACATTTTTTCTAATATTTTGGATATTCTGATATATGTAAGGTGGATATGACTAGATATACCATACATTGTAGTATAAGACATACGTAGCATGGACTATTGAATCTAGACTAGTCACTACATGATTCACCATTTATAGTTATGTCAATAGTCAGATCAATCATCACAGAAGAGTACCCTTGGCTTTGAAGGCCAAAGATGAAACTTTTGTCCAAGATGTGAAAAAGCATTATCAGATGAACATGGGAAATCCAAAATATCAATCTATTGCAAGATGATAAGACCCAAATAGAAAATTGTACATAAATGAATTTCTATTTTTCTAAAGCTTGCTATATGTTCCTCATTCTCCACATTTTTTGAATTGCATGTATTGAAGATTTTGGATACGATTCTAGATAATTTCTTATCCCTCCTAAGAGATATATATTTTTGGCATTTTTTGGATTTGAAAAAATTGAGGGCAAAGCAACGCGTTGCCAACGTGGCAACGTTGTGAAGTTACGGTGGCGAAGTTGCAGTCAGTTCGCAAAGTGTTGCGATGCAACTGTGATACCTACTTCACATATTTCCCTAGCGTAAGCTTAGGAGGGGATTGTTAGAAAACATGTCATTGGGCAACCTTCCACTAAGGACCCCACCTGCAAGTTTATAAGTTAAATAAATTTAATCAGTGGAAATGGTCGGATATGATCCCATTGAGAGCGATCCAACCATATATAACAGTTGTGTGTTTGACACCTAAATGAAGGTCAAAAATCAAACTCTAATTTTCAGATTTAGTGTGAAAAGCATTCTTCAAGTGAAAAGAAGCTTTTGCTTTATTAATGAAAAGAAGCTTAGCTTTATTAGTGAAAAGAAGCCTTGTTTTACTAGTAAAAAGAAGCTTTTGCTTTAATTTGACCTTGCTTACCAATGCAAACATAGCTTATCTAAACAACACACATTGGGCACTAGTATTATCACTTCTTGGAGCTCTTTTCATGAGAGAGCTTGGAGAAGGTCCCTTCAATTTGGAGGAGATGGAGTTGTGTTTTGTGCATCATCCTCAAGGCGTGCAACAGGTTATATATATCGAGAAGGAGATCATACTTCAGCCTTGAAGGTTTTAAGAGTTGTTAGACAGCTTCGATTCATCGTCTTGTGCTTCAAGTGCATCTTCTATGCTATGTTGTAACTCCAATCATGAAATGTAAAGATTTATTTGTAGCATAGCTCCTTGCATCTTTCTTATGTGCATTCTTCTCATCTGTTGTCTCTATTTTCTCTATCTCTATATCTATCATGGGCCTAAAAACCAACCATAAAGAGAATCCATTCGTTTATTTATATAATCAAATGAAGAGTAAAAGTAAAACTTTGCGTAGAGTGAGTTGACCATTGAGAACACTATGAATGACTTAGAAGTCTTGCAAATCTCATCTGCAACAATCAATTGCTCCTTCAACTCCTTGATCTTTGCTAAAAATGTGTCCATAGAATTACTTCCACTCATTTGCTGACTCTCCAAATATTTCCAAAGGTAGGCAACATGAACCTCATTTCTTGCTTGATACAAATAAAAATGCCCCAAGCAGCAAATATGTTGAATATTGGCACACTTGAAAAAGAAATCAATGAAGGCTATGTTTGTGCATCTCTTCCATCCTGAGTTATACTCTACAGTGGCTATAGCTGCTTGATGCATTTGGCAGTGTCAAAACAAGAGCTGCAAATCTAGAACCTGCAACATTCCCAGCACACCTGCATCAGCTACATATGTGGTATTTGTAATTGCAACAGGATGTATTTCAACTTATAGTGTATCCTTGATGAGTGAGAGAAACTCCAGTCATACAACTGCTGTATGCCAAACAATTATCTATCAATCAACCATATGTATTCCTGATACAAATGCATGTTAAACAGCTATATGTAAGTCACATATATCCTTGAGTGATAATGGAATAGTGCAAAGATGTTGATTTGAATTGACTTTGGATATCGGTAATTAGCTGTAAAATTTTGCATAAACCAGTAAATTACTTGCACACAAGACCATTGAAAGCTTTGGATCAATTATATTGTTGTAATTTGGGCTTATGCACGATAATGTATACTTTGGCTGCAAGTAAGTTGCTGTAGTTTACCAGCTCACGTTTCACAATTGGTTACTGGTTTTACGAACTTTGGAGCTAATTCATGACAACAACTTTGTGCCATTCTAGAATCACATGAGCCCCTAGTGATCCTATCTCCAGTTCATCAGTTCTTCTCAGGAATTCAGCCTTTACACTTTTTGGTAACCTCTTTTTCTGCAGTGTGGGGATTCAGCCATTTTTTATGTGATGGTGAATATTATGGTTCACAAGTTGGTTTTTCTTGTTTTTCCTTTCCTTTTCCTTTTCTTCGTTTGAGGATCCAGAAGGGCTTTTGCTATATTGGATAAGAATGAACTTTCTTATTCTCCCTTCTATGAAGTTTCTTATAAATTTAGTCTTGTCTCCACCCATGCAGTTAAATTCAACACATGAAAGATCTTATGAAAGAATGGCATATCTTGCTGCAGAGGCACTTGTAAAAATGCAGTCAGATCTAGCCTTGATTGAATATTCCAAGGTGTGGAACTTTTCAACTTGACTTTTTGTACATCGTAACTCTTCAGAAAGTGTTAATGGACTTGTTTCTGGTTTTCCAGATTTTAACAGAATTTCCAAAAGATTTATTTTCCCTCAAGAAAGCTCAGGTTCTCTGTTTCTACATGGGGAAGTGTGATGAGTCAGTGAGACTAGCATCACAGGTCAGTATCATGAAACGTTTGTATCATCATTGCTCCCATCTCTATTAGTTCTGTAGAGTTTTATTTTTGTGGATAGGTCTTACCTTGGAATAATGATGAAGCATATATGCATGGAATGCTTGCATTTTCTCTTTTGGAAACTCAACGGTTCGATGAAGCAGAGAGAGCAGCAAGAAAAGCTCTCATGATTAGAAGTGATGACAAATGGGCTCAACATGCTGTATGGATAGATATATTTTACTTTGTTTCTGGATCAGCTTGCTTCCTAGGACCTTCAGTCTCTCATCATGATATGCTTATACTGTTCTTTTTCAGCTTTGCCATGTCCTCCAATATAGATGCCTGTTTCAGGATGCAATTCAGTTTATGGAGAAACAATCGGAGTCTTGGAATGATTGCTGCATATTCATGTAATTGAGAGAGTAATTCTAGTGGCTAATGAAAGGATTTCATGACAAGTGGAGTTTGTTGTTGGATAGTCTGAATTATACTGCTTTAATTTTTCCCTTGTTTTGTTTGGCAGGTATAGCCATAATTGGTGGCATTTAGCTGTGTCCTACTTGGATTGGGGAGGTAGTCATTCAATAAACAAGGTGATCGATATTTATGATAATCACCTGTGGCCCTGTAAAAGTCAAGTTTTGGACAGTTCTGTACAGGTTACATTACTTCTGATTTATATTTATCTGTGCATTCTGACTGCATGTTGAGCACCTGAATCCAAGTGAAAGACAGCTTTGAAGTGCCTGGTGTTGTTGAAGTTGTGTGACTATTCAGTTTTGTCCTTTTTGGTGTTTGTCATCTATCTCAAAGTTAATTTCATATTATCTCATTGTGGGTACTTGTATTCAGCTAAATATCAAGATCTCCATGACAGGGATTATTGAGCGCTCTTGGCCTCCTTTTACGTCTCCAAGTAAAAGGTTTTACAGAAAGTGTGAAGGAACGCATTTATCAATTGACCCAAAATATACAGGATGATGTAAGTTTATATCATGCACCTGTTGGAATTGAAAACACTTTATTGACATAAAATAGTTCTTCATATACACATGTTGCACAGTCAGTTTGGCATAAGGAGAAACTCCTTGATTTGTTGATGATTTGGTCATGGGCTTACATTGGTGGTGAAACGTATCGCAATCGTCTAAGAGAACTTCAAGAAAGGTATGTGATGCAGTTACTCAGGTTTTACGGTGGTTCCTTTATCAGCATTTTCGCTAAGTTGCATCTTTTTCCTTCTTTTGTTTTTTTTCCTGATGTCATGTAATGTGTAGGTTATCAAATCAAATAGAGAACAAAGGACTGCGGATGTTCATGAAGGTTTGTTTTTCTCTCTTTCATTGAGCCAAGAAGTCTTTCTCTCTCTCTCTCTCTGTGTCTCTCTCTCTCTCTCTCTCACACACACACACACACACACACACACAAAGATACTTATGTGCACTCTGAATGTGCATGTGCATGAAAGAGACTATGGAGAGGTACTTAATGATGTGCCCAGCTGCTCCAAAGCATCGCGAGGAGAGAGAAAGCTGTGTGGAAATTCGGGGAAGAAGATGGAGAAGCTGAAGTTGTAGAAGTTCCATTCAAGTTATGTGACTTTGGGAGCAAGTTTTATTGATAATTGACTTTTAGATCGTTTGTGTGTTCACACGTCCAATGATCAAAAGTCATAGAATAATGTATATGCATATAACTATCTAATTTATGGTCTAGAAAATATAACAAAAATATGTTTTGAAAGTTCTCGAAGAGAGCTAGCACTTGCAAAATGTACAAAAGGAGAGTCCTCGGGGTCTCTATCCTCAACAACCTCCCACTTAAAGGACGAAGGAGGCTCTTTTAAGCTAAGTGACTTCCACTATCTGTATACATAGCTGATGTTATGCCTTGGGTAGACACTTAGTGACAACATGAACAGTATTCTGTGAAGTATTGACCTTGACGTGATTAGGCCATACTCTAACACCTCTCTGATGAATGATATCTCACATCAGTATGCTTTGTGTGAGCATGGAACATGGCGTTCTTTGCCAAACATATGGCACTCTGGCTATTGCATCTATGAACAGGTGGTTTTTCAAGCATCCCCAACTCATTGCACAAACGGAGTAACCAAGAGGATAGTGCAACTATCCTCTGAAGTTTAAAGCACCATGAAATAGCTCCACCTGCAAGGGTGTATATGTAGCCACTTTTGGACTTGCAAGTGTCCACATCACCCTCCATGTCTGAATCACAAAATCCTTTCAATTCCAATGGACCCTTCCCATAGCATAGGCACTTGCTTTTGAAATTTGGTTCCTTTCAAATACCTCAAGTTAGATTTGATTTCCTCCCAATGAGCTTTGCCAGGATTAGCCATAAATCTGCCAGCATTTCCCATTGCATGGGCAATGTTATACCAAGTGGCAACCATGGCATAGATAAGTGAACCACAAGCTGATGAATATGGAACACTTCTCATGTAGTTTGGCTGCATCATCGTCTTTGGGGCAGTCATCCTTGGAAAGCTTAACATGTGGCTCCAATGGCACTCCAAGAGGCTTAACATCAGCCACATTAAATCTGTCCAGCACTTTTTGAATGTACTTATCTTAGGATAAATGCAAAGTATGCTGCCGCCTATCCCTTTTTATTCACATAGCAAGTATATACTTTACTTCCCCAAGGTCTTTCATTGAAAATGCAGATTCAACATTTTAGAGCATTTAGAGTGCTCTTTTTCTTCCCGGCCTACATGCAATGAGGCCCTTATCCACATCCGATTAGCTGTGGTATGATTAGTGGTATGATTAGCTAATGGCTTGTATTTTGACTGGGATACATTCTGCTTTCTAGTTAGTATGGTCTCGTGCTCTATTCTGCTCCATGCTTGCTGCTGCTGTGACTCTTACTTTTAAGTGTAGCCTCTAGTGATGATATTAAGGCTTCGTGATAAGTGTCTATTATGGTAATGTGATTTAATGTGCTCATGTGTTTACATGTTCTCCAGGAGTAGTGCATTTTGCATTCCCTTCCCCCACACACTTCACTTCACCACCAGTAGTTAGGTGAAAATTTGGCACACACGGTGGGACAGGGCTTTTGGAGATTTCCTTTTCCTTGAGAAATCACTTAGAATTGAGTACCCTTTTCCTTGAAGAATCACTTAGGGTTTGAGCGCCCAGGGCCACCTCTCCTACTCCTCTTCCTTCTCTCTTGGGCGACTCCTCCTCCTCCTCCTCCTCCCCCTTCTTAACTTCTTGGGCGACTACTCCTCCTTTGGAGGCTTGGGTGATGACTCCTCTTCCTGGGCGACTCCTCCACCTCCCCCTTCCTAACTCCTTGGGCGACTACTCCTCATCCTCCTCCTTGGCTTGTTGGGCGCCTACTCCTCCTCCCCCCACTTGAGCAACCTCTTCTTGGGCGAAGACCCCTCCGGGGCGACCTCTTCATTGGGGCGACTTCCTCCATCAGAAGTAGTTCCAAAGATGGTCCATGACCCACACCAGAGCTAGCAAAGAGAAGCAGCTAAGCCCTAAGAAGACACCAATCAAAGTTACCACAGAAGAAGGCCAGACCCTTACCTAACACCCATCAGAAGTCTATCTCCCTCAAGCCTAGCTTCTAGAATAGAAGGGTTAGACGACAAGGCTAAAACTCAAAAGACTTTACCTCAAGACACTCCTCTTAATAAGGCTATGACAGAGGAACTTTCCGCTCTTTTGTCAAGAATAAATATTAGATTTTCTTCATTTCATGGCAGTGCTAATGAAGATCCTGAAGATCATGTACGAAGGTTTCTTTCAATTTGTAAGAGTAGGGGCTTACAGCAACGACAGAACGCCTTCCTTGCTCTCTTTCCATCAACTCTTGAAGGATTGGCGGACAAATGGTTCAGCCAGTACGCGGAAAACCATTTCCAAACATGGGAAGCATTGAGGACCGAATTCACATACGCATTTCGGCGAGGTAACTCTACTTAAAAAACGTTAGATGAACTTGAGAATCTAATCTTGCATATGGGAGAATAATTTTCAGAACTTATGACGCGGGCAAGGTCACTCGTGGCAAGATTGTCGGAACCACCAGGGGATTTTCTTGTTAAGAAGTGGGTGGAGAAAGCCTTGCCGAAATCCACAGAGCAGAAGCTGGGAGAGCTTTTGAGACCGGATGCCACTTTAAGAGAATTTGAAGCAGCTGCCACGAGGATTGAGGCTGCACGGGTTCATTTTGGAACACATCCAGGTAAGACTTTCCCCCAAGATGAAGACATGGTGACAACCTTGAGGAAGGAACTAGAGACCTTAAAGCTTCAAAGAAATCGAGAAGAGGACAAGGGTACTTCGGAAGGTCTCTCTCAAATACGACAAGACCTTGAAGAACTCAAAACATTAAGGGAGGTAAGAACTTGACTATGGTGTTCTCTCTGTAGTACTCAAGGACACACATCACAAGGATGTCCAAGGAGGCTAACATGCCAGTTTTGTGGAAAGGGTGGCCATGAGGCCAAGGATTGTTATTTTCTGAAGGGTCTTGGAAATCAGGCTATGATGCGAGGACAACCTCCGGAAGCTCAATGGGTAGGGGTGGCTCAGTCCTCCTTGTTAGGGCAACCACCCTTACCATCCACTACAACACCTCCTGTAGCAACGTTTTACACCAATCAAGGACCTCAACGGCAAGAAGGTAGGCCTCGTCAAAACCGACCACCTAGGCCTATAATGTGTTACAGATGCGGGGAGTATGGACACTTCCAAAGTAAATGTTCACTTCCTGAGGATGCCCCACCATGCAAAAATTGTCGTGAAACACGCGATCATTATACGAAGGACTGCCCAAAGTCAATGCCGTCTACAAGCACACCACGTAACTCTTGCCCCCTACATATGATCACAGTAACTAATGATGAGGGCAATGTAGACTCTCCAAGTGCCCGAGTAGTCCAGCTTGAGGAACTTCCCGGAGTAATGACTAGGGCACAAAAGCAGAAGGCAGCTTTGAAAGATGCTGCCAAGGAAGCACCAGATTCAACAAAGGATAAGGGAAAAAAGACCATAGGGCATGAACCTTCTCAGGGAGCCAACCACAACCAAGACAAGGAGAAAATCTCACTCGGAAGAGTAGGATTCAAGGAACAATCATGAAGGCTTTCTCACTGCAGTTCAAGTCTTGCAGAGCACCTACCAACAGGTATCGTTATATAACTTGTTGGCTATGAGTCCTAGATTCAGAGGAGAAGTAATGGCTTCCATAAATGGGTTAGACCCTGGCACTATATTAAGTGGCGGGCAAGGCTTCACTTCTCTAATTTCTCAACAAATACCTATACCCTAAACTTATAGCTCAGAACCATCTAGGATGGCACCTCTTACTGATTACAAGAGCCCTAGATTAACTGTAAGTATGAAGGGAACTCCCTTGGTAGGATTGATAGTTGATGGGGGATCTAGTATTAATCTGATGCCTGAGTACACGATGACATTGCTAAATCTGAAACCAACTAAGGATGCTCATTTTACAGTATCATTGGCAGACCAAAGCAAGGTAAGCCCACTAGGCATAGTGGAAAAGGTTGAAGTCATCATCCATAAGCTAAAATTTGTGTTGGATTTTGTGGTAATAACACTCCCAAAGGTGAAGGGAGGATTTCCTCTTTTGATAGGAAGGCGATGGCTATGCCACAGTAAAGCGGTACATGACTGGGGTAGTGACACTTTATGGGTGGTCGGACCAGACAAGGTGATGAGACAGCTTCAGATGGAAGGAGGAATAGATGAGGCCCTAGGTACTTCGCAAGTTGTTCTCCATCCAGAGCAAACTACAGAGGAAGGCAAGGAAGATAACGATGGAGAAGATGAACAACAGACTAGATAAGAAGGAGCAAGCATTTGGGCCACACCTCCTCCACCATGGGTTCTGGAAAATCAAGAAATATTAGGACAAGAAAGGGCCTTCACCTCCCTGGGCATCTCCACCTCCTAATTCAAGAGGACAAGAAAGGGAGGGCACCTTCACTTCCCTGGGCGTCTCCACCTCCTAATTCAAGTTGGGCGTCTAGACCTCGTAATCCAAATTGGGCGCCTCCTCTACCTCCAAGCAGCTCGGCGACTCCACCTCCTAGTCCCAGCTGGCCGCCTCCGCCTCCAAGTAGCTGGGCCACTCTAGAGGCTTGGGCTCCATACTCTGCTCAAGGGCCTCCACACTGGGCACCTGAATGGGTAGCTTATCCTCCATCTTGGGCTACCCGTACAACTAATTGGGCGGCCCAATGGGCATCCGGGAAGCCTCACATAGAGCCATATAAAACAAGATCACCTGACATCAAGGAAGAAGTTGATATAGGAGAAGAAATATTGAATGAAGATCTAAGCGACATCATGGATTGGATTGAGGAGACCAATAATGTTTCATGCTTTACAATAGCAATCAAGGAAAAAGAAGAAGAAGAACCTACTCTGGAGTCTGTGGTATTAGGAGAACCAGCTTAAGATTTCCGAAGAGGTAAAGTTTCGAAAGGAGTTGAAGGAAGAAAAGGGATTGAAGCAAGCCAGACAGAAGAAGAACTAGTAGAAAGCATTTTATCATTGGTGGAAGTCCCAGTAGGATGGACACAGGAAAATACCCAGGAAATCACCATCAATGATAGTCCAGCATTCACCAAGCAAATGTTGTTCAAGGACGAGGAAGAGGCAATTTTGGAGCCAGTTAAAGAAGTCAACTTAGGGGAAGAAGGAAATCCACAAAATCTTCTACTGGCAAGTTGGTTGTGGAACCACCCTCTTCTTCTCACAGAGGTAATAACATTCATGAATAATTTTAAAGATGTATTTGCATGGAGTTACAAGGATTTGACAGGAATACCAAAAGAACTGGGAATACACACTATTCCTCTAGTGGAAGAAGCTCGGCCAATTAGAGGGAAAATGTATAGGTTAAATCCCAAATATGGAGAAGCAGTCAAGAAGGAAATCCAAAAAATGGAGGAAGTAGGTATCATAGTTCCTGTGGAGCATTCAGAATGGTTGTCCTCTATGGTCATAGCACCTAAGAAGAAACCTAATAAAATCAGGGTTTGTGTGGATTTTCGAGCATTAAATAAGGTCACCATCCCTGACAGGTTTCCCACTCCCTTTTTTGAACAAGTGATTGAAGATGTGGCAGGACATGTGCTGTACAGTTTCATGGATGGTTTCAGTGGATACAATCAACTGGAAATCCATCCTAATGATCAACCAAAAACAGCCTTTGTAACTCCTTGGGGAACCTATATCTACACCAAAATGGCTTTCTGCCTTAGAAATGCACCAGCCACTTTTAATAGGACAATATATCTGATCTTCAACAAGTTGCTCCTAAAATTCTTAAGAATTTTCATGGATGACTTTTCAGCCTTCTCTGGAGCAGCCTGCACCACTGCAGTAGAGAATGTGCCAGAACATATGAAGCAATTAGAACAGGTATTCCAGCGTTGCAGAGAGACAGGTTTGAAACTTAACCCTGACATTTCCCTAACAAATGTCATTTTCTGGTAACCCAAGGTACCATTTAGGACATGTGGTCTCTGCTAAAGGGATGACTCCAGATCCAGATAAGGTAATGTCAATTCTTAAGCTTCCAAGACCTATAAATGCCAAAGAGGTCCAGAGCTTCTTGGGGCACACAGGATATCACCGCAAGTTTATATGCATGTATGTAGAGGCAGCACGACCACTTTCACGGCTTACGAGTAAAAGTTTTCCCTTCCAATGGTTTGAAGAAGAAGAATCAGCATTCACCTATCTAAAACAAAGGTTGGCATCTGCACCTATACTCATCTCACCAGATTGGTATAAGACATTCCACGTGCATGTAGATGCAAGCTTGTATGCAGTAGGAGCTATACTGACTCAACCAAGCGAAGCACACAAATTAGATCAGCCCATTCACTACGCGAGTAGGCTCCTCTCAAAAGCCGAGAAGAATTATAGCACTACAGAAAGGGAAGCATTGGCTATTGTATTTGCCCTCAAGAAATTCAGGCACTATTTATTAGGCACTACATTCACAGTGATTACTGATCATCAAGCTTTAAATTATTTGTTAAATAAGCCACAAGTTACAGGAAGAGTATGGATATGGTTGCTCCTCTTCCAAGAATTTGATTTTGAAATTGTGCAGAGAAGCGGTAGGCAACATGTCATTGCAGACCACCTCTCTCGCATCAGGCATCCAACTCATGCAACAAAGGGAGTAGAAGATGATTTCCTAGACAGCCAAATATACAAGGTAAAATATAGCACCTACATGGTATGATGATTTGACTCTCCTCCTAAGAAAAGTTCAATTTCGTACTGGGTCTACTCCATTGGAAAGGCGTAGACGACTCCTAAAAAGCAAGAATTTCATGATGGCAAAAGATACCCTCTATAAGGTTGGTCCTGATGGGATGTACAGAAGGTGTCTTCAACCACATGAAACAGAAACTGTTCTTCAATTGGCACATGAGGGAAAGTCTAGTGGTCATTTTCCTGGACATATCAGTGCACAAAGGGTACTTCAAGGCCTATGGTGGCCATATCTCTTCAGAGATGCCACTAAATTCGCCAAAGCATGTGATGTTTGTCAACGATGTGCGCCCAAACCGACACGACAAAGGAACCAACCGCTTAATATCTCTGTAGCTTGGAAACCCTTTGAGCATTGGGGAATAGACTTTGTTGGCCCAATTTTTCCAGTAGCACAAGATTCAGGTGCAAAGTATCTTTTAGTAGCAACGGATTATGCCACTAAGTGGGCTGAAGTAATAGCCAGTAAGGAATGTACCGCTGAAACGGTAGCCACTTTCTTGTATAATTACATCTTTTGCAGATATGGATGTCCAATAGAGGTCACAACAGATCAAGGATCCCATTCGTCAACAAGGTGCTGACTTTGATTTTTGAAAAATATCAAATATTCCATAAGAAGTCCTGTGCATACTACCCAAGGGCAAATGGTCAGGCAAAGAGCACAAATAAAGTTCTCATGCTCTTACTAAGAAAAACATGCTTACAGTTTCCTAATACATGGGCCAGGCATATCTTGGAACCTTGTGGGCCTACAGAACAACTTTCAAAGCCACAACAGGACATACTCCATTTGAACTAGTATATGGAATACAAGCAATTGCTCCTTCTGAGTTCTTGCATGGCTCCAACCGCGTGGGAACAAATCGAATTCCTGGATTTACTAGCGCACTCTCAGCCAACATTGTGAAGCTCCAACTTCTTGAAGAAAAGAGAAGGATAGGCAATGAAACTCTAGTGGCAGTACAGGAAAAAGAAAACAAGATCATGATGCAAATGGAAGCTTAGTTTTGTTGTACCACCCGCGACTCTTTGAGAAGAAGGCTAAGAAGAAGTTGATGCCGAGATGGAACGGACCTCTTAGGGTCATACGCACACTTCCAAAAGGTGCGGTACAAATTTCCACATTGACAGGCACAAACTGCCCCTAGTCAATGAATCTAAGCTAAAACCCTATATAGAAGGATAGGAAAGAAGGAATTGCCCTTGTATATAATGTATATACCTTTATGTTGTTCCCTATTAGCTTATGTCATTTCCTTATTTAGATATTGGATTTTTCTCATCTATCTTCTTCACATATCTCATTCCTATTTATCTACTCCCACCACTACCATTTTCCTCTCATAGGCTTATGCTTCAAACTTCTTCTATCTCTTATCACATAAATTCTCTTCCCTTTTCCTTCTGATGCACCTCTCTAAGCCAAGAATGGCAATGGATCAAGCTCTTAACCACCCTGGGCGACCCCTCCTCCTTCTCAAGCTCTTAACCAACCTGGGCGACCTCTCACCCTCCCACTTTGACAAATTGGGTGACCCTCCTCCCTCTCAAGCTCTATGGCCAAGCTGGGCGACCCCTCATCCTTCCACTTTGCCAAATTGGGTGACCCTCCTCCCTCTCAAGCTCTATGGCCAAGCTGGGTGACCCTCCTCCCTCTCAAGCTCTATGGCCAAGCTAGGCGACCCCTCATCCTTCCACTTTGCCAAATTGGGAGACCCTCCTCCCTCTCAAGCTCTATGGCCAAGCTGGGAGACCCCTCATCCTTCCACTTTGCCAAATTGGGCGACCCTCCTCCCTCTCAAGGTCTATGCCAAGCTGGGCGATCCTTCATCCTTCCACTTTGCCAAATTGGGCGACCCTCCTCCCTCTCGAGCTCTATGGCCAAGCTAAGCTGGGAGACCCCTCATCCTTCCACTTTGCCAAATTGGGGGACCCTCCTCCCTCTCAAGCTCTATGGCTAAGCTGGGTGACCCCTCATCCTTCCACTTTGCCAAATTGGGCGACCCTCCTTCTCAAACTAGTAACCAACATGGGCAACTGACCTCTCATCCTTCAACCTTGACGAATTTGGGCGACCTCTACTCCATCTCAAGCTACAATCTGGGCGACCCCTCATCCTTCCACCTTGACAAATTGGGCGACCCCTTCTTCTCATGCGTTTCTATGGGCGACCCTCCCTTCTCCTCCCTTCAATTGACTTGGATCTCCTCCCCTGCTCCTTACGTAAATCTGACTTGGTCCAACTCCCCTCCTCCTGCCCGGGTTAAGTTAAAACTCCTCATCTCGATTCTACTCCTCATTCTAGCCTCCTTAGAATCTCAATAGGCAACCCCTCCTTCCTCACTTCTACCCTTGGCGACCGACCTCCCAACTCCCACCTTGGGCGACCCTCATCCCATCTCTAGTCTCATACTAGGCGACCCTTCTCACCACCTAAGGCGACCTCTCCTCCCAACTCCCACGATGGGCGACCTCTCCTCCCAACTCTAATCTAACCTACCTCCTCCTCCTTGGCGACCCCTCCTCCTTGGCGACCTACCCCCCACCTCCCACCATGGGCAACCCTCCTCCCCATCTTTACTCTCATAATGGGGCGACACCTCCACCCACCTAGGGGGACACCTTCCTCTACTCTAATACCATTTAAAAACACATCCTCACCCTTCTTACTCATACGCCCAAAAGAAACCTACCCTCGGCCAATTCTATAATTATATCAAAGCAATAATATTATGATGTCCCGCACCCTTTGAAGAATTGAAGAACTCCTGAACTATCAACTGTCTTTTACCAGACTGACCATCTGCCAATCGGTATATGACTCAACAACGAACAATAAATATGAAACCATCTATCGAGAAGGGCGCTCAACTTCCGAAAATACAATTCGTGATAGAGGACCAGGCATGGTTGACAGTGAATCGCTGAACATATCAGATAAGTCTCCACAAGGTCCCTCGGATATTCCGAAAGAGCAGCTCCTTAACCGAAGGCTTCTTGGTGTCACCATACCCACTGGATCGAAGAAACAACGAGGGTACAGAGGACTGCCATCTCACCAAGAGTCTGCTGCCGAATCCTCCCTTCTGGTTCCTGAGTGGGCGACCCCCCTCCTACTTTCCACCTAGAAACTTCTCTTCACGACCTCTCTTGCTCCTATATCTGGGTGAGCTGCGGCGACCTTCTTCCTCACAGGCGTACACTATTCCTCCCTGCGAATTCTCCTTACTTTCCATACATGGCTTCGCCACCAGAGAACCACCTCAACAGTGCTGCCTTTTCAGCCATCGCCACCAGAGAAATGCCCAAACAATTGCTTTTGCCCAACCAACCTCACCATAAATACTCTTAGTCGTGATCATCCAAGCCACCAGTTGAACCCAGCACTGACACAAATCTGCCAATGAATCTAAATCTGCTATCGTTGTAACTTACAAGATCTGCCATCGAATCAGCTCCAGTTGTAACCCGGTATATACCTGCACCTCAAGAGAAAAACGGAGGACAAAGGAGATAGAGCATATAGTGCACACTACAGGAGAAGATAGCTAAGAGTGAGTGCAGGCTCAGAGTCTGTAGATAGTAGAGTCCTGCTCATGTTATTTGCTTATGCTGCTTATGTTATTTGTTGATGTAACTTATGTGAGAATACTTGGAGTTTGCATTCTGTTGTTCCTTTGCTTGGTATGATCAGGTGTGGTATGATTAGTGGTATGATTAGCTAATGGCTTGTATTTTGACTGTGATATATTTGGCTTTCTAGTTAATATGGTCTTGTGCTCTATTTTGCTCCATGCTTGCTGTTGCTGTGACTCTTACTTCTAGTGTAGTCTCTAGTGATGATATGAAGGCTTCGTGATAAGTGTCTATTATGGTAATGTGATTTAACGTGCTCATGTGTTTACATGTTCTCCAGGAGTAGTGCATTTTGCATTCCCTGCCCCCACACACTTCACTTCACCACCTACACCCCCTAGACATTGAACCCTCAAAATCACCTGTGCATAGAGTGTGCAGATGGCCCAAATCATCTCTGATGGTATACCCAAGCTTTGGTCACCGGAAAAGCTTCTCCCGTGGCACAATATCGAAGCCTGTGTGGAAATCCACAAAGCAGCAATATAATCTCTTCTTCCGTATCTTTGCCTCTTCAATGAGCCAACACAAAATGAAGATGCGATCAATAGTGGAGAACGCCCGTCGGAAGCGTGCCTGGCCACCTGCTCGTAGCCCCTTCATATGCTGAGCTATGCCTCGAGAACCGTCCCGTAAAGCTTGGCCATGGTGTGACCAATCATGATAGTCTTGTAGTTCCGTGGATCCAAGGTATCCCGAGATAGTCCTCGTCCATGCCTCTGGAAAGCCCTTCCCTATAGCCCGATTGAAGATGTGAGCAATCCATGGAGCTATAGTGGAGTTGCTCACTCTGCAATCCCTTGTGGTCAGTCGAACGCCCATGCTCTAACCACTCAATAGCCCTCCGGATCATCTTTGTTGTGAAGAAAGAGGAACGAGTAGGACGTAGTCCAGGTGACTGGGAATGGGAGGGTGTCTAGGTATCTCATATAGTCTCTCAGCATACTCGTGCCAAATCTGTGGATCTTCAATAGTTGTGGTCGATCCTGGCTCTCATAGGGTGCGCCATGCAATAGTGCAATCCTTCCCATAAGTGAACGATATAGCACAAGCTCTTGTGCCTCCTCGAAGGCTCGTCTCTTTCTGCATGTGAAGGTCTTCTAGCCTCCATCTTTGTGATCTCTCCCAATGCTCTCTGAGCTCGTAGTCGACGATAGAGACTCGTGAACTCATCATCATACCAAGGATTCTGCGGCATGGTCCCAAGGGGAGGTGTGTGACCAGATTGGGTGGTGTGCGGAAATGAACTGATGGCAGATGTTTGAAGGATGGATGTTATATGTGAGGTAAATATAGGTAGTGGGGTGTCAGGATGAAGCGAAAGAAGGCTTTCCTCAACTCGGGCTGAGTATATGTGAGCAAGCTTGTGTGTGAAGTGGATGGTAGTGTGCGGGGAACGTGTCAGGGGTGTGTGTGTGAATGTCCCTATTGAGCGATAGTGCAAGATATGCGTGATATGCTTCAATGGGTATAGGTGGGATGCTGAAGGAATTGAGTATGTGGGTGCCAGGTGGCCTCCTTGGGTCCCATGATATAATCTACAATACTCCCTCCTCCATTTGTAACTGAGTGCAGTATGCATATCAATCTCCCTGACGTAGGCCATTGTCCCATCCCGTTATAAATAACGAGGCAATGCTTGGACCTGAGTCTGAGTAGGTGGGCACCGTTAACCGTACACTATGTGTAGAGTGAGCTAAAACTCATGCCATAGATCCCTCCTCAGCTGAAACTTGTGCCATAGATCCCTCCTCTAGAGTTGGTGATATGACTGGATCCCCTAGGTCGAAAGCCTCGCACTAATCGCTGCCCATCTTGGCGTTGAATTCTCCCATGAGCAAGACTTTCCCTAGGGTAGAGTATTCAGTGATCTCCTCTGATAGACCAGTATAAAGTGAGCCCTCCTCTCCTGATCCATGACGAAGAATCGAAAGCGAGAGGGTGCAAAATAGCATAATGCAATGTAGATGGTCCTCTCCTGTGAGAGCTGAAATCGGATCCAAAGATATCTTCCCTGTGAGTCTTGTGCGACGATTTGTATCCTGCTCTGAAATCTATTTCTGAAGAGTATCGCTACTCCCCCCGATCCTCTTGTATTGTGGTGGAGTGTACAATTTTTGTATGTAGACTCCACCGGAAGCCATGCACCCGAGGTAGCCTCCTATCGGGGCTCTCATGTGTCCCTGTCAACAAAATAATATCTCTATCTTTGCTCACCTCTTTGAGCCTCTCTGGACGTGTCCATAAATCCCCATTGCAGTTCCACACTGCAAGATGTAGTATGCATTTGCCATCAATGATGACTCGACGGTCTCTGTATGAAGCATTCTTCCCTTCTCTACAAGCCTCGTGTACTCTTGACATGCATGCGCGACGATGTGCTACTTGCATGGCTCTGAGATCGTGATCTAGGTAAATAGGGGGACTTTCAAGCCCCTTCAAAACCACTCTCTTGCGAATGAAGGTGGATCTTACTACCTTGGAGGGGAACTACAAAATTAGAGCTCTTTTCTTTGAAAGATCTTTTCTTGGTCTCCAACATTTGATGAATGGGAGGGCCTCTTCTTCTTTGTAACCAAGCTTTTTACATAGTATCTTCCCATCCATCTTGGGGGTGGAACCTTCTTTTTCTAATATACCCGTGACCTGCACATTAAGGCATCGAGCTCATTGCATCCTCTCCTCCTCAATGGTGGTGTGTACAATAAGAGCTTCTTCTTTTTGTGTTTCTTCTTTTGCCTCTTTTTTGATGTTTTTCTTCACTACTTCAATCCATCCTTCTTTGGTTGACTCGAGCTTGGTGTCAATGCTGGTGGTCAAGGCTTCGGTGAGCTACATTTAAGCGCTTCCCTTGTGTCTACCCCAAGTTCAGCTTCTCCCGGGTAGAGGGAGGCTATCGATGCCTCGAGGGCCTCGATTTGTTCTTGCATGATCTTTTTTTCTTCAACCCAATCTTGTTGCCTCTTGAGACATAGGTCTCTTTCCTTCAATCTCTCCATTTCTTGGTCTTCTTTAATGTCTTTGATTTGATCTTCCAAGAGGGGGGGGAGGAGGGAGGCAGGAAAAGGGGGGGGAGGGGGGGGGGGTTTGGGGGGAGAGAGAGAGAGAGAGAGAGAGAGAGAGAGAGAGAGAGAGAGAGAGAGAGAGAGAGAGAGAGAGAGAGAGAGAGAGAGAGAGAGAGAGAGAGAGTCATATTAACGTCTACCAAAAGGCCAAACTTGGCCTATGAGACAAAACCATGTACAACTGTGGTCATCTCTGTGTATTGATGAAAAGAAAAGTGCTCACTACAGAAAAGAACTATGTAGGCTGAAAACAGCAAGATGATGGTGTACCTAACAATGATGGAGTAGTGGAGCTAAAGTAGTGGTGCGTGGGAGGAGCATGGTTATGACTCGGCAGATAATGGCCACCTACTACATGGGGACATATGTGGGAGTGAATATGTATACCCTAATTGGTACAGATGGGTGGAGGAGGGTGGAGTATATGGTACATCGGTGGACTCAAATCTCCTGCAAGAGGGCAACCCAAGTGGTGGTGGTGTGCCGATGCTCCATCGTGTGGTCGTGGGCTATCCTGATGCAAGAGAGATCCTCATGATGCAGTCTTGGTCGTCGGTACCCAGTCGTACATGATCTACGTCGCACTCTCTGTGTCGCTGCCCTCTCGAGCATGAGCGCTATGCCTCTCGAAGGCTGGTCTGTCTGATGTGGCTCAAGTTGCCAAAAGAATTGAGTATTAGTCTGCTAGGTACCCGCCTGTGTCTGACATGTGCGCTGTAACATCTCCTCTCGTCTCTCATATGCTGCCATGATGTAGCAACCCACCCTCCGTTGGTCTCCTATGGTCATGCACAACTGGAATGAGTCCTCAATTTGGAACTGTGCTCGCAGGTCTTAAGTATGCCGAGCATCTGGTAATCAAGTGCTCCTCACTCTCTATCTCTGTATGGCAAACTGGGCACCACCTCTCCTCTCTGGGGACTCCTCTGGCCCGACCTCTCTCGATCTCGAGCTGATGCGTAGATCCCCCATATCATCTCCTCTGGAGCCCCGATGTCGAGTAGGCATCTGAAGAGTCTCTCCCTGGGGACTGTGTCGAAGGCTTTGCAAAAGTCCATAAAGCAGCAATACAATCTCCGTTTCCTCACTCGAGCTTGGCCGATCATGCATCTCAAAGTGAAGATGTGGTCTATGGTAGAGTAATCTCGTCTGAATCCTGCATGTCTTGGAGCTCTGATACCCTTCCCCTCGGCGAGGGTGCTCAATTCTGTCTCTAGTACTACCCCATATAGCTTGGCTAGTGTGGGGCCACAAAGAAAGAGAGAGAGAGAGAGAGAGAGAGAGAGAGAGAGAGAGAGAGAGAGAGAGAGAGAGAGAGAGAGAGAGAGAGAGAGAGAGAGAGAGAGAGAGAGAGAGAGAGAGAGAGAGAGAGAGTCATATTAACGTCTACCAAAAGGCGAAACTTGGCCTATGAGACAAAACCATGTACAACTGTGGTCATCTCTGTGTATCAATGAAAAGAAAAGTACTCACTACAAAAAAGAACTATGTAGGCTGAAAACAGCAAGATGATGGTGTACCTAGCAATGATGGAGTAGTGGAGATAAAGTAGTGGTGCGTGGGGGGAACGTGACTCTGACTCTGCAGATAATGGCCACCTACTACATGGGGACATATGTGGGAGTGGATATGTATACCCTAACTGGTACAGATGGGTGGAGGAGGGTGGAGTATATGGTAGATCGGCGGTGGACTCAACATCTCCTGCAAGAGGGCGACCCAAGTGGTGGTGGTGGTGCACCGATGCTCCATCATGTGGTCTTGGGCTATCCTGATGCGAGAGATGTCCTCATGATGCAGTCGTGGTCATCAGTACCCAGTCGTACGTGATCTGCATTGAGAGAGAGAGAGAGAGAAAGAAAAAAAGACTTTTTAACGTCTATTAGAGGCCAAAATCGGCCTATGAGACAAAACATATACATCAGTATGATCCAATCCACTGTGATCCCAAAAGGAAAATAAAGTGTGAGTATCGCAAACGGGTATAAAAGGAGTGGATAGTAACTGGCATCAAGGGTGTGGGGTGCTATGGGTATGCACTCTATATGCTCAATGGGTGAGATACAAATATGATATGCATAGGGAGGGGAGGCTCGATGGTATCACAACCCACTAAACGCCTGGAGTGGGTGTAGGATATAATGCATCGGTGGGCAAGGAAGAAAGAAAGAAAGAAAGAAAGTGATATTAACGTCTACTTGAGGCCAAACTTGGCCTATGAGACAAAACCATGTACAAGTGTAGTAACCCTGTGTAGAAAATGAAACGAAAAAAGTACTTACTACACAAAGCTATATCGGGCTGGAAAAGCCTGGGAAGAGGTGGCTCTGACTTTGCAGATAATGGCCACCTAATACATGGCAGGCCCATAATGTGAGTGAGTAAAATACTCTAGCTACTGGTGATGGGTGGAGGTGGGTGTAGTATGTGGTGCATCGGTGCTGGTTTGAGTGCCTCCCGAAGGAAGACAACCCAGGTGGTGGTGGTACGCCCCTGCTCCATCATGTGGTCATAGGCTGTCCTGATGCGTGAGATATCCTCCTGATAAAGTCGTGGTCGACGATATCCAACCATGCGTGGTCGACGTCGTGCTCTCTGTGTTGTTGCCTGGTGGAGCGTAAGCCCTCTAGATGGACCTCTTTGGTGTAGCTCAACTTGCTGAAGGAACTGAGTAATGGTCTGCTGGGTACTCCTCCGTGTCGGATGTGTCGGCTGTAGTGACTGCTCTCGCCTCTCATATGCCATTGCGAGGAAGCGTCCCAACCGCAGCTGGTCTCCCATAGTCATGCACAACTAGAGAGACTCCTCTATTTGGAATTGTGCACGTAGGTCTAAGTATGCTGGGCATCTGACAACAAAATGCTCCTCACTCTCTACCTCTGTCTGGCATATTGGGCACCACCTCTCCTCTCGGGGGACTCCCCTAGACCGACCCCTCTCAATCTCGAGCTGATGTGATGAAATCCGGAGCTGCCCAATGACAACTCGAAGGTGGTGGGGTAGGTATGTCTGCATGTATCGCGGAATCTTAATGAAGCCCTCGTCCGATATATGTAGAAAATGCTCACGGTAATAGAGCATTTTCGGAGGCAATGTATCCCTGGGGCACACCCATGTGCTCTGTATGTATGTATGCCATATCTGACGAATGACCCTATTCCTTTCCTGATGGGAGAGAGAATAGGTGGGTGCATGTAAGTCGTACTGTAGTGGTGGTAGCCTATCTATATCAAAACCATGGTGGGCCAGCCAATCTCGTGTCTGTGCATACCACGAGGAGGTGTCACCTGCCAATGCCATATCACGTGATGCCTGGAAAGCACGATAAGCCATGCGCTCTGTATCCATGCTCCGAAGTATGTGTAATAGGCATACTGTATGGAATAGTGCCTCAACTAGCATTGGTGGTGCAGCGAGCTCTGCTCTAATGATATCATGTGGTACTGAAGGCTTGCTGCAGATAAGTCTTGCAATCATGAGAATCTGTGGCCTCTCCAATGCTGTCCATACTGATGTAGCTAATCCCGGCCCCCATATGGCTGCCCCATACATGAGCACTGGCGTAACCAAGGTGTCGAAGAGCCATCCCTTTGTGCGGGGCTCCTGAAAATATGCCTGGTGGCACTATCTCTCCATCAGAGCTAGTGCTGCGTATCCACGTGTCATGCGGTCACGGGCTGCCTGAGACATAGAGAAGACCCTTGATGCTGCTGTAAATGTCACTCCCAAGTAAACATATGCTCCGACCACCTCGATCGGTCCACACCTCGATCGTGGACCCCCCTGCTCCTGTATGAAGTTCACTATCTCTTCAATATATAGACCAAAGAGGGTGGGTGAAAGAGGGCACCCTTGCTTCACCCCGATAGTGCTAGCAAGCGGATCCGATAAGCCCCCTGGACATCTGACTCTACTAGATATTCTCTCATATAAGGCGTAGATCCCCCATATCATCTCCTCTAGAGCTCCGATATCAAGTAGTCGTCTGAAGAGTCGTACAAATGCTTTGCGGAAGTCCACAAAGCAGCAATATAATCTCCTCTTCCTCACTCTTGCCTGGTCGATCAGGCATCTCAGGGTGAAGATGTGTCAATGGTAGAGTAATCTCGTCTGAAACCTGCCTGTCCTAGAGCCCTGATACCATTCCTCTCAACGAGAGTACTCAACTCTGTCTCTAGTACCGCCCCAACGGCAAGACGAGCCGTTTATCAACATGATAGGTGCTAAGTGGAGGTGCATAACTTGGCCAATATAGGCCCGATCATGATCGACCGGTATGTAGCTGGATCCATGGTATCACCTGACTTGTGAATGGGCACTCTGGTGTGCTCAGTCCATGAGTCAGGGAACCCTTCAACCAATGCACGGTTGAAGAGGTGGGCGATGAGCGGTGCAAGAGTCGTGCCTCCATAGATGAGGTGCTATGCCTGCAAACCAAAATGGTCATGTGCCCTGCCATGCTATAGACGGGCAATAGCGCGTCGCACCATAGTGGGTGTGAAGAAGTCAGAGGTAGTGGGACGTGAGCTCTGCGGCATGGGAATGGGGGGCTGGTCTGGGATCTCGTATAGGCTCCGTGCATAGCTATGCCAAGTACTCGGGTCTCGGATGGGTGTCTGCTTTCTCCTCTCTCTCAAGTGTCGCCACGCCACTACACTGTCTCGACTCATGAGCAAATGGTAAATATCCCAGTACTCTCTCTCCTCCCATTCTCGCCGTTTGCGGCCAGTAAGGATCTGCATGCGACGCTGTGCCTGTGCGTGTGTAATATCCCCTCTATGCTCTAAAATCCGTAGGTGTTTCCGTAGCTCACGACAATCTGCATCATACCAGCTGTTCTCGGGCATGGATCCTCTGCGAGGGGGGTGTACATATGTCCGATGTGGGAAGCTTAGGAGAGCTGAGTCCTGTAGGATGGTGGCGATCTGTGATGTAAGTATGTCTAAGGGTGAGAGTGGATCGAGTGAGAGTAGGCGGGTGTGTAAATGGTGTGCATAAATATGTGAGAGTTCGTGTGTGAAGTGTATCGTGGTGTGTCTCAGTGGATGAGGGAGGGTCTAATGGAATAGGAGATGAAAATGTGAATGTGATAAATGTATGGTCAGCACCAAGTGGGCGTCATCCAATACTAAGTGAGGGGATGAGTGAAGCTCCAGAGATGGTACCCAAAATGTAGTCAACTGTGCTCTCGCCTCCCCCGTGAGGGAAGCAAGTAAGTCCGCCCGAACCTTGCCAACGGTGCATCCCGTTATATATAACGAGATGGTGTCTGCTGCCCAACTCAAGCAGGTGTCTGCCATATCCAGTGGCATCCTGGCCCATATCGGCTGACACTCTACCGGTGCTCATCTCCTCTGGATCGCTGCCCCTCATAATCTGTGGAAGGTCCATGTCATATGACTCGCACTGACGTGACTGGGTGCGGCCATTGAAGTCCCCCATAAGGAAGACCTTTCCAAGGGTGCTGTAATGTAGAATCTGATCTGATAATGCTATGTATGGTGAGTGACGAGTCCCTGTCCCAAGTCGATCCCCCAGGGTCCAATCCTGCATATCTCGATCCACCTGGTGGAAAGTAGCATATGGCAATGTAAACCCAGCTCTCTGGGGCTATCTCCATGCGGACCCACATGTATCGTGCCTCCTCATCTCTTCCTTTGATATGGATCCGTCCCTGTATCTCCTGTCTAAATATGTGTGTGTGTGAGAGAGAGAGAGAGAGAGAGAGAGAGAGAGAGAGAGAGAGAGAGAGAGAGAGAGAGAGAGAGAGAGAGAGAGAGAGAGAGAGAGAGAGAGATTGATTATATTCAGGTCGCAAAAGGGTTGAATGAATACGGAAAGGGCAATTTTGAGAAGGCCTTTAATGCCATGGGTTCTGAAATCCAGTTAGATGAGCTCAAAGTATGTGAGCCAGTGGCCTTCATTTTTTTTTCTTGCTAATTCATTCAAAAATTGTCTTGATTAGTTTATGGCTTCCAGGTGATTGGAGCATCAGATGAACAGCTGGATATTTTTGAAGAGCTGTGGTGTCTTTTGGCACTACATACAGGGCATTTGGAAGAAGGTTACAAGTGAACTGTAGTTGTCCTTTTATCTCTGGAAAGCAGTTTCTAACCGTAACTTCCTTGATTTTCAATCACAGTTTACAGTGTCCTGAAGAAACGCACCATCACTTTCCCTGGATCCCCTTCTACCTGGGACCTAATGGTATGTGCAGCTGCTGCTGGTCAGGTTTTTAATCCACCTGTTTGCTATAACTCACAGAAAAATCATGTGTTGTCATTGTTTAGGCCGAATTTCATCGCCAGAGAGGTTCTTCAGATGAATGGAAGAAAGCACAAATGAAAGCTTTCAATATTAAACAAGGGTACCATCGATTTATGTCATGCTAAGGTGTCAGAATCTGTATACTTGTACAATAGATACAGAAGATTCATCTTCTGTGAGCTTAGCATTGTAAATGTGCATTTCAGCAAAAGAAATGCTTAGTATAGCTTTACTTATTTTTATATCGATTCAAATTGCTGCTCTCACCTCATCAAATATCTTTACAATAAATATATAAATTAATTAGTAGAGAACAATGACCAGCAAGGGGGGGGGGCTAAGAAGGACTTCTGTACCCTCATCTCCTTTGGTAAATATCATAGCAACGTGCTGCTACCTCACATTGCATTGGCTTATTAGGAGACTTGTGTATCTCTTGATCCTATGATAGAGCAGTGCAGGGGTGCTTCCTAGAGAGGCCTCCCTGCCGTAAAATCTAACTGAAGGCTTCCCAAGTTTTTTGGGGCCCAACAAAGCGCACTCTAATTATTTAAAAACTAGAAGAAGGATACAATGGAGTCAGGGAGAATTGCCAAGGCTGGAAGCCTGTCATCTTCTCGTGGTGGGATCCACTTTCTTTTGAGCTTGTTTTCTTGCATTACAAAGAACAATGCCTAAATGGTGGTTTATTTCCTTGTTTCTTGATTTCCACCCCTCCACCCTTTTCCTCTTTTTGCACAAGAAAAGAGAGATTGAATTAATATCTAGAAAACACCCCAGGATATGGGTGGGAGGGTCGCCCCTATACATCGGCCAAAGCTAGGAGAACAAGGCTGACAAACCCGGGAGGACAGGCAATCAAAAAGTAGACTAGACAGCACATCATACAAATTATATACATCAAGCTTGTAGTTTTCTGGGAAGCGGGGGCAAAAGTCTGACTTTTTACTCTGCTTCTCATAATTATTATGGTGCACATGGCACCATGGATGATCTGAGTGGAGAACTTATTTTGGAAGAGCGTATGGTGATATCCTTTTTCGGCTTCTTTCCAGTCAGTACTTACACCATCAATCGAACTAATCTCCATCATCTTTGTGACATGAATGATCTTCACCATCTTATACACATGGCCTATAGCTTTGTGGAGCAGCAGTGAATAAAGAATCTTTTCCTCTGCTTCCATGGAATTTTCATATGAGCTCATTTCAGGAGTGCGGTAGGCAAAAGTTTTCCATACATATGTATATGTATATATGTGTATATATATATATATATATATATATATATATATATATATATATATATATATATATATATATATATATATATATATATATATATATATATATACACACACACACACACACACACACACACACACACACACACACACACACACACATACATACACATACATACATACATACATGTATATGTATATGTATATATGTATATATACATTAAGGGATCCCATATGTCCTTCGATCCCCAGGTATGATGTCTCAACACCATTTCTAAGGATCCCATATGTCCTTATATTTAAGAGTCGAATGGACTAAGCGATGCTACATGTCACTATTTCCCCACATTACAAAAAAAAGGGTCATCACATGACACATGCTCTACTCTTTTGTATCTACATGCATCTATATAATCCACATGCAAGGGATCTTCTCACAAGCTCTGATGCACTCTCATGCAAGCTTCCTTTATCCCACATAGGTGGTCTTACTCCATAGAAGGAGGGCCTAATTTCACTTTTCATTCATTCATTCATCTACCATTATGAGGCTCCTCTTGACGTTCAAGTTTTATGCTTCTTATATAAGTTCTTATTTCATAATTTAGTTAAGTTTTCTCATTTCATCATTATGTTGTTTCTAGTGTATCTTTGAACCTTCATACCTTGTTTATAGCTTGTGAGTATATTGGGCCATGTTCCTCAATACTTCCCTCCCCCAAGCGTGGATACAATCATACAACAAATATCAATCTTCATAATCTATTTTGAGTCCAATGTCAATTTTTTCTTTTATATAATCATTTCTTCATTGTTCTAGAGATATTTCTAGTTGTGGGATGCCTTCGCCCAAAGTTGCTTAGCTCTCTAAACCTTCCCAAGAGTAATGAGACTAGCTCTAGAGATAGGGAATTATATTGAGTCATGTTACCTAATGTCCTCCATCCATCTCCATTCATTATTGAGGTAAAGCTAGGGTTTTTATGTGTTTCAAGCTTCCCAAAGAGAAATCACCAATTCCATGCCTTTAAGAATCATTTTCTAAGGGGAATAAAGAAGAGTATAAGTCACAATTCTTGATCATGCACTTGGCTAAAGTTTGTTTTCCAAAGCAAGCATGTTGAGGATTCCCAACCTGTCCTTATCCTTGGGCAAGCAACAAATGTCCCATTTAATTTCATGGATCCCTCTTCTATTAGGATCACAAATTCAAAGGAATTTTTTACAAGATTGCTTCATCTTGAGAAGTTCTTTGTTGTTAGGTCTTCAACATGAGAGAAAGTAGATGGAAAGAAAACAAATGTATTTATGACCATAGCTTTTCTTGCAACATTAAGTAGCATGCCCTTCCAATAGTGAACTCGATTCCATTGTTCATTTGTTGAAATTTGAAAACCCATGGGGATGCTTGAAAATACTAGTTGGGTGAGCGACTAATAGATGGAGCTTGGTAGCATGCAAAACATGTCCAAACATTCCATAAAGTGATTTGGGATCACTTGTTAATTTGAATGAAAAACATTGGTGTCTTCACTGAACATTCCAAGAACAAGTCAATCAAAGCTATTGGGAAGGGTGATACCCTTGATGATACCCAATCACACTTGTTCCTAACTAGGCAATTGAGAATATTGGCAACAATAGTGAAATGGAGGGAGGCCAAGCGGGCAACAACAACCTTGTTTGAGCAGGAAGGAGGATGAGAGCCTATTTTTTGGAAAAAAATAATTGTTTGAGTTAGGAGGATGAGGGCTTTCCAATTTTTCAAATTAAAGAAAGAACCATTATTGATAAATATATTTTCTTGTATCATGATATGCATTGCTAGTCACTTGAGCTTTCTCTCACATGTCGAGATTTTGCATATTTCGAGGTATCTTATTGAATAGTAAATGTGGCACCCAATCAAACAGCAATTAAGACTGTTGACAACAGTAGCTAAATGGATAGGAGTAAAGGGGAGGCTTATCTAATCAATCTTTTGAAGAGGGAGGATAAGAGCTTACCCCAAAAAAAACCATTTGAGATTTTGAAATCAAAAGATAGTGGGTTATTAATGAATATCTTTCTTTATATCATGATATGCATTTCTGGTTAGTTTGTGGCCTCTCACATGAGTTTGAATAATTGGATGCAGTTTTATTGAACATCAAATGTGGTCCTCATTTTGATGGGCATTGTATTAATCATATGATTTGGTTTATTTTATTATTATTATTATTATTATTATTAAGATTATTATTATTATTATTATTATTATTATTATTATTATTATTACAAGGAGTTTGAACTTACAATCTCCTCTTCCTAGAGGCTTGAAATTTGAACCCTTGTCCCCCTCCCCACAACCTAACCAAACAACATCCCCTTTACCTCCCACATCAAGGGATTAATGTCAAGTGGATTGGTGGAATTTGAACCTTGGATAATGGTTTAAGTGTGAGAGGCTATGAATTGGATATGAGGCAATTAATCCTTAATCACCTTTGATCAATCTTTTTGGACGTAAACCATTATTATATGTACAAGGTCAACATTTATGAACACACAATTTTAATTATATACGAGATCAGCCCTTATGACAAAAAACATCAATATACTTTTAGAGTTTGGACCGAATACATAAAAGATTAGGATCAAGCATTTGTGGGAAAGAATTTGATTGTTATGCTTATCATAGATTATAGATTGATGTAGGATATTTAGAGATTTATTTTCAATAGGTAAATCTCTATAACAACTTTATTGTACATACGTACAGTAATGAAAGCAAGAAATAAAAAAGTTGGCAAGCTACTTTATTTGCAAGTGTGTGCTATCTATGTTCTCTCTCTCTCTCTCTCTCTCTCTCTCTCTCTCTCTCTCTCTCTCTCTCTCTCTCTCTCTCTCTCTCTCTCTCTCTCTCTCTCTCTCTCTCTCTCTCTCTCCCTCTCTCTCTCTCTCATGGTGGAGAGGGCCATACGTCGCATGCAGCACAGGCGGGCTGCCGACCATATTGGTTTACAGAGCGAGCACCTCATCTACGGAGCCTCCACTATAGCCCCGTTGATTGCACATGTCTTCAACCGGGCTATAGGGGAGGGATTCCCAGAGGAGTGGACACAGCATACTATCGTGCCTATCCACAAATCTGGCGATGCTCTGGATCCGGGTACCTACAGGACTATCATGATTGGCCACACAATGGCCAAGTTATATGGAGCAGTACTTGAGGCAGAGCTTAGCTCATATGCAGAGGCAGAGGGCCTCCGAGCACCAGGCCATGCCAGGTTCAGACGAGCTTTTTCCACTATCGACCATATCTTCATCTTGCGTTGTCTCATTGATGGGGCAAAGGCAAGGAAGAAGAGGCTTTATTGTTGCTTTGTGGACTTCCGCAAAGCTTTTGATACAGTTCCACGGGAGAGGCTGTTCTAGCGCCTATTGAGCCTTCGGATCTCGACAGAGATGATATGGGCCATCTACTCTCTCTACGAGAAGGTGTTTGGTAGAGGTCCTTCAAAGGCTTCATTTTGGTCCATTTATAGGTATAGGCTTTATGAGAAATCAACCCAATTGTGAATTGCCAAGAAATTTGAGGGAGCAATCTCATGTCTCTAAGTTCGAGTTCAAGGAAGCAAGAATACACAAAAATAGCACAAGGAAAAACATATTAAGAGCACAACATAATATTACTATGTGTGGAATGTGCAAAATAAGCATCCCATTAGATTATGGAGGTACATACAAGGGAAAAACCTCATAAAGAGTTAAAAAAGTAACCTATGGTTCTAAGTGTGGCCACACACATCACTACTAAAAATATACTAACAAATCCTCATTGGAAGTGATGTAGTAAGCAAAGAGCTCGCACGAATGTATACGTGCCAAATTATATGGAGTGAGATCAATCAATAGAAGGAAGAATTATAAATATTTACAAAAAAGTTTGAGTTTATCATGAAGCAAAGCCTTAGTGAAAAGGCCAACAATATTATCCTACGTGAACATAAATGCTGAATTTATCTCTCTAGCATCTCTCCCTGTCATAATAATATAATGCACCTCAATGTGCTTTATGTAGTGGAAGATTAAGTTTCTCACAACTCCCAATGTGCTTCGATTACAAGTAAACATGGTGGTGGGTGTATCCATAAGGCATTTGAGTTTCACACTATAGTAGGCTACTTCTTGATCAATCAAGACAACCATGAGTTACCAAGAATGAAGAAAACCACTTTTGGATGTATGAGTGTCATACCATCCTACCCAATTCCAGTAAAAAACAACATTTGATAGTATTAATCTCTAGGGGGATAAAAGAATCCAAATTGTGAAAAATATGTTTAATTGCTTGCCAAACTAGCCTTAAACTCAATTATTTGCATCACGGCCAATGAGTGAAATGCAATCAACATAAGCAACAATTATTAAAGGACAACATTCACATGCTTCATATAAAAGGTACTTTCAATTCAATTATTATGAAATCCATGTACTAATAAGTAGGCATGATTTTTTTCATACATAGTATATGATGCTTGCTTTTAATCCATACCATGCCTTCTAGGGGCAATTATGGATTGAAGCATGGACAACATTCCATGTATGAACAAAATTCACATCTAGTTATTAACAAACTCAAGTTTACCATTGGGGAAAAACTCAAGTGTGTGAAAAAAATTACATTAGGAGGTAATATGTTCAGTTGTAATATTGTCAATTTATTGAACATCTAAGTCCATAAGAGACATACGATGATCATGAGATGATATATCATAACTATGGTTTGTAGTAAATGGCCATTCTTTGCTTACATGAGATCAGCACACCCAATATTAGAAGAAGAGGTGTTCACAATATCCATTTCTACCTCTTTCTTCTTTGCCTCCTCAACATGAAGTTTAGGATAGTTCTTCATAATATCATCATTGGCCTTAAATTACTTGCAAAAGTATTTTTGCTTCTCTTTTTTCTTCTCATCTTTTTCTTCTTCTTTGATTGTGTAACATTCACAAATTTATTCTTATTATAGGAAAAGTGCACTTTGACTTGACCTTCTAATTAGCAGTAAAATCTTTTTTTAGAACATGCATAATGGATCTTGCCTAGACTAAACCCCCTCAAAAATTAAAAAAAATCTGACTCTTCATGTTTTAAGACGTGGATTGCCTTTCATCATCAATCAGAAATTAGAAGTAAAACTATGATAAAGTCAAACAACCCATAAAATACACTCTGCATAAGTGAACTATCTTGCAAAATTTTATCTACAACAATCAAATAATCCTTCCAATATTTAATCTTTGTAAGAAATTATCCATACAGTCATCTTCATTCATCTACTCACTCTCTAATTGTTTTCAAAGGTAAGCAAAATTTTTTGCATGAAATAATGTGGCAAGTGTATGCCACATTCATTTGCTCACTCTCTAATTGTTTTCAAAGGTAAACAAATTTTCTTGCATGAAATAATGTGTCAAATGTATGCCAAGCCTCTTTTGATGTATTACATGTGCAAATATGAGGGATAAATGCACACTTAGTAGATAAAGAAATCAAGGGATGCTTATACATCCCTATCATCCCTTCAAGATTTTTTTACAAGAGTCAGGGTGTTGGTGATGTACTTGATATAGTAAAATAGAAAACTGGAAATAGAAATTATAGCACCACTATAACCTACATTATCATTAACAACACCTACATCAACTACATTATGAACACTTGTAGCTACAAAAAAACGTATTCCAACATCCTACACAATATTCCGTTCACACACATGACTTCCAAAATATACTAACATCCAACCAGTATCAACATCATCATGCATAGGTAACATTATCATTGATCTTAAGTTGTTAAAGTCATTGAACTCTTTCAAATCCCCTACAAAACATCATATCATGAAGATTTTAGATATCCTTATAAGATAGCCCAGCAACACGTTTCATTGAAATCCTATTGGTAAGGGTCACATATTGACCATTGCCATCATGATGATGAAAATTGTCGTTCGTAGGGGTTGGAACCTCAATGCATTCACAAAAAAAGGTCACTTTTTTCGAATCAAGATTGTGGTGAAATCAATCCATTTACATCACCCAAAGTTCCAAGCATATTTTTATTTAATACGAAAATACAAACATTCATTCATGCGTATAATAGGTCATTGATATGGCTTCTCTCTCCATATGTTTTATTGAAAACTAGTATGGATAGTTTGTTCAAATAATGATACAAGTCTTAAAGATAATGCAATGAAAATAATTACATAGAGTTGTTATAATCATAATTTCAAGAACTTAATGATAAAGATTATAGATCCACACATAACATCGAATTTCCTCTACAACTCAAATACTATAAGGATTTTACTATGTTTTTGCAATCCATATCTTTCACTTAGCACATCTCTTTCTCTCCACGTACATCTCATTTAGTTTTATAAACTTTATATTTCTGTTGAAATATGGCAACGATCAAAATTATGGATACACATCATCAATTTCTAATCATGTCCCAGGATTTTGAGTACTACATGAACTCCCGTCTATCGTAGACACTATGAAGAAAGCGGGCATAAATAAATATTTTGAGCTGCCAATCTATAAGCCCGACTTTCAAAGATGCATACAGGTCATGAATACCTTACAGCCAGCGCTGCATGATCCCTTGGTGCCAGAGGCTCAAGTGATGGATAAAGTAGGCGAATGGGTTGTCATTCAATTCACACATGACTTGATAAAAATAAGTAATTTGCTTTCCATTCATACAAGTATTAAAGACCATATAATGAAGTCTATTAGATGAAGTTGACTATAGGCATAATCTTATTAGCTTCATAACAATGATTATAGACCTATACATAACTTTAGTCTTTCTCTCAATGATTTAAACACTTTTGTCATCTATAATAATTTTGTTATGTATTTTTTTATTAATATTTTTCCATTATTATATCTTTTTCTTTGCATGTTATACAATTTAGTTTATATGTTGATACATATTTCATTGAAATTATTGTCACGTACATCTAATTTAAAGTTTGCATATAATAATATCTAATGATTAATTCTTCATTGACACGACCAAATTGTGGTCTCAATCTCGCATCGAACTTTTTACTACATGATTGATTGGTGGACCATGCATGTTTAATATCTTCAAACGTTTATATGGAGTACATTGGTGGTAATCTAAAGTTTATTCATTGGATTATTTAATGTGTGTGCATATTTGACATATAATTTGATACAATTAAGGAGATGGGGGGAGAGAGAGAGAGAGAGAGAGAGAGAGAGAGAGAGAGAGAGAGAGGAGAAGAAAGAAAGAAAGAAAGAAAGTTTTTTTACATCTATGACAGGCCAAAGTCGGCCTATGAGACAAAACATAAGATACATGATATGGATGTCATCCGGCTGTCACAAAACTAAAGTAAGATCATAAAAAACTAATACAATCTAGTCTCCAACATGTGTGGTAAAATACTAAGGCTGATGAAGCCCTATCCCTGGGGGTATATGCATGTCTATATGCTCAGGGCAATACAATCATGAAGATGCATCTGTCTACTAGCTCCATCCAGTGGTAATGGAGGGGTGGAGGATGTGATACATAGGTGGAGCCGGTGCTAGAGCTTTCTGTATGAAAGCTATAGGATCTGCTCTCATCATGGCTACTCGCTGTGCAGTCGCCACGAGATGTCGGGCTCGATCTCCTCTATCTGGCGATGGTATAGCCTAACTCCTCTGAGCGCTATGACTCGTGGTCGTCGTCTAGCTCGACTCACCTCAGCCTGCTGTAGTGTCACTCCTCGCTGGGAATCAGGTGGGGAGGGGACTCTAGACCTCTGGAAAAAATCAGTGAGCTGTAGCTGTCTCCTCTCCACCTGTGTAGCTGTGTGTCTCAGTGGTAAGAGTGCATCTCTATGCCTCTGAATCTCTATCAAGAAACGTCCTAACTGTCTCTGATCTCGGGAGTCCATAATCTCTTGTAGGGTTGGCTTCCCTCTGAACAAAGTCTCATATCTGTCTCTAATCTGAGTGTATGCTGTGCATCGACATACAAAATGCTCCTCACTCTCCACGTCCTTTGTACATAGTTTGCGGATCCACTCTGCTCTCGGGACCCCACTGTGTCTCCCACTCTCGATCTCCAGACTGTGTGATGCGACCCTGAGTTGTCCAATCGCTACTCGTGAACTCTGTGGCATATAGATGTCCATATAGCGTGGTCTTTGTATGAACCCATCTAACATAATGGTGAGAAACTGATCCCTGTAGTTTGACATCCTCCCCTCTAAACTGGGTGAGCTCCATACTCTTCTGATGTAGAGCCTCCATAAGTCCTATCTGATCACCACATTCCTCTCACTACGAGAGAGCTGATAGTAAGGTGAGTTTGAGTCGTACTGAAAAGGTGGAAAACTCTCCATATCGAGCCCATGTGTCGCGAACCAAGCTGTGACCTGCGAGTACCAGGCTCTATCATGTCCACTCTGCGATAACTGTATAGCTTCCTCAAAAGCTCTACGAGTGAGTCTGTCGCTTGGTAACTCCCTCACCCTTTGTATGAAACTCACTGTCTGGAACAGTGCCTCGAGGATCATGGGTGGTGCTGAGAGCTCTGCTCGAATGATGTCATGTGGTATGGTCTGCTTGCTAAGGAACAAGCGTGAGATCATACATACCTGGGGCCTCTCAATCTGTGCCCACTGATCGACCGTCAAGCCTGGTGCCCATATTGTCGCTGAATACATCAAGGTGAGGGTGACTAGTGTGTCGAAAAGCCACCCCTTTGTGCGGGGTTCCTGGAAGTGTGCCTGGTGACACCTCCGCTCTAGCATCGCTAGGGCTGCATACCCTCGGGTGAGTCTGTCAATAGCTGCCTGCCTCACGGTGAAAGGTCCTGGTAGACTGGTGAAAGTAACTCCCAAGTAGACATATGAAGTAACCACCTCGATGTGCCCTCCTGCTATGGTGAAGATGGCTACACTCCTCACTGCACTGGATGTGTGAAAGATCATGACGTTGGTCTTGCCAAGGTTCACAACCAATCCTCTATGTGAGCAAAAATCATCCAAGGCTCCGAGGTGGCATTGGAGCCCCTCATGTGACTCTGAAATCAGAACAATATCATCGGCATATAAAAGAATGTGAACTGGAGTACCTCCGAGGTCGCTCCCCTCTCCACTCACTCGTAGTATGTAATCGGAGATCTCATCAATGTAAAGCCCAAAAAGTGTCGGGGAGAGGGGACAACCTTGCTTAACACCAATGGTGCTAGCAATGGGCTCTGATAAACCTCCAGAAGATCTAATAGTGACACACTTATCCTTTCTCTTTCTATCATATTACATAACCATATAGATCAAAAAATATTATCCATCACTTGTATGCTTCTTCACATTGAGATATTGCCACTAGCCATCAATGTGTTGGGGTGAGGAAATGAGTTAAATTTCATGATTGAAATCAATATGAGATGGTGTTATTGTTTGCACCTTTCTCAAAGAATGCATCTAGATTCGCATGATAGTGTTGATATATTTAGGTAGTGATGTGTGTGAACACTCTAGGACCGCCGGGGCACTTTTTTCCCTCTTTAGGAGGTTTTTTTCCCCCGGCTTGTATATACGCCTATTGCCCTAATGGGCTACTTATCTTTGTACATTCTCTAGTAATACATTCAGTCTTGTGTGTTGTGCTCCAAGCTTCTTCTTCTTCCTTGTGCTGTTCGCGTGCTTCCGCAGACGTCTAACTCCAACAATTGGTATCAGAGCAGGTCGTTGCTTCTTCTAGGGTGCCGTCGACACTCCTCCATTTGCAGTCTCAGATTCGCATGAAATTTGGTGAGCATACTCAAGGTGTTTCCTAGATCAAAACAGCTTTGCTGTGTGGTGCCGAAATCGCGATCTGAGCTCGTTTCGGCCTCCGAACGCACTATCGCAGCGCTTGTGCAGGCTATTTCGTCCTTTTGTGCCAAAGGTATATACCAGTTTCTGTTCGCCAGTTTAAGCGTCTCGAAGTCTGCTACAGGTCTAGCAGAACTCGTTTGGGCAGTTCCGTTCAACTTTTTGAGATACAGTCAATTTTCTGCATCAAGGTATTTTAGTCACCGGCCATGGCTGAAAGCAGTGATGTATTCCGTATGTTGGCTGTTGAGGATAAGTTGGATGGTACCAACTACCCATTATGGGCTTATATGATGCGACATGTACTGGTTGCAAAAGGATTGTGGAACATTGTGCAGGGTGTTGAAAGACGTCCTGTTACACCTGTAACGACAGGTACTGCAAATACAGGTGTTGGAGCTGATGAAGATGGTGTCGAAGATGATATTCCGCAGATTCCTGTTCGTGCTGCTGTTTCTGTTGCACCTACTGCAGAGCAGATTCGTTGGGATGGCAGAGATGCCCAGGCACATGCATTGATAGCTTTGTCTGTCAAACGTGCCATTATCCCTCACATTCGCTCTTGCAGAACAGCAAAGGATGCTTGGGATACACTTACCACTTTGTACCAGGCTAGGAATGAGGCTCGTGTTGCTTACCTCCGAAAACAGTTGGAGAGTGAGCACATGAATGAAGGTGATTCTATGGACAGTTTTCTTACAAAGATCAAAGACCTGAAGGAATAATTGATTTCTGCTGATGAGGTTATACCAGATAGCTCACTTGTGCAGACCGTTCTGAATGGCCTTCCTGATTCATATCAGAGTTTTGCCTCTACTCTTCGATTGATGATGAAAGGCAATCCGAATGCCTTGTCATTTGAGGAATTAGTCTCTGTTCTGTTGCAGGAAGATCAGTCCAGGCAGAACAGGTCCATTATGCGTGTTGCAGATCAAGCTTTCCTGGCTAGTCAGAAGGGCAAAGGAAAATGGAGCTCTTCTACTAGTAAGCAGAAATCTGCAAATGCTGCACAATCGAAGAACCAGGATAAAGATGAGAAGAAATCAGAAAAGCAAAAATTGTTCTGCAAGTACTGTAAAGGAAATGATCATATTATAAAGAACTGTCCAAAACTGGCTGCTAAAGAGGCAAAGAAGAAAGAGGCTGGAATGGTTGTTGCAGAGGCCTCTACACCAAAAACAGAGTCTGCAAATCTTGTGCAGGAAGAAGAATGGGCGTTTACTACTGTCTGCAGTTTTGACCCATCTTCTCATGATCAGTGCATGTCTGCAATAGACTCAGATGTTTGATACTTTGACAGTGGGGCGACCAAACATATTACCTCGCAGCGCAGTTTCTTCTCTTCACTCGAGCCTGCCCCTACAGGGAATACTGTCACATGCGCCAATAACTCCTCTTATCCTGTTATGGGAGTTGGTAAGATCATTTTGACTACTGCTGATGGTAGTTCTTTCACTTTGTCAGATGCTTTATTTGTGCCAGGGATCAAAAAGAACCTGTTATCAGTTTCTGCATTAGCCAAGATTGGCTTGGTTGTGAAATTCGTTGATGACAGGTGTACAGTCCATGATCTCTCAAATGGCGATGTGATTATTGCTTCTGGCATTTTATGTCGTGGGCTGTATAAGCTCATAGACTATGAAAGATCTGTGAATGATTCGGCATGTGCAGTTCATGATTCTCAGGCTATGTCAGATGCAAAGCTTTGACATGCACGCTTTGGTCATCTGAATTTTGCTAGTTTGTTACGCCTGTAGAAATCTGAAATGGTGTCTTCTTTGCCCAAACTTGAGGCACCTGGAAAACATGTTTGTGAAGGCTGTATTTTGGGCAAAATGCAGCGTTCTTCCTTTCCAAAAGATGGTTCAGTTCGGGCTATGCAGAAATTGCAGCTTGTACATAGTGATGTCTGTGGTCCTATGCAGACACCCTCTTTTGGAAATTACCTTTACTTCGTGACTTTCATTGATGATTTTTCCAGGCATGCATGGGTATACCCACTCAAAGCAAAGTACGAAGTGTTCATGTGCTTCAAACAGTTTTTGGTTTTGGCTGAAAATCTGTCAGCATGTAAAATGGGCACCCTCCGTTCTGATCGAGGGGGGGAATATATGTCTTCAGATTTTAATGCATTTCTGGCTGAACGTGGGATAAAACACCAGTGTACAGTGCCGTATACACCTCAACAGAATGGAGTTGCTGAACGAAAGAACAGGTCACTCATGGAGATGGCGAGGTGCATGGTCAAAAGTCAGGCTTTACCACATAGTTTCTGGCTTGAGGCTGTCATGTGTGCAGCATATGTACTGAACAGGTGTCCCACCAAAGCGTTGCAGTCTATCACTCCATATGAGGCTTGGCATGACCGCAAGCCATCTGTTGCTCATCTGCGTGTTTTTGGTTGTTTGGCATATGCATTAGTGCCTGAACAACATCGCAGAAAATTGGATGATAAGGCAGTAAAATGTATTTTTGTTGGGTACAGTTCTGAAAGTAAAGGCTATCGTCTGTATCATCCACAGACTAAACGCATTCTGGTTAGCCGTGATGTTGTCTTTGTGGAAGATGCTATTCAGCCATTGCTTTCATGTACTAAGGAGACATCTGTTAGCTCCAAAGACATGTATGATACTTTGATGCCTCTTTTTACAGGTGGACAGGCTAGTGCTGGTCCTAATGAGGCAACTTCTCAGCCTTTGCAGGTTTCATATGATGATGCAGATCATTCCATTTCTGATGCAGATTTACATGATGCACTTGTTGATGAGAGAGCTGATATTGAACAGGCAAAAACTATGCCAAAATGGCTGGTGAAGACTTTGCGTGACAGCAAATTAGATGCACCTTTGTCATATCGTACTCGTTCAGGCTCTCATAGTACCTCCTTTGCATCAGATTGCTATGCTATGGCTGCATCTAGTCTCTGTGATGAGAATGAGCCTGTTTCTTTTGATGAAGCACAAAATTCAGAAAATTGGATGGCTGCTATGCAATCTGAATATGATGCTATAATGAAGAATGGTACATGGTCTTTATGTGACTTGCCTCCTGGCAAGAAGGCCATTGGCACTAAGTGGGTATACAAGTTGAAGCGTAAACCTGATGGTACAGTTGACAGGTATAAGGCTAGGCTTGTTGCAAAGGGTTATGCGCAGGAAAGAGGCATTGATTTTGATGAGACCTTTGCACCTACATGCCGTATGACTACTGTTCGGAGCATTTGTGCACTTGCAGCCCATCATGGTTGGAATGTACATCAGTTGGACATTAAAACAGCATTTCTGAATGGTGACTTGCATGAAGAAGTGTATGTTTTTCAGCCCCTTGGCTTTGTGCAGAAAGGGCATGAAAACCAGGTGTGCAGGTTAAAGAAGGCGTTATATGGTTTAAAGCAAGCACCACGTGCTTGGTATGAGAAGATACATGCCTATCTGATTGCACATGGTTTTGAGAACAGTCCAACTGAAAGCACCTTATATGTTAAGCGTGCTAATGATGTGCTTCTGATCATTGTTGTCTATGTAGACGACATGCTGCTCACTGGTCCTCTTGAGAAGCATATTGCTGATTTCAAGGCTGATTTGCATGCCTCATTTGAGATGTCTGATTTGGGGCATTTGCATCACGATTTGGGCATTCAATTTATGCAAGTTGATGGTGGAATGGCTTTGTGTCAAACGAAATATATTGACACATTATTGCAGCGTTTTGGCCTTGAAGACTGTAAGCCTATTGCCACTCCTATGGAGACAGGTTTACGATTGAGTCTTCATGATGCTGGAGATGCATTTGATGCTGTTCTCTATCAGCAGGCTGTTGGATGCTTGATTTACTTATGCATTACTCGGCCAGATATTCAGTTTGCTGTCTCACAGATGAGCAGGTTTATGCATTGCCCAGGAGTCACGCATTGGAAAGCGGTTAAGCGCATCTTTCGCTACTTGAGTGGTACTCGGCTACTTGGGTTGTTTTATCCCAAGGGGGGATCACCACCGCCAGATTTGCATGCTTTTTCTGACTCAGATTGGGCTGGTTGCTATGACACTCGTGTGTCCACCAGTGGTTTTTGCTTCATGCTTGGTAGCTCATGTATATCTTGGTTGAGCAAGAAGCAGCCTACTGTGGCCACTTCCAGTTGTGAGGCTGAGTATAGGGTAGCTTTCACAGCGACTGTTGAGTGTGTGTGGCTCAGACGCCTTATGGCTGATTTGGGTGTTGGCCAGTCTTCTGCCACCACCATCTTCACTAACAGTCAGAGCGCATTGGCAGTTGCGAGGAACCCTGTGTTCCATGCTCGCACTAAGCACATTGAGGTGCATTATCACTATGTCAGGGAGAGGTTCTCTGCTGGGGAGATCAGCTTGGCATATGTGCCCACGCAGGAGAACATTGCAGACCTTTTCACGAAGGCTCTGCCTAGGGAGAAGTTTGAAGCTTTCCGCAAAGCTTTGGGCTTACTTCCTTTTGTGGAGTGATTTCCACATAGCTCGGCACTTCCTTATACATGAGTGCCAGCTCCTTGTTCACCGCATCACTCCCAGGGGGGATTTGTTGATATATTTAGGTAGTGATGTGTGTGAACACTCTAGGACCGCCGGGGCACTTTTTTCCCTCTTTAGGAGGTTTTTTTCCCCCGGCTTGTATATACGCCTATTGCCCTAATGGGCTACTTATCTTTGTACATTCTCTAGTAATACATTCAGTCTTGTGTGTTGTGCTCCAAGCTTCTTCTTCTTCCTTGTGCTGTTCGCGTGCTTCCGCAGACGTCTAACTCCAACAGATAGTACATTTTGTTGTTAGATGATTCTCATGGCTTACGCATGATGATTTTTTTTATATCAAAGCCTTGACAACAATAGGAAAATATGAAACACCAATTTTTATAGTTTAAGCAAATGGTAGTTTAGATAGTTGAGGCATTATTTTTCATCTTTTTAAGAGTTTTGATGGGACAATTAATAATTTCCTTGCAACCCTGGACAATTATGAGTCCCCACAAGAATTGTGGGGGGCTAAGAATTAGACACCAAAACTTTGCACATTCAAAATAGACTAGAAAAGCTTTCAAATTGTATTTGAATCGACTTAATGGGTTATAATATGAAGGAGAAAAAATATAGAATATAAGGACTAGAAATACCTAATCTTTGCCTAACTGTATGCAAGCTTATGTATACGATGAAATTGTTCCCAAGTTACAAGGACTAGCTTAAGTTGGGAGTTTGCTACCTAGAGATTACTCACACTATTCTCATTGAGTAGACTCAAAATAACTGCATGAATCTCATCCCATGAGTTATAGAAGTTGAATATAACATGCCAAATAGGACTAGATCGATCAATTAATTACAATCTAAAGAATTTGTGATCAAACTCTGTTTTGATTAGATAATTCAGGATGAGCTAGATGAGAAATATTATGGCCATAAATTCTTATTCTATTGGTCCATTTGAGCTCCATTCTTAGGTCCAGAGCTTGATATGCAACACTCCCACTGAAAGTTTTGACCTTCTCTTCAATGTCCTTTACTCATAAGATCTTCTTGAGATTGTGGAGCTTATCAAAATCAAGGGATTTGGTAAACATGTGAGCAAGTTGATGCTTGGTGTTTATATGCAGTATCTATATCTTCTTGGGTATTACCTTCTTGCTTACAAAGTGATAACAACCTCGATATGTTTACTTCTTGCATGAACTATGATGTTATATGCCAAGTAGATACTATTTACATCATCAAAGCAATTTATGATATCATTCACCTGCACATACAAGTCTTGAAATAGATTCTTCATCCACAAAAAATTGTAAATGATTTGTTTCAATCTTTTTATTGAGCCTCAATGTGAGACAATGCTATTTTGGGTTTCTTATTCAAACTCCAAGCAACTAATTTTGATCTTGTCATGATTGAATATCAATTTGTGCTCCTATCTTCTTTGGATTCAAAACAAGTCTACATCAAAGTAAGGGTCCACCTACAAAATAACATCAAATTGATAGAATAAGACTTCATTTATAGTGCATTTCAAGTATCTAATCATTCCCTTTGTTGTTCATTGAGAGAGAGCTCCTACTACATAGGAAATCTCTAGCCTTGTAGTTGTTTTGTATATTAAAGATCCACAATTGATCCATATAAGGATGCACCCTTAAAATATTGCCCTAGTAAAGAATGAAGTTTCAATTTAACCTTCATTGGATTTACTAAAGGCTTGAACATTTTAACACCAAATTTCTATAAGGTATCGAACACATAGTTTTTTTTTAATCAACAAAATACCAACAAACTTGTAGAGTAATTCAATACCTAAGAAATATTTTCATTTGACCAACTATGGTATTTTAGGCTTTAATCCAAGCTTGCTTTTGATAATTCTTTTAACTTATCATTCCTTGTAATTATGAGATCATCAACATGTATGCAAATATATTCAACTATTAGCTTTTGATTTCATGTATACATATGGATTCAAGTTACTTTGTTTGTAGGCATAGTTGATCCAATATCAAATGAACATTTGATTCGATGTCTTAGGTGCTTTTCCAACCCATAAAAAGATTTCTTAGACCCACATACATGATTTGGAGTCTAACCATTCCCAAAAGCTTGAGGTCAATACATGGATATTATCTCATCAAGATTTCCGTTTAGTAACACTTTTTCATATTTGATTGGTAAACGTTCAATCCTTTTCTTGCTAGAATTTATATGAGGGTTTCAATTGTGATTACCTTTGATACTGGATTAAATTTCTTCTCAAATGAAATACCAAAATTTTTTACAAATCCCTTGGCTACTAACATTTCCTAGTATTAATCTAGGCCACTAACCTTTCCTAGTATCAATCTATGCTTAGTTTAGCATTAATCTTGATTGTAGACCCACTTTCCTCATCTTTTTTGTTCTTGCAAAAATGTCCATATGCAGTTATCTTTCAATGCCTAAAAACCTCTTCTCTCATTGCTTGTTTCATTCTTGAACCCGATTTGCATCTTCAAACAAATTAGATCTCTTTCTCTATCATTTTGTTGATGTATGAAAATGTTTTTCCACAAATGAACTACATAAATGCCTTTGGATTGGATACTTAATCCTTAATGTGATATGCTGGTGAGATTTCTTGCTACAAAGAGGCTATGCAGACAAAGGATCATGCCAAGTGGGAGTGTGCCATGAAGAGTGAATTGGATTCTATTCACAAGAATGGTACTTGGGATTTGGTAGCCATTCCAAAGGGCACAAAATATTTACCATGTAAATGTCTATATAAATCGAAATGGACATCGGATAGTGCTTCTCCAAAGTATAAAGCACGAATGGTTGCAAAAGGTTTTAAGTAACAACATGGTCTAGATTTCAAGGTAATCTTCTCTCGAATAGTCAACATTACTACACTCTGCATGTTGCTTGGATTTGTTGAAAGGAAGGACTAGAGCTACTCTAAACATATGTGAAAATTGCTTTATTTCATGGAGATCTTACGTATGAGATCTATATGGAACAAGTAGAGGTTTATGTAGTTTTTGGCAAAGAAAACCTAGTTTGTAAGCTAAAGAAGAGCTTATATGGACTTAAAAAAGCCCCTAGACAATGGTACCAAAAGCTTTGTGCTTTAATGAAGTCCCAAGGTTACTCTTCAAGCAATGAGGATCATTGTCTCTACACAAACAGATGCTTAGATGGAAGCTTGATATGCTTGATACTTTATGTTGATGATATGTTGATTGTTGGAAGTCCTCTGATGACTTGTCATTGCTCAAAAAGAAGTTGAGTGAGACATTTGATATGAAGGATTTGGGGGATTCCAAACATATTCTTGGCATGCGCATCACTCCTAATAGGAGTAAAAGATGCACATACTTGTCTCAAAGTGAGTACATATCTAAAGTCCTTCACAAGTTCAATATGTAGGGTGGCAAGGAATAGAGTACACCTTTCCCTACATATGTGAAATCGGGCAAGGATGATTGCCCCACATCATATGAGGAAAAAGAATTCATGACCCAAATTCCTTATCAATGTGTTGTTGGTAGTCTTATGTATGCTATGGTAGCTACGAGACTAGACATTGCATTTGTAGTAAGAGTTGTGAGCACATATATGTATAATCCTGGAAAGAAGCATTTCGAAGTGTTCAAGATGATTTTGAGATATGTGAATGGCACTAAGGACAACTATCTATGCTTGGGTGGAGGAAATGCATCCATTATTGGTTACACAATATTTAATTATGTTGGTTGTGTAGACACTCAAAAGTCTATATCAGGGTACATTTTTCGCTTTGTTGGAGGTGTTATCTCTTGGAGATCTTGTCTTCAAGTATGTACAACTATTTCCACTACAAAAGCAGAGTTTGTTGCAGTTGATGAGGCATGTACGGAAGCATTGTAGCTTGTTTGCTCAGTGATAGTCAGAGTGCCATTGTTTTGGCTAAGAATCTAATCTATCATGCAAAGACCAAACACATTGAGGTGATGTATCATGTCAATAGAGACTGCTTAGCCATTGAGTGCATTATTCTTGAGAAGTTTTATTCTCGAGATAATGTTGCAATGATTTGGCTAAAGCTCTACCACCGGATATCTTTTGATGTTATTGTCGCTTGATGGGGTTACTTGATTCATGCTCTTTCACAATTACTTGTTCACTATGTAACATGCCCATGAGGTGGGAGGTATAGTTTGCATACTTACACTCATGTATACTTTATCAATCCTTTATAATTGCAAACAGTCCCATTCTTCATTTTGCACAAGATTTGTAGACTCTGATTTGGGTGTAGAGGCCTCTCCAACAACCATTCCAGCCTCTTTTTTCTTTGCCTCTTTTGAAGCCAGTTTTGGACAATGCTTTATGACATGATCATTTCCTTTACAATATTTGCAAAACAATTTCTACTTTTATTTTTTCTTCTCATCTCTGTTATCCTTCTTTGAGTGTGCAAAATTAGGAGATTTCTGCTTACTAGTAGATGAGCTCCTTTTACCTTTACCCTTCTGACTAGCCAAGAAAGCTTGATCTACAACACACATAATGGACCTGTTCTGCCTAGACTGATCTTCTTGCAATAGAACAGAGACTAACTTCTCAAATGTTAAGGCATTTGGATTGCATTTCATCATCAATCCAAGAGTAGAAGCAAAACTCTTATATGAATCTAGAAGACCATTCAAAACAGTCTGCACAAGTGAACTTTCAAGCAAGAATTCATTAGCAAAAATCAACCGCTCCGTCTTATCTTTGATCTTTGTCAAAAAAATGTACGTGGAATCTCCTTCATTCATGTGCTCACTCTCCAATTGTTTTCGGAGGTAAGCAACACAAGCCTCGTTCCTTGCCTAGTATAACATGGTAAGTGTATCCGAAGCATCCTTTTCTATTATGTAGGAGTGAATGTGAGGAGTAATGGCATATTTGATAGACAAGGCTCTCAATGCATGTGCTTGAGCATCTATGCCATCCCAATGAAGTTTCTCTACAGTAGGTGCAACAAGAACCGCAACACGAATAGGAACATGAAGAATATCAACATCTTCAATGCCGTCTGCATCAGCTTGAATAATTGTATTTGCAGGTGTAATATGACATTTTTCAACACCCTACACAATATTCCATAGTCCTTTTGCAACCAATACATGATGCATCATATAAGCCCATAATGGGTAATTGGTACCATCCAACTTATCCTCAACAACCAACATACGGAATACATTATTGCTTTCTGCCATGGCCATTGACTAAAATACCTTGATGCAGAAAATGATTATATCTCAAAATGTTGAACAAAACTACCCTCTTTAGTTCTACTAAACCTATAGCAGACTTCGAGGATCTTATACTGGTGAACCAAAACCTATATATATCTTTGGCTCAAAAAGACAAAATTGCCTACATAAGCACTGTGATAGTGCATTCAGAGGCCAAAACAAGCTCAATATGCTCACCAATTTTTGTGCGATTCTGAGATTGTGATTGAAGGGGTGTCAAAGACACCCTAGATGAAGCGAGACTTGCTCTGATACCAATTGTTATAGTTTGAGGTCCATGAAATTACATGAACAACACAAGGAAGAAGAAGAAGCTTGGAGCACAACACACATTACTGAATGTATTACCAAGAGCATGTACAAAGATAGTTGACCCATTAGGGTTATAGGCATATATACAAGCTGGGGGAAAAGACCTCCTAAAGAGGGAAAAAGTTTCCCCGGTGGTCCTAGTGTGTTCACACACATCACTACCCAAATATAATAACAATAACTTCATTCCGCCAGATGAGCGCACTAGGAATTTGGATGCCTGCTTTTTCCTATAGCAATGACATCTCACTATGCAAGAGTATGCAAATAAATGTAGAGAGATATTATTAAAGATTGTTGATCAAGTGTCATGCTTCTCCAAGTCCTTAAGTTTGTACATTGTCTTTGAGAGACATTGCACCCACTTGTGCACAAGGAGTGCTACTACACCGTGAATGAGGATGTAGAATTGGTCTTGGTGTTGGATGATGGGTGATGCTCGTGATGCAAACCTACATGATAGAAACAACATGGACAAGATTGAGTAACCCTAGTACTTGAGTTCCAATTTCTAGTAAGCAAATGAAGGTTATACAAACTTCCAATCATGGAAAGAGAAAAGTTATATCTTCCATGCTGATAGAGCTTTTTAGCATTCCAGTTTGATATGATAGTAGAAGGAAAAAGCTCATCGTGAGGGACTTTGTTATGGATGCCTAGTGTGGCATGCATATCAACTATGTCCTAAGAAGAAAAATATTTTGTTTAGGTATGGTGGTGGAGAGACAACATTCTTCTTCATCTGCTTCTCCTCACCTTTTGATTTGATCTCTTGGCAATAGATACAAAGATGGATTCTTCATCTAGGAGACTACCATGCCAAATGTGGTGTTATCTCTAGTTGCATATGGAATTAAGATGATCCAAGGAAAGTTTTTACAATCCTCACTTGACCAATCCCTCAAAATGAGTGTCAACTATGATCATTGATAGGATTGTCGTTCCTTCATCGAAAACTCACTATCAATTGTTCACACATAGCCATGTCATTGACATATTTATTATAGAACAACCAAAGCTTTGTGTGCGCCAGTGCACAATAACAAGCTTTTGAATGCATTGAAACAAGCAATTTCAAGTGCTCTAGTCTTGTTAGTTGTAGATCGAAAAAAACGTTTTGAGCTAGAGACTGAAGATAGTAGCATTATAGTTGGTGCAATTTCAATTCAAGATGTTAGACCAATTGTTTTTAAAAGTAAGAAGCTTTCTCAATCTTAAAGAAAATGGCCTATCAATGAACAATAACTTTATGCAATAGTTCATGGTTTGAAAATATGGAGATATTTTTTGTATGGGGCAACTTTTAATTTTTTCACAGATCATCACACACTAAAGTATTAAAGTATTTTTGTTGCTAGCTTGATCTATGGGAGAGAGAGGCTAGATGGGCTGAGTTGATGCAATAATTTCACATGGAATTAGAAAAGGTAAGAGCAATACAATTGCAGATGCATTATCTCGTGCTTATGCATGAGATTAGCTTTACAGTTCTAGAGAGTGACTTTATTCAAGAGATCAAAGACTCATAGGTTGAGGATGACTACTGTCACTCTATAGTAAGCAAAATTTTAGATGATAGTGAGAATAAGTCATTCTCTAACTTCCAATATGAAGAAGGTTTAAAAGAAAAGGAAAGATATGTGTGCCATTATTAGGATAATATTTCTAGGACTTCATAATGGGTTTACCTAGAAGACCGTGTCAAAAGAATACTATTCTTGTAGTGGTAGATTGGTTAAGTAAAATGGCACACTTTATTCCTACTAAGGAATCAATGGAAGGTCCACAAGATGTGAAACTATTCATGCATAACATTTTCAGATTACATGGTTTACCTAAGTCCATGGTTGAAGAGGATCCCAAATTCACAATAAATTTTTGGAAATACATGTTTGACAAGTTATAAGTGCAATTCAAGGTGAGTATTGGAGAGCACCCATAGAGAGATGGTCGGACCGAAATAATAAATCAAATACTGGAAGATATGCTTTGGGTATATGTTTTAGAAAAGAAAGCAAATTGGATAGTTTCCTTCCTCTAGTGGTGTTTGCTTATAATACTCGGAAGCACAAAACTACTAAGATGGCATTTTTTGAGGTGATTTATGGTTATGTTCCACACAATCCAACTACCATAAGATTACAAAGGAAATGTCTAGTGCTTCTCAATTTCTCACAAATATGCAAGCTAACTTTAAGATAGCTAAATCCAACCTTTAGCAAGTTGTTGAGGGGTGAAAGCTTTTGTAGATAGACATTGAACACCACAAACATTTCAAGAAAGCGATCATGTGTTTTAATAGTTTCCACAATGTTCTTCATTGATAGTGGCTTAGGAACCCAAGTTATCATCTAGATTTTATGGAACTTGGACAATAATCAAGAAGATTTGTGATGTCACATATACAAGTTACAATTGCTAGATGATTGTAAACTTCACCCAATCTTCCATCTTAGCAAGTTGAGACCATACATTTCTCGAGATGAGAATTGTATAGATGGTATATTTGCTTTAGGAGATAAAATGTCTGAGTGAGATGCTCCTTTTAGAGTTTGGATTCCTTTTAGAGTTTTGGATAAGAGGTATGGAAAGTTGTGAAATTGCTCCATACCAAAATATATAGTAGCATGGACTGATTGTCAACTTATAGATGCTACTTGATAATCAGAAGCTCTAATTTGTAGAAATTTTCCTTCCTTGATCATTAATGACAATGACCTTTAGAAGGGGAAGAGAGTGTTACATTTTATTAGACCACCATGGTCTATCATTGGTCTACCTGCATTGTTTGAGGATCCTAGATGGGTCAAGGACTAGAGCTCAAGGGATCCAAGTCTCTAGGATGAGTCTTTGAGATTATTCCATCTCCTTAGAGTGGCCGTATTAGGGGCATTTGGACCTTACAGAAGAATCTAGATGTGCATAAGGGCAAGGACTATTTAAGGTTGGGAGGAGAGTGGCAGGTAGCTAATTAAGATCTTTCACTGAATGTTATGGTGATTTCTTGATGTATATGGGTAATCATGATTCCTCAATCATGATGATGATGTCATCTATGCAATTTCACATTGGCGATGGCCAATGGCCATTGATAACCATGATAGTTGATGGAGATGGTGATGGCCAATGGCTACATAACTGATGCAATTTCTCAAGATGATCTCTTGATGATCTTAGGCAATCGTGATGCCTCCTAGAAATTGTGATGGCTTCTTCTCAATGTGATTCACTACACAATGTGAAGATGATTTCTATATATTTTATCAATTTGTTATATTTTTCGTGTTTGATATTCCCATTCCTAGTTTTTACACATGTAGAGAAAGAATATACAGAAAGTTTTAACAAATTCAAAAAATATCTTAAAAAACGAGTTTCTAGGAAATTAAATACTCATATCTCTATGCACACTCATCCATATGGGGTGAAATTTGCATGAGTGGTGGTCCTTACCTCAAAAAAAGTGCAATTCAATTTTTAAGTGAAGAGAATAATGGAGCTAAGAGCAAGAAGCATCCAAAATTTTGCTCTCTCCCTTCTCTCTATTGTTATTCATTGTAACTCAAAATTGATGCAAACGAGATCAAACTCTAGAGTTATAGGCATGAAGGGAGATGTAAAAACCTGAAAATTTACATTTGGAAACATACAAAACCAAATTTTACCTTTTCCATGCTTTGACAAGAACTCTAAAGCTCCATCTTTACCTTTCTTAGCTTCTACAAGCTAAAAATGAACATAAATTATAGGTTTTGGTGAATTGATTAACAATTTACCTTGAGAAGGAAAAATTCTTATGAAAACCTCAAACTTGGCACACTGCAACCACTTCTACACATCCATGCAAGCTTGAAAAGGCTCTTTTACACCCAAAAATGTTCAGATCCCTAGTAATGATGCCAAATATGTTCATCCTAGGCTCCAAAGAATCAGCTACCAACATTAAGTGAGTGGTTGACAAGCACCAAATTATCAACCAACATCCACCTGATTGAGGGCATGGAAACCTATAAGAAGATCCTTATAAAAAGGGGAAATGGGAGAGAGGAAGAGTGGATTCTAAAATTAATAATCCGTAGAACTTCAAACAACCACATCTGCAAATGTTTCAGAGATACCACCGTTGTCACATATCAAAACGTGTGGAACAAAAAGTTCTTCAAAGTTTGATATTGATGCCTACAAAAAAAAAACTTATATAGAGAAAAAAGTTGTACAAGTCTATTAGGGAAATTCTTACATCATTGAAAATCTCTTCATGCATGCATGGAGCCTCCAATGCAAGGAAAAGATAGCTCTAAACATGTATACACCTTGGGACACTCTTTTTCACCATAGACACCCCATATGAACAAAAATGAAGGCAAAAAGTGGAGAAGAAAGGAGACTTACGAGATTTCACAAGATCTCTTCTTCATAAATGGCAAGAAGTCTAAAAATTTTATCTCTCATTGAGCTTTATATAAAAATGGAAGACCTTGTTCAGAACAAAATGGTATTGCTAGTTAAAAATACTCCTATTCTACTTATAGGGCTATTCTAAGTATCTTATTGACCCATATACGATACTAGAAGATAAGTATATACATTTGAAAAATTTTCAAATTTTCTTTAGAATATAAAATTGAGGTTCTATCTTACAATTGTAATTACAAAATGATGGTAGCTTCCTAAAAAAATTGCATTGTGCCTCCTCTTTTCTCTTCGATACTCCTTTGACTTCATCCTTTTCTTCTTCAATCATCAACATCAAAATATTTTCCAAATCAAGCACAACAACTATCGCCATTAAGATCTCTATCAAAGTGAGAAGATGCCTCTCTATTTCAAATATACTAGTGTCAACTTCTAGACCCTCATGGTCTAGTCAAGGACCATCAATGGACATAGATATTACAAGTTATTTCTATTCAGCCATCCTTTGGGATTTAATCCAACAAATTGTGCATATCTAATCTCTCTTTGACCAATGGCATAGTGCCACTAATATCTAGATAAATACTTTCAAGACTATCCATTAAGTTGTATTTACTTCATCTTGAAACAAATACTAAACTTCTATTATGATCATGGAGTAAACCAAATATATACTCCCTACCAAAGATGCTACCTAACTAATCTCACTTTCATTAAAGAGGAAATAATTTACTTTCTCTATCCCTTTCAAAGAATATATCCTTACGTGAGTTCGCTTTTTCTTACTTACAACTTAAAAGAGATGTTGCTAAACTCAATGTAATTTCCCCTCTTTCCCATAAATGAGGGCATTTCCATAGGGTTTCAAAATAGAATAGTATTCTTCTGTGTAAATGGAGGATAAAATCTCCATAAAAAATGTAGGAAGTATTAATGAAGAGTCGAGTAAATGAGCTCCTTTCTAGAGCCAAACCCCAAACAATGAAATGATCAAGGGTCATCCAAATGGATGATGTATTAGAGAAACTATCTCTCTACTTTCCATAATGTGGACATGTGCTCAAAGACACTTATTCCATTCTTAGATTAAACTCTTTCTTTACTGAACATTCCCTATGTATGGAATACCATTGGAGGATATATTCATATCCTAAGGAGATTCCTAGTCAAGAGTTCTCCCTTTGTTTAATGAAAATGTTTCCCATGAATAATAAGTCCTTTTCCCCTACCATAGAAGAATATTTCTCAAAGGCAGACAATTTCCACCATCCCATACCAATGGCTACCATTTCCAATCCATGATTTCACATCCTCATCAAACTAAATATGAATTACATATCTATGATGGAAGTCACATAAACTCTGACAAAGTGTATTTTCATGAATCTCTTATCCTCATAAGTTAGATTTGTTTGGTTCAAATGATCCCATGATCATGGATATCCCATGCAGACCTAAACTAGCCAACTCTTAAGTACCAAGGTTAAATCTAGATGCTTCTTCAGATCCCTTCATATATTGGATATCCTAGATCTCTTCCTAGTTAGGGACCTATGCTTATATCATAGAGCTAATGCTCTCTACTATGGCCTTCCTAATTATCACTTGAAATGTGTGAGCTCTTGTCAATGCTTTGTCATTAAACATATCATAAAGATCCCTTCTAATTGATTTCCTTAATGGTATGGAAATAATTGTATGCTTCATTATTCTGCTTTATTGATATCCTAATGTGAGATCTCACTCTTCGAGCTTAAATCTATTCATCCCATATTCTCATATCCATATCATGAGAATCTCTTGAATATGTTCAAACCTTCAATAACTTGGATATTGTCATAACCACATCCTAGATTCACAGCAATAATGTATGATTAATTACATAAAAAGTATCTATAGTTTCATATACTCATATGATTGATTATTCACTATCTTCATGGCGAATTCTATGTCCCTCCCCTTAGCAATCCTAGATTCTAAATCCATTAGGATATTTTTTGGGATCTATTCTCTATCAAATTTTCCTTTAATCTATGAACTTAATATGCTTGAATCCTCTTGCTTATTTCATTTCCTCATATGTCATGTATATTCCATTCCAAAGATTATTTGTGCTTCTTTATAGTATATCAAAGAATCTAGATCCTTTGTTGTATTGTAGGTTTTAAAAACATTTTTAATCCATATTTTTAAAGATTTATTTTCTTGCATTCCTTCTTTTGTTATTCGTCTTCTTTACTTTCCCATTTTTCTTGTAAAGTGGAGTTTTTTGGAAACGAAGTACTAATGGATTGAGATAATTCTTAAACTATGCATTGTGATGGTTACACATTAGGGTTATAGGCGTATATACAAGCCGAGGGAAAAAAACTCCTAAAGATGGAAAAAAGTGCCTCGATGGGACCTAAGTGTGTTCACACACATCACCACCCAAATATATAAACAAATCCACCCTAGGAGTGATGCAGTGAAAAGGGAGTTGATGCTCATGTATAAGGAAGTGCTAAGCTATGTGGAAATAGATCAATCCACAAAAGGCAGTAAGCCCAAAGCTTTGCAAAAATCTTCAAACGTCTTCGGAGGCACAACCTTTTTGAAAAGATCTACAATGTTATCTTATGTGGGTACATATGTCAAAATGTTCTCCCTAGCAGAGAACCTCTCTCTAACATAATGATAATGCACCTCAATGTGCTTTTTGTGAGCATGGAACATAGGGTTCCTCACAACTTCCAATGCGCTTTGAATATCAGTAAAGATGGTGGTGGCAGAAGACTAACCAACATCCAAATCAGCGAAAAGGTGTCTTAACCACACATTCAACAATCGATGTGAAAGATGCCTTATAATCACCCTCACCACTAGAAGTGGCCACAGTAGGCTCCTTGTTGCTCAACCAAGATATGCATGAGCTATGAAGCATGAAGGAAAAACTACTAGTAGACACATGAGTGTCATAGAAACCAACCCAATTAGAGTCAAAAACAGCATGTAAATCTGGTAGTAGTGAACCCCCTTGGGATAAAACAATCCAAGTAGTCAGGTATCACTCAAGCAATGAAAGTTGTGCTTAATCACCTACCAATGATTGACACCTAGGCAATGCATAAACTTGCGCATTTGAGAGACAAAAAATTGAATATCAGGGTGAGTTATGCATAAGTAAATCAAGCATCCAATAGATTGCTGATAGAGAACAACATCAAATGCATCTCAAGCATCATGAAGAATCAACAGTAAACCTATTTCCATAGGAGTGGCAATAGTTTTGCAATCTTCAAGGCCAAAACATTATAATAATGTGATAATATATTTTGTTTGATAGAAAGCTATTTTAGCATCAATCTGCATAAATTGAATACCGAAATAATGATGCAAATGCCCCAAATCTGACATCTCAAATGAGGCATGCAAATCAGCGTGAAAATAAGCAATATGCTTCTCATTAGGACTAGTGAGAAAATTTCATCAGCATAGACAATGATTAGAAGAAAATCATTTTCATGCTTAACATATAAGGTGCTATTAGTTGGATGGTTCTCAAAACCATGTGCAATCAAGTAGGCATGTATCTTTTCATACCAAGCACGTGGTTCTTGCCTCAAACTATATAATGCCTTTTTCAACCTTCACACTTTGTTTTCATGCCCTTTCTGCACAAAGCCATGAGGTTGAAATACATAAACTTCTTCATGCAAGTCCCCATTAGAAATGCAGTTTTAATGTCCAATTGATGTACACTCCAAGCATGATGATTTGCAAGTGCATAGATGCTACAAATGGTGGTCATTCGATGGGTGTGTACAAAGATCTCATCAAAATCAATGCCTCTTCTTGAGCATAACCTTTTGCAACAAGCCTAACCTTACACCTGTCAACTGTTCCATCAGTTTTATGCTTTAGCTTGTATACTGATTTAGTCCCATTGGCCTTTTTGCCTGAAGGAAAATCATGTAAAAACCAAGTAACATTCTTCATAAGAGCATCATATTCTGATTGCATGGAAACCATCCAATTTTTTTAATTTTGTGCTTCATGAAAAGGAACAAGCTCATTCTCATCACAAAGAATAGAGGTAGCCATAGCATACCAAGAAGAATTATGAGAGCCTGAAGAAGTATAATATGATAGAGGTGCATCTAATTTGCTATCTCACAAAGTTTGCACTAGCAATTTAGGGATAATTGTTTCCTCTCCTATATCAAACCTCTCATCAACAAGTGCATCATGTAAATCTGCATAAAAAATCGAGTGATATGCATTATCATGTGGAACCTGTAAAGATTGAGAAATTGCCTTTTTTGGACCAACACGACTGTCCACCTGCAAAAAGAGGCAGCAAAGTGTCATACACATCTTTGGATCTAACCGATGTCTCCTCAATACATGAAAGTAATGGATGAATTGCATCTTCCACAAAAACAATATCACAAGTAACCAAAATGTTCTTAATCTATGGATGATACAGACCATAGCCTTTGCTTTTCAGAACTATACCCAACAAAAATCCATTTTACTGCTTTATCATCCATTTTTCTACGGTATTTTTTCATGCATGAATGCACATGGATGACAACCAAAGACATAGGGATCAGCAACAGATGACTTACAATAATGCCAATCCTCAGATGGAGTGATAGCCTATAGTGCTTTGGTGGGACACCTATGAAGTACATATTTGCACACATAATAGCCTCAACCCAAAAGCTATGTGGTAAAAGCCTAACTTTTGACCATACATCTCACCATCTCCATGAGAGACCCGTTCTTTCTTTCAGCAGCTCCATTATGTTGAGGTGTATATGGCATTGTACACTGATGCTTATCCCACGTTCAGTAAAAAATGCATTAAAATAAGAAGACATGTATTCTGCCCCTCGATCAGAATGGAGGGTGCCCATTTTACACACTGATAGATTTTTAGCCAAAACCAAAAACTATTTGAAGCACATAAACACTTCAGACTTTGCTTTCAACAGATACACCCATGCATGCTTGGAAGAAACATCAATAAAATTCATGAGGTAAAGGTAGTTCCCAAAAGAACGTGTCTGCATAGGACCACATACATCACTATGAACAAGCTACAATTTTGAGTAGCTCATAATAAACCACCCTTTGGGAAGGAGGAACATTGCATTTTGCTCAAAATACCGCCTTCATAGACATGTTTACTAAGTGCCTCAAGTTTGGGTAGAGAGGACACCATTTCAGATTTCTATAGGCATAGCAAGCTAGCAAAATTCAGATTACCAAAGCATGCATGCCAAAGCTTTGCATCTAAGATAGCTTGAGAATCTTGAACTAAAGATGCCGATTCATTGATAGATTTTTTATAATCTATGAGCTTATACAATCCACGACATAAAATGTGAGAAGCAATAATAACATCTCCATTTGACAGATATTGAAATGTACATCTGTCATCAACAAATTCAAGAACCAAGTCGATCTTGGCTAATGCTAAAATCGACGACATATTTTTCTTGATCCTTGGCACAAACAAAGCATCTGAAAATGTGAAAGAACTACCATCAATAGTATTTAGAATGATCTTACCAACTCCCATGACAAGATAAGAGGAGTTTTTCGCACATGTGATAGTATTCCTTGTAGGGGCAAGCTCAAGCAAACTGAAGCAACTACGTTGCAAGTTGATATGTTCGGTTGCCCCATTATCAATGTACCAAATGTCTCAGTCTACTACAAACATACCTTGTTCGTGAGAAGATGGGTCATTACTACAAACAATAGTAAATACCCATTCTTCATTCTACACAAAATTAGTAGATGTTTTGGGTGTAGAGGCTTCTGCAACAACCATTCCAACCTCTTTTTTCTTTACCTCTTTTGTAGCTATTTTTGGACAACTCTTTATGACATGATCATTATCTTTATAGTATTTGCAAAATTATTTATGCTTCTTAGCTTTCTTCTCACCTTTGCCTTCCTTCTTTGATTGTGCAACATTGGCAGATTTCTGCTTACTAGTTGATGAGATCCATTTACCTTTGCCCTTCTGACTAGCTAAGAAAGCTTGATCAACAACATGCATAATGGACCTATTATGCTTGGATGGTGATCTTCTTGCAACAAAATAGAGATTAACTCCTCAAATGTTAAGGCATTTGGATTGCCTTTCATCATCAACCAAAGAGTAAAAGAAAAACTCTGATATGAATATGGAAGACCATTCAGAATAGCCTGCACAAGTGAACTGTCTAGCAAGACTTCATCTTAAATCTCTCATCTTTGTCAAAAAATTGTCCATAGAATCTTGTTCATTCATATGCTCACTCTCCAGCTATTTTCAGAGGTAAGCTATATGAGCCTCATTCTTTGCCTGGTATAAGGTTGTAAGTGTATCCCAAGAATCTCTTGCTATTTTGCAAGAGCAAATATGAGGGGTAATGGCATGTTTGATAGACAAAGCTATCAGTGCATGTGTCTGAGCATTTTTTCCATCCCATCAAAGTTTCTCTATAGTAGGTGCAGTAGGAATCGCAACTCAAAGAGGAATTTGAAGATCATCATCTTCAATGCCATCTGCATCACCTTTAATAATTGTATTTGGGGGTTTAGTAGGTCGTTTTTCAGCACCATCCACAATATTCCACAATTCTTTTGGAACCAATACATGACATATCATATACACTCACAGTGGGTAATGGGTACCATCCAACCTATCCTTAGCAACCAACATGCGGAATACATCATTGCTTTCAGCCATGGCCATTGACTAAAATACCATCATGCTAAAAAATGAATGTATCTCAAAAAGTTGAACACAACTACCCTATCGAGCTCCACTAAACCTGTAGCAGACTTCGAGGTGCTTGTACTCGCAAACGAAAACCTGTATATATGTTTGGCACAAAAGGGAAAAATTTCCTACACAGGCATTGTGATTGAGTGTTCATAGGGTGAAACAAGTGAAATTTTGTAAGATTCTAAGACTGTGACCCAAGGGATGTCAACAACACCCTAGATGAAGGGGCTACCGGCTCTGATACCAATTGTGTTGGAGTGTGAGGTCTATGGAAGCAAGCAAACGACACAAGGAAGAAAAAGAATCTTGGAGAACAACACACAATACCGAATGTATTACCACTAGAATGTACAAAGATAAGTGACCCATTAGGGTTATACGTGTATATACAAGCTAGGGGAAAAAAACCTCCTAATGAGGGAAAAAAGTACCCTGACGGTCCTAGTATGTTCACACACTTCAATACCTAAATATATCAACAAATCTCCACTAGGAGTGATGCGGTGAACAAGGAGCTGGCACTCATGTATAAGGAAGTGACATGCTACGTGGAATCAATCCACAAAATGAAATAAGCCCAAAGCTTTGCGGAAAGCTTTAAACTTCTCCCTAGGCAAAGCCTTTGTGAAAAGGTCTGCAATGTTCTCCTGTGTGGGCACATATGCAAAATCGATCTTTCCAGCAGAGAACCTCTCCCTGACATAATGATAGTGCACCTCAATGTGCTTAGTGTGAGCATGGAACACAGGGTTCCTCACAATTGCAAGTGCACTCTAACTGTCAGTGAAGATTGTGGTGGTAGAAGATTGACCAACACCCGAATTAGCCATAAGGTTTCTGAGCCACACACACTCAATAGTTGTTGTGAAAGTTGTCGTATACTCAACCTCACAACTAGAAGTGGCCACAGTAGGCTACTTCTTGCTCAACCAAGATATGCATGAGCTACCAAACATGAAGCAAAAAACATTGGTGGACACATGAGTGTCATAGCAACCAGCCTAGTGAGAGTTAGAAAAAGCATGTACACCATCCATTTTGGCATAGATTTTGCCTCCTTAATATCAGCTCTCTCATCAACAATTGCATCATGTAAATCTGCATAAAAATGGAATGATCTACATCATCCCATGAAACCTATAAAGGCTAAGAATTTGCCTCATTAGGAGTTACAACACTAGACTCTCCACTTGCAAAAAGAGGCAGCAAAGTGTCATACATGTCTTTGGAGCTAACTAATGCCTCCTTACTACATGAAAGTAATGGCTGAATATCATCTTCTACAAAAACAACATCACGGCTAACCAAAATATGTTTAGTCTATGGATGATATAAACGATAGCCTTTGCTTTCATAACCGTACCCAACACAAATACATTTCATTGCTTTATCATCAAATTTCTTGTGTTGTTGTTCAGGCACTAATGCATATGTCAGACAATCAAAAACACGTAGGCGAGCAACAATTGGCTCGTGACCATACCAAGCATCAAATGGAGTGATAGACTGCAATTCTTTAGTGGGACACCTATTAAGTACATATACTACACACATAACAACCTCAAGCTAGAAACTATGTGCTAAAGCTAACTCTTGACCATACACCTCGCCATCTCCATGAGTGAGCTATTCTTCCTTTCAGCAACTCCATTCTATTGAGATGTATACGACATTGTACACTAATTTTTTATCCCACTTTCAGCCAAAAATGCATTAAAATCAGAAGACATATATTCCCCCCCTCTATTAGAATGGACGGTGCCCATTTTACATGCTGACAGATTTTCAACCAAAACCAGAATTTGTTTGAAGCACATAAACACTTCGAACTTTGCTTTTAGTGGATATACCCATGCATGCCTGGAAGAATCATCAATGAAAGTCATGAAGTAAAGATAGTTCCCAAAGGAGGGTGTCTACATAGGACCACAAACATCACTATGAACAACACACAATAGTGAATGTATTACCACTAGAATATACAAAGATAAGTAACCCATTAGGGTTATAGGCATATATACAAGCCAAGGGAAAAAAACCTCCTAAAGAGGGAAAAAGTGCCCCGGTATTCCTAATGTGTTCACACACATCACTACCTAAATATATCAACAAATCCCTCTTGGGAGTGATGCGGTGAACAAGGAGCTGGCACTCATGTATAAGGAAGTGCCAAGCTATGTGCAATCAATCCACAAAAGTAAGTAAGCCCAAAGCTTTGCAGAAAGCTTCAAACTTCTCCCTAGGTAGAGCCTTGTGAAAAGGTCTACAATGTTCACCTGTATGGGCACATATGCTAAACTGATCTCTCCAACAGAGAACCTCTCCCTGACATAATGATAGTTCACCTCAATGTGCTTAGTGCGAGCATGGAACAAAGGGTTCCTTGCAACTGCCAATGCACTTTGACTATCAGTGAAGATGGTGGTGGCAGAAAATTGACCAACACCCAAATCAGCCAGAAGGTGTCTTAGCCACACACACTCAACAGTCGCTATGAAAATTTCCCTATACTCAGCCTCACAACTGGAATTGGCCACAGTAGGTTGCTTCTTGCTCAACCAAGATATGCATGAGCTACAAGCATGAAGCAAAAACCACTAGTGGACACACGAGTGTCATAGCAACCAACCTATTCATAGTCAGAAAAAGCATGTAAATTTGGAGGTACTGATCCCTTCTTGGGATGAAACAATCCAAGTAGTCGAGTACCACTCAAGTAGCGAAAGATGTGCTTAACTCACTGCCAATGCTTGACACCTAGGCAATGCATACACCTACTCATCTATGAGATAGAAAACTGAATATCTAGTCGAGTAATGCATAAGTAAATCAAGCATCCAATACCCTTTTGATAGAGAACAACATAAAATGCATTTCTAGCATCATGAAGAGAACCGTAAACATGTCTCCATAGGAGTGGTAATAGGTTTGTATTCTTCAAGGTGAAAATGTTGCAATAATGTGTCAATATATTTTGTTTGACACAAAGTTATTCTACCATCAACTTGCATAAACTGAATGCCCAAATAATGATGCAAATGCCCCAAATCTGACATCTCAAATGAGGCATGCAGATCAACCTTAAAATTAGCAATATGCTTCTCATGAGGACCAGCGAGCAGCATGTCATCAACATACACAGGAATGATTAGAAGCAAATCATTTGCACGCTTAACATATAAAGAGCTCTCATTTGGACTATTCTCAAAACCATGTGCAATCAAATAGGCATGTATCTTTTCATACCAAGCATGTGGTGCTTATTTCAAACCATATAATGCCTTTTTCAACCTGCACACCTAGTTTTCATGCCCTTTTTGCACCAAGCCACGGGGTTGAAAAACATACACTTCTTCATGCAAATCACCATTCAAAAATGCAATTTTAATGTCCAATTGATGTACATTCCAACCATGATGAGCTGCAAGTGCACAGATGCTATGAATAGTAGTCGTTTGGCATGTATGTGCAAAGGTCTCATCAAAATCAATGCCTCTTTCCTTTGCATGACCCTTTGCAACAAGCCTAGCCTTATACCCGTCAACTGTTCCATCACGCTTATGCTTCATCTTATATACCTGCTTAGTGCCAATGGCCTTCTTGCCAGGAGTCAAGTCACATAAAGGCTAGTTACCACTTTTGATGATAGCATCATATTTTGATTGCATAACAGCCATCCAATTTTCAAAATTTTATGCTTCATCAAACAAAATTGGCTCATTCTCATCACAGAGGCTAGAGGCAGCCATAGCATAGCAATCTGATGCAAAGGAGACACTATGAGAGCTTGAACGGGTATGATAAGAGAGAGGTGCATCTAATTTGCTATTATACAAAGTTTGCACTAACCATTTTGGCATAGGTTTTACCTCCTCAATATCAACTCTCTCATCAACAAGTGCATCATGTAAATTTGCATTAGAAATGGAATGATATGCATCATCACATGAAACTTGTAAAGTCTTAGAAGTTGCCTCATTAGGACAAGCACTAGACTATCCACCTATAAAAAGACGGAGCAAAGTGTCATACATGTCTTTGGAGCTAACTCGTGTCTCCTTCATACATGAAAGTAATGTCTGAATAGCATCTTCCACAAAAACAACATCACAACTAACCAAGATGCATTTAATCAGTGGATGATATAGACGGTAGCCTTTGCTTTCAAAACTATACCCAACAAAAATACATTTCATTTCTTCATCATCAAATTTCTTGCATTTTTGTTCAGGCACTAATGCATATGCTAGACAACCAAAAACACGCAGGTGAGCAACAGATGGCTTGCAACCATGCCAAGCCTCATATGGAGTGATAAACTGCAATGCGTTAGTGGGACACCTGTTAAGTATATATGCTACACACATGATAACCTCAAGCTAGAAACTATGTGGTAAATCCTGACTCCTGACCATACACCTCCCCATCTCCATAAGTGACCTATTCTTCGGTTCAACCAAAAATGCATTAAAGTCAGAAGACATATATTCCCCCCCTCAATCAGAATGGAGGGTGCCCATTTTACATGCTGATAGATTTTCAGCCAAAACCAGAAAGTGCTTGAAGCACATAAACACTTTGGACTTTGCTTTCAATGGATATACCCATGCATGCCTAGAAAAATCATCCATGAAAGTCACAAAGTAAAGATAGTCCCCAAAAGAGGGTGTCTACATAGGACCACATACATCACTATGAACAAGCTGTAATTTTTTAGTAGCTCGAATTGAACCATCTTTTGGGAATGAGGAATGTTGCATTTTGCCCAAAATACAGCCTTCACATACATGTTTACCAAGTGCCTCAAGTTTGGGCAAAGAGGACACCATTTCAGATTTCTGTAGGCATAGCAAACTAGCAAAATTCAAATGCCCAAAGTGTGCATGCCAGTTGCATCTGACAAAGCCTGAGAATCATGTACTGTACATGCTGAATCATTCATAGCTTTTTCATAATTTATGAGCTTATGCAGTCCATGACATAAAATGCGAGAAGCAATAATGATATCACCATTTGACAGATCATGAATTGTACATATGTCATCAACAAATTTCACAACCAAGCCAATCTTGGCTAAAGCTGAAACTGATAACAAATTCTTCTTGATCCTTGGCACAAATAAAGCATCTGAGAATGTAAAAGAACTACAATTAGCAGTAGTCAAAATGATCGTATCAACTCCCCTAACAGGATAAGAGGAGTTGTTAGCACATGTGATAGTATTCCCTATAGGGGCAGGCTTAAGTGAAGTGAAGAAACTATGCTGCGAGGTAATATGTTTGGTTGCCCCACTATCAAAGTACCAAACATCTAAGTCTACTATAGATATACATTGTTCATGTGAAGATGGGTCAAAACTGCAAACAGTAGTAAATGTCCATTCTTCATTCTGTACAAGATTAGCATACTCTATTTTGGGTGTAGAGGCCTCTACAACAACCATTCGAGTCTCTTTCTTCCTTGCCTCTTTAGCAGTCAGTTTTGGAAAACTCTTTATGACATGATCATTTGCTTTACAGTATTTGCAAAACAATTTCTTCGTTTTTGTTTTCTTCTCTTCTTTATCCTCCGTCTTTGATTGTGTGGAATTAGCACATTTCTGCTTACTAGTAGAAGAGCTCTATTTACCTTTGCCCTTCTAACTAGCTAGGAAATCTTGATCTACAACATGCATAATGGACCTGTTCTGCGTAGACTGATCTTCTTGCAATAGAACAAAGACTAACTCCTCAAATGTTAAGGCATTTGGATTACCTTTCATCATCCCAAGTGGTTACCCATTGAGTGCCACATGGCATTCATGTAAGTTCCCTTCTAATTTGGCCTCTAAGTAGATTCACACCTCCTTGAATATGGTACTCATATTACAAACATTCTTAGCTAAAAAAACATCATTCACACATCTATGATGGATGTAGGTACAATGTTATAGTACACTAGACCTTGTATTTAAATAGTTGTTGGTTCAATGTTATGGAAAATAAGATCTTGAGGTTGTGATTATCTCTTAGTCCAAGACTCATTCTTGAGTTTGAATATGATGAAAGATCCATGAGATCAAAACCCTAGAGAGTGGGATACTTGAAGCTTCTCGTGCTCATTGAAAGTTTCAAGCCATTCAAGAAATTTAAAAATCAAGAAAAGGTGTAGAGACTTCAAGTAAGAACCCTTTGCTTAGGTGTTGACTACTTTTGATTATCAATTTCCAAAAAAGGAAATAAAAAATGGATTCAATGAACTTAGACTCAATTTCTTTTTGAATAAATATGAATTATATTGAATTTGCTTGACCTTCTAGTGTTTCCCACCTTAAGATATTGATGGTACTCTTATGTTTCCTTAGAGTAGCTTTGATCTGAATCGTTTCCCTATACATGGGCACGTTTTACTCTAGTGCTAGATGGAGGTTTTTTTCCCATGTAATCACATATCATGATATACTCATATGTGGTGGTACACTATACTAAGGTATTTAGTTATAGCTCTTAGTATATTCATTCTCATATTAATGATCATCTATCGATAGAGAGATCTTCTAGTCATCACCTTTCTTGGTGTGTTCATCTCCATCTTTGCTCTTGTGTGTACTTCTATTCATGGTTTCTCACTCTCTCACACACCCAACAATGGTATCCAAGCAAGTTTAGCTAACCACCACACACACTTTAAATAGTGAAAATTGATTCTGGAGCATAGAAAAAGATCAACGCTCCAAGATCATTTGCACTAGTTGCATTGGTTTTATCCCCCTTTTGAAGCAATTAATGCAACTAGATTATCCATCAGAGTTGCAGGCTATGAGCTACATTTGATCTTTGTTGAAGTTCATATCTTGCTACTTTTGGGTTCTTTGGTGCAATGGAAAGCAATAATGAATTGTTTATATGATTCAAGCTAAAGCTAAGCTTGATGGGATCAAATATCCAATGTGCTCTTACATGATGAAGCATGTTCTTGTTGCAAAGCAACTATGAAACATAGTGGTAGATGTTGATAAGCAACCCAATGACCCTTCTACTACACAACCAATTGTCATTAATTTATTATCCTCTCAAGTACAATGACTATGCCTTCTCCAACTATGCAAGAGCAACTTAGTTCATACATTGATTTCCCATTTTGTGAAGCAACATACTATTCCACACATATGGTCATGCACTACTTCAAGACAATCCTGGGATACACTTGCTTTTTGTACATTATGCATAATGAAGCACATGTTTCTTACTTGAGAAAGCAATTTGATGATGTATATATCGATCAAAATGAGTCAGTGGATGCATATGTTACATGCATCGAGGTTTTAAAAGAGAAATTGGCAAACATTGATGAGATCATTCTAGATGCATCAATCATTTCTAGACTACTCAAAGGATTTCCAAAATCTTTCCAAAGCTTTGCTAATAGACTTCATTAAGTTGCAAAGTAAATCCAAATGTGATACTTTTTAGGATTCTTTGTCTCTTCTTTTGCAAGAAGAGCAATCAAGAGTGAATAGAAGTGGTTTTTTGAAGGAATGTAAGCACTTGCTATTGCACAAAAGGGAAAAAGAAAGTATGATTAGTCTTTGGTTCATAAAAATCAAAGCCTCACTCTTCCTCTTCCACTTCTTCCTCTCATGATAGTGATATGCAAAAAAAAATAGATGCAAGTATTGTTGGAAGGTTGGACATACCATTGACGAATGTAGAAAGCTTGCTAAGTGTAGTGAAAAGAAGAAAGTGTTGGAGTTTGATGTCTACATAATCACAACAAACAACACAAGGAAGAATAAGAAGCTTAGAGCACAACGTAACATTGAATGAATTACCAAGTGAATGTAACTTGTTAGGGTTATAGGCATATATAAATGTCGGGGGGGAAAACCTCCTAAAGAGGGGAAAAGTGCCCTGGTGGTCCTAAGTGTGTTCACACATCATCACCTAAATATATCAACAAATCCCCCCTCAGAGTGATGTGGTGAACAAAGAGTTAGCACTCATGTATAAGGAAGTGCCAAGCTATGCAAAAAGAGATCAATCCATAAAAGGAAGTAAGCCAAAAGCTTTGTAGAAAGCTTCAAACTTCTCCCTAGCAGAGCCAAAAAGGTCTGCAATATTATCCTATGTGGGCACATATGCCAAACTGATCTCTCCATTTAAGAACCTGTCCCTAACATATTGATAGCGCACCTCAATGTGCTTTGTGCGAGCATGGAACACATGGTTTTTTGCAAACTTCCAAATAAGTTTTGGATGGAAGCGATCATGTGTGCAAACTACATAAGTTTGCAACATGTTCCAAATAAGTTTTGGATGGAAGCGATCATGTGTGCAAACTACATATCAAATCATTGTCCAACAAAAGCATTGAGATCCATTATGCCTTTTGAGGTTTGGAATGGGTGGAATCACCAAGCTCACTCAAAATGAACATAAAAACACAAATACAAATTTGCAAGAAGAGAGGTCACAACATCATTCCACCAAAAAATTCTTTGCACAAGTGAGGTCTTGGCCTTTATATAGGCTTCTCCCAAGATCCTTCCTTTTTCTATTTGAAAAAGTTCCAAAAAAAATAAAAACTCTAAAAATATTTTTTCTTGCGAGATTTTTGAGAGAAGAATTTTCCCAACAATTTAATTCATCCTGCTATAGAATTTTATATGGTTTTTTACAATATTAGATAAAAATACAAGGGCTATCTATATAAAAATGGATAATCTTGAAGGTAAATTTGAAGAACTTTGAAGAAGTTTTGGGCCTCACCATAGCTGTGTAACACTTCCCCCTCCTAGATCTTGTCATCCTCCATAAGCTTGTTGCTGAGTGTAGGCAAGTGATCTTTTCAAGTCCATTAAACCGTGCACTATTCTTCACTTGTGGTTTTTGGAGCATCTGGGACCGTTGGTTCATGTTCAAAACTGATTTAGGAGTCTAGATTTGAGTTTGTCCTTATTGAGCTTGAAGTAAAGCCTTGTGGACCCAAATTTGTCCATTTTTTTGTTGATGGAGGATGAGGATATGGTCAAGAGTTTTTTAGAGGTGTCATTCCTTTGCACTAGGTGGAGGATTAGCACTAGCCTTCTTATGGTCTTCCTTAGATGTAGATTCCAAGACTTATATTGAAAAGCTTTGCCTCTTCTATTATCATCACATCTCTATGGCCTTGAGACTTGTCCTCACTTTCACTCTTAATGGGATTCTCCTTTACACAATGTATTAATTGAATTCATGAAAGAATCAAAATTATGAGATGCAATCATATATTCCATTTAGGTGTAAAATGATATGGACCAAAAAATGATATCACTCCATGCATATGTCCATTATGAACAGACACACATTCTAAAGATTAATTCACGATTACAGAATATGTGTTCAACCAATCTTGACCTAGTATGATTTGATCTTCCATATGTGGTTCATCCTCAATTATTAATTCTTCTAAAGCAACTAATCTTGCAATGTTAATTAAAATCATAGTGTTTCCAAGATAAGTTAGTTTTCATCCTTGTACTTCAATAATGTCAAAATTTGTTTGAAAAAGAGCTTCTTGCATAACCCAAGCTAATTCCATACATATCACACTCCTCACTACACTTGCATATATGTGATTATGGTTCTTTCTCTGAACTCTGGTCACAACATGGCATGTAACCATGGTGTTTCCAATAGCTTTCATTTATTAGTCTTTATGTAAATAACTGAATAGGTTTGGAATTAAGAGGGTAAAAACCATCAATCAGTTAGATCGAAGGATCCTTTGCCTAGATTCTTCTCTAATTCTTAAGTCCTCATCCCTTCAATCTTTAGCAATTTGGAGTCTTGCAATCATATTATCTGTCAAGAGTTCAATATACCTCTTGATACAACATCCACTAATGTAATTAGGCAAAATATCACCTTCCAAAGTCGCTAATTGGACCAGACCTCCAATGAAGATTTTTTTTATTACAAATGGTCCATGGCCTCTTTTTTTGAGCTTCTTGGCATGTTCTTTTGGCGTATATAGCAAAATGTAGTCTCCTTCTTATAAATGCTTATCTTTATTGTGTGCATCAAAGTAAGATTTCTACCATCTTTTGTAGTGTGAATGCATATTGCAAGTCTCAAACGGGTTTCTTGTGATCACTCAAGTAACTCCACATGATTGGATAACTGTTGACCAATCCACTTGTATGTCTCTACAACTCTTAGTTTTTCTCCATACATTGGATTGGTGCAATGGTGATGCACCACAATGGATTCCTCTTCACAAGAGATTCAGATGATACCCTCATAGTAAAAAAATGAGCTCCAAAAGCCGCACACAGTAACCCACACAAGACCTATAGAATATGCATAAACCACACAATTTAGAGATTATGAACTCTAAATCACTAGGTTTCATAAAATGCAATCAAACTTATAGTCAATGACTAACCAATGGACTATATTTTTTATTGCAAAACCTATGTAAAAGTGTTCGATGGCCATTTGGCCCTTCACATGGAAATTAATGATAATAATCCCCCATTTAAGGCCCCAATATGGCTATTAGAAACATTTGATGTGTGCAATAGACTCACATGTTTGGTACTTTGATAGTGGGGCAACCAAACATATTACCTCGAAGTGAAGATTTTCACTTCACTTGAGCATGCTCCTACAACAAATACTGTCACATGGGCCAACATCTCCTCTTATCATGTCATGGGAGTTGGTAAGATAATTTTTACAACTGCTGATGGTAGTTCTTTTACATTATCGGGTGTTTTATTTGTGCCAGGGATCAATAAATATTTATAATAAGTTTTAGCATTAGCCAAGATCGGCTTGGTTGTGAAATTTGTTGATGACAAATGTATAGCTCATGATCTATGAAATGGTGACATCATTATTGCTTTTGGCATTTTATGTCATGGGATATATAAGCTCATAAATTATGCGAAACCGATGAATGATTCAACATGTGCAGTTCAAGATTCTCAAGTTATGTCATATGCAAAGTTTTGGCATGCATGCTTTTGGTCATCTAAAGTTTGCTAATTTGTTACACCTACAAAAATTTGAAATGGTTTTCTCTCTGCCAAAATTTGAGGCACCTAGTAAGCATGTCTGTAAAGGCTATTTTTTGGGCAAAATGCAGAGTTCCTCCTTCCCAAAAGATGGTTCAGTTCGATCTACTCAAAAATTGCAGCTTGTTCACAGTGATGTTTGTGGTCCTATGCAAACACCTTCTTTTGGGAACTATCTTTACCTCATGACTTTCATTGATAATTTTTCTACGCATGCATGGGTATATCCATTGAAAGCAAAGTGTGAAGTGTTTATGTGCTTGAAACAGTTTTTGGTTTTGTCTAAAAATCTATCAGCACGTAAAATGGGCACCCTCCATTCTAATCGAGGGGGGGGGATATATGTCTTCTAATTTTGATGCATTTCTAGTTGAACCTGGGATAAAGCATTAATGTACAGTGCCATATACACCTCAATAGAATGGAGTTACTGAAAGGAAGAATAGGTCACTCATGGAGATGGCGAGGTGTATGGTCAAGAGTCAGGCTTTACCACATAATTTCTGGCTTGAGGTTGTTATGTGTGCAACATATGTACTTAACAGGTGTCCCACTAAAGCATTGAAGTATATCACTCCATATGAGGCATGGCATGATCGCAAGCCATCTATTGCTCATTTGCATGTTTTTGGTTGCCTGGCATATGCATTAGTGCATGAACAACAATACAGGAAATCGGATCATAAAGCAGTGAAATGTATTTTTGTTGGGTACAATTCTGAAAGCAAAGGCTATCTTCTGTATCATCCACAGATTGAATGCGTTCTAGTTAGCCATGATGTTGTTTTTGTGGAAGATGCAATTCAGCCATTACTTTCATGTACTAAGGAGACATCAGTTAGCTCCAAAGATATGTATGATATATTTTTGCCTTTTTCTAGAGATGGATGGTCTAGTGCTTGTCCAAATAAGGCAACTTCTTAGCCTTTATAGGTTTCATGTGATGGTGCATAATCATTCCATTTTTTATGAAGATTTACATAATGTACTTGCTGATGACAGAACTCATATAGAGGAGGCAAAGACTATGCCTAGATGGCTGGTGCATACCTTGCGAGAGAGCAAATTAGATGCTCCTCTATCATATTGTACTTGTTCAAGCTCTCATTGTGCTTCTTTTACAGCAGATTACTATGTTATGGCTGCCTCTAGTCTTTGTGATGAGAATGAGCCTATTTTTTTTTATGAAGCACAAAATTCTAAAAATTGGATGGATGCTATGCAATCAGAGTGTGATGTTATTATGAAAAATGGTACCTGGTCTTTATGTGACTTGCCTCCTAGCAAGAAGGCCATTGGCACTAAGTGGGTATACAAGCTAAAGTGTAAGCTTGATGGAATAGTTGACAACTATAAGGTTGGGATTGTTGCAAAGGGTTATGCTCAAGAAAGAGGCATTGATTTTGATGAGACCTTTGCTCCTACATGCCAAATGACTACTATTCGTAACATTTGTGCACTTGCAGCTCATCATGGTTGGAATGTACATCAATTGGACATTAAAAGTGCATTTTTGAATGGTGACTTGCATGAAGAAGTGTATGTTTTTCAGCCCCATGGTTTTGTGCAAAAAGGGCATGAAAACAAAGTGTGTAGGTTGAAAAAGGCATTATATTGTTTGAAGCAAGCACCACGTGCTTGGAATGAAAAAATACATGACAACCTGATTGAAGATGGTTTTGAGAACAGTCCAACTGAGAGCACCTTATATGTTAAGCATGCAATGATGTGCTTCTGATCATTGTTATTTATGTTGATGATGTGTTGGTCACTGGTCCTCATGAGAAGCATATTGTTGATTTTAAGGCTAATTTGCATGCCTCATTTGAGATGTCAGATTTGGGGCATTTGCATCATTATTTCGGCATTCACTTTATGCAAGTTGATAGTGGAATGGCTTTGTGTCAAACAAAATATCTTGACACATTATTACAGTGTTATGACCTTGAAGACTATAAATCTATTGCCACTTCTATGGAGATAGGTTTACGGTTGAGTCTTCATGATGGTTGAGATGCATTTGATGATGTTCTTCATTAGCAAGTTGTTGGATGCTTGATTTACTTATGCATTACTCGGCCACATATTCAGTTTGCTATCTCATAGATGATAAGGTTTATGCATTGTCCAGGTGTCAAGCATTGGTAGGTGGTTAAGTGCATCTTTCATTATTTGGGTGGTACCCGGCTACTTGGATTGTTTTATCCCAAGGAGGGATCACTATCACCAGATTTACATGCTTTTTTTTACTCTAACTAAGCTAGTTGCTATGACACACGTGTGTTCACCAATGGTTTTTGCTTCATGCTTCGTAGCTCATGCATATCTTGGTTGAGCAAGAAGCAGCCCAGTGTGCCCACTTCTAGTTGTGAGGCTGAGTATAGGGAAACTTTCATAGCAACTATTGAGTGTGTGTGGCTCACACACCTTATGGCTAATTTAGGTGTTGGTCAATCTTCTGTCACTGCCATCTTTACTGACAATCAGAGCACATTGGCAATTGGGAGGAACCATGTGTTCCATGCTCGCACTAAGGACATTGAGGTGCACTATCATTATGTCAAGGAGAGGTTCTCTGCTGGAGAGATTAGTTTGGCATATGTGCCCACATAGGAAAACACTGTAGACCTTTTCACAAAGGCTCTGCCTAGGGAGAAGTTTGAAGCTTTCCGCAAAGCTTTGGGCTTAGTTCCTTTTGTGGATTGATTCCACATAGCTTGGCACTTCTTTATACATGAGTGACAGCTCCTTGTTCACTTCATCACTCTCAAGGGGGGATTTGTTGATATATTTAGGTAGTGATGTGTGTGAACACACTAGGACTACCAAGGCACTTTTTTCCCTCTTTAGGAGGTCTTTTTCCTTTGGCTTGTATATATGCCTATAACCCTAACGATTCACTTATCTTTCTACATTCTCTTGGTAATACATTCAGTATTGTTTGTTGTGCTCCAAGCTTCTTCTTCTTCTTCCTTGTGTTGTTTGCATGCTTCCACAGACCTCAAACTCCAACATTTTATAAAAGATATCTTCATATTTATCCCAAGTGGTTGGTTCTATCTTTTCCTAGTCAATCTTCCTCCACCATCAATGAACAATGTCCATTAAATTGTATGTGGTATGCTGGATCTTCTATTTCTCATCTACAATATTACACAAGCAGAAACACTGCTTCCACTTGCTTATTTACTATTCCATTGCATTGGCACTCACATGTCCATGCTATTTAGGTGGACTTAAATTGTTGACTTGTGGTTTAATGTTCCATTGAATGTGCTCCAATCTTAGTCATTGGAATCTACATGTTTGATGGTTATGTAGATGGAACTTCTATCTACATCAAAGTGCCTACTGGTGGCACTTCCAGTTTTCTAATAACATCAAGGATCATCCAAAGAGTATCCTCCATGCTAGAAACTTTGGTGTTAAGAGCTCATATGTCCTTATTTTATGGCCGCTCAAGCTCAACCTCAACAATGGAAGATCCAATCTCTTTAGGATTCATTCTAAAAATAAAATGTAACTAATAACTATCTAGTAAAAAAATGGAATACCTACTTAATGAAATTCTAACTTTCTATTCTATGCAATGAAATAAAATAATGAACTCAAGTATGTTTCCTAAATCCTCTCTCCATCCCAAACACTGATTTAATGAAAGACCTCACTCAATCCCAAGTCCTACACAAGATTATGTTGTGATTATACAAATTATTGAGGATCCTAAATTACATCACATAGTAGGTGCCATAAACAAGCCTATGTAAGCATATACATTTGTGAAACAATGCTAGATCAATCTAAATAAGTTATAATCCTAACACATGCTAAATGCATCTACAAAGAACCTAAAAATCAACAATCTATAACCCTAGATATCTCTCATGTTGCTCCTATGTCATTAAGTATAATACTTGCAAAAAGAACAAAGTATTATACCTACTTAGAAAACTATAAAAATCATACTTTTTGGTTTCAATGTAGCTCTAGAAGTTGTTCAGAACCTCCAAGTAGAATTAAATCATTTGGAGTTATGTGCATGAACATTTGGACAAAACTCCCAAAGTGTGCACCTATGTGTAGAGGGTTCTAAAAGTGACACATGCTTACCAACATCTCATCATTAAGCCTGACAAATGAAATCCAAATCCGATGAGATCTGGTTCATGAAATATATACTCATCAACTATAATTTGATAAAATTTAATTATAATCCCATAATACATATGAGAGAAATTTCAAAAATGGTTTTTATAATACCTGCAAAAATCTATGTATTGAGAGATTCAAATACTAGTCTATTCCAATACAACAACATGAAAATCACTCTCCATCTTCTCTCAAGCTTCATTTATGAAAATTCATCTCTCACTTTCTCTCTTTGTGAGCCTAAACCAACTACATTTCTGAATGCTGACTGACATGAAGAAGTATATGTATTTCCGCCCTATGGTTTTGTGTAGAAAGGGCATGAAAACAAAGTGTGTAGGTTGCAAAAGGCATTATATGGTTTGATGCAAGCACCATGTGCTTGATACGAAAAGATACATGGTCACTTGATTGCACACAGTTTTGAGAGTTGTGGGACTCATAGCACCTTATATGTTAGCTTGTAAATGATGTACTTATGATCATTGTTGTGTATGTTGATGACATGCTGCTCACTATTCCTAATGAGAAGCATATAGATGAATTTAAGGCTGATTTGCATGCATCTTTTGAGATGTCAGATTTGGGGCATTCGTATCATTATTTGGGCATTTATTTTATGCAAGTTGATGGGGGAATAACTTTGTGTCAAGAAAAATACATTGAGACACTATTATAGACTTTTGGCCTTGCAGATTGCAAACCTATTGCCACTCTTATGGAAATAGGCTTACGGTTGAGTCTTCATGATGTTGGAGATGCATTTGATGTTATTCTCTAATAGCAAGACATTGAATGCTTGATTTACTTATGCCTAAATTGGCCTTACATTTGGTTTGCTATCTATAAGATGAGCAAGTTTATGCATTGCCCATGTGTCAAGCATTCGTAGGTGGTTAAGTGCATCTTTTGTTGCTTGAGTGGTACACAGCTAGTTGGGTTGTCTTATCCCAAGGGGGAATCGTAACTCCTAGATTTGCATGCTTTTTCTCACTCAAGTTAGGATGGTTGCTATGAAACTCATGTGTCCACTAGTGGTTTTTGCTTCATGCTTGGTAGCTCATGCATATCTTGGTTGACCAAGAAGCAACCTACTATGGCCACTTCTAGTTCTAAGGTTGAGTATAGGGAAGCTTTCACAGCGACTATTGAGTGTGTGTGGGTCAAATGCCTTTTGATTGATTTGGGTGTTGGTCAATCTTATGCCACCACCATCTTCATTGATAGTCAGAGTGCATTGGAAGTTGTGAGGAACCCTATGTTCCATCCTCACACAAAGCACGTTGAGGTGCATTATCATTATGTTAGGGAGAGGTTCTCTACTAGATAGATTAGTTTGGCATATGTGTCCACATAGGACAACATTGCAAACCTTTTCACAAAGGATCTACTTAGGGAGAAGTTTGAAGCTTTCCGGAAAGCTTTGGGATTACTTCCTTTTGTGGATTGATCTCTATCCACATAGCTTGGCACTACCTTATACATGAGTGCTAGCTACGTTCACCGCATCACTCCCAAGGGGTATTTGTTGATATATTTTGGTAGTGATGTGTACGAACACACTCAGGACTGTCGAGGCACTTTTTTCCCTCTCTTGGAGGTTGTTTTCCCCCAGCTTGTATATATGCTTATAGCCCTAATGGGTCACTTATCTTTGTACACTTGGTAATTCATTTAGTATTGTGTTGTGCTCCAAGCTTCTTTTTCTTCCTTCTGTTATTTGCGTGCTTTTGCAGACCTCAAACTCCAACACTTAGGAGGTCAATAAAGAGGAATTATCTCTTGAATACTTTGGAATTTGAAAGAAATGGTATCAATTACTTGATTCAAGGGTACCATGGTGTGCCAAGTACTCCCTTGATCTCAAGCATGGAACAAAAAAAGCTTGTAAATACTCATAAAGCAGAAGTTTAAATAATACTTCCAACTGATGTAAATGATGTTTGTAATATAAATCCAATTCTATATTTATCTTCTCCTTTGTATGATCATGAAAATTTTAAATTTAAGTGTTTAATGAATAAATTTTGGGATGTTTTTCCAAAATATCTTCACCATGGTTCACCTCCTCCTCGTGGGAAAGTTGATCATGCTATAGGCTTGCTCCCAGGTACTAAGCCTATATGTAAAACCCCCCTACCAACTCCCATATTCCCAAGAAGTGGAAGTGGAAAGGCAGTTCAAGGAATACCTTAATAAAGGATTCATTCAACCTAGCAAATGACCTTGGGCAGCATCTATCCTTTTAGTTAAAGAGAGGGATAGATCAATGAGATTGTGTATTGATTATTGAGCTTTGAACAAAGTTACGATAAAGAATAAATATCCAATGCCCCAAATAGATGATCTATCTGACCAATCAAAGGGAGCAAAGATATTTTAAAAGCTTGATCCTTCTCAAGGATATCACAATATTAGAATTAAAGAAATGTCTCATAAACAACTTTCAAAACTAAGTACAAGCATTTTGAATTCTTAGACATGCCTTTTGGACTAACAAATGCCCCCGCCATGTTTGTGACTCTAATCAACACAATCCTAAGTCCTTATTTAGGAAAAATTGTAGTTGATTTCGTTGATGAAATTCTTGTCTATAGCCAAGCTAAAATTTTCCATTTAGATGATTTGGAAAAGATTTTCACAAGTTCTAAGAGAGAACAAGTTGTATGGAAATGAACTAAGTGTGAATCATTTTTAATGGAAATAAGATACATTGGACACATTATATTTGAGAAAGGAGCTTAGGTCGATCTTGAAAAGGTCCAAGTTATTCTTACCTGGCCATACCACTTCAAAATTTTTTAGGGTTATCAATATATTATAGAAAGTTTGTTCCAAACTTTGCACAGATCTTGATCCCTTTATTTGAGAAGCTAAAGGGAAATCCTAAAAGCCTTGTTTGGGATAAGGAACATGTTGAAAGTATGGAATTGCTTAAGAAAGCCTTAGCATTGGCCTCGATTCTACAAATAGTAGATCCAAATGAACCCTTTGTGGTTGAAACAAATGAGAGTGATTCTGTGATTGGAGATGTGTCGAATGAGAATGGTCAATCAATTGCTTTGGAAAGTCAAAGGCCAAACTCAACTCAATGCAATTATTTTACCTATGAGAAAGAGCTTTGTGCAATTATGCATGCTCTAAGGAAATGGAGACATTACTTGTTTGGTGCCAAAGTGACTATAATTTTTTATCAAGTAAGTATCAAGTGGCTTGCAAACCAATATGAGTTAACAAATACAAAGGCTAGATGGACCAAGATACTCTAAGAATTTGATTATGAACTCAGATATCAAAGAGGAAAATTCAATGTAGTCGCAAATGCTTTAAGTTGAATGCCTATGTTGAATTTTTTGAGTTTCGCACAAATCTCCGATGATTTAGTAAATTTGATAAAAGAAAAGTATCAAGAATATACAAAGGAATCATGGAAGAAGGATTTAAACCAATGTACAATATAAGTTTAGACACTACAATATTCAAGATGAATATGTATTATACAAAGGAAAGGTATGTGTACCTTCTGATCAATAATTTAGAAGGAAAGTTTTGTTTGAATGCCATGATGCCCCATGTAGGAACTCCTCTGATCTCTCTCAAGGCTTGAAAAATAAGAACACATTAAGTCGTGTGTGCAACTCTCCTCCCATCCATTATATCCTCTTGCACTTGAAATAGCAATAATCCAAAACTCTCTTGTGTGGACATATGGCAATCATGCACACTCATTCCCATTACCATTCAAATACCTTAGGATCTCCCCCGAGCTAGGGACATTGGCTATGACTAGCCCTTGTCCCACACACATGTGATGGTCTCTATAGACCAATGTCTAACACTCTCTCCTCCTTCTAAAGATCATTTTCCTCAATGATCAATGAGGGAAAGTACTTGTGAACCAAAGCTTCTAATTCCCAAGTAGAGTCTGTAAGCTGTAATCCTCTCCAGGCTACTAGATACTCATGAATGACATGTTTTCTTAATCGTTTTTGTATTAGATCTAGTATCCTATCAAGAGCATGATACATGCTATCACTTTCTTGCAAAGAAACAATACCTTCTATTAGATTATCCTCCTTGGAAATATACTTTCTAAGTTTACAGACATGAAACATTGGATGGATGTTACAAATCTAGAGGAAGCTCTAAATGGTAAGCAATATCACTAAGCTTCTTAACTATCTTCCAAGGCCCACAAAATCTTAGTGAAAGCTTAGTACACTTCCTTGTGAATAGTGAATTAGATCTAGCTAGTATGTGAAGAAAAACTCTATCTCCTTCCTCAAAGACTCTAGGAGATCTCTTCTTGTCAACATATTCTTTTGCCCTATCAACTTCTTATTGCATCTTGACTTTAGATATTTCTAAATTTGATTGGATATTTTCTAGGAAACCTGAAGTCCTAGGACATTTCTTTGGCATTCCTATGGTACTAGGAGTAGTGGGATTCATGCCACAATTCATGTCAAAAGGAGAAATTCTTGTCACTTCATGAAGTCTATTCTTATAAGAAAATTTTACTAATGGCAAATAACTATCCCAATCTATCTATCTCTCAAGCACATATGCTCTCAACATGTCCTCTAGTATCCTTTCAACCCTCTTGGTCTGACCATCTATCTGTGGATGGTCACCACTACTCATTTTCAATGACACTTTTAATTTGTAAAATAAAAACTTCTAGAAGTGTCATGTGAATCTAACATTCCTATCTAAAATATGGATGTCAATAACCCATGCAATATGAAGACATACTGGATAAATAGCTCTGCTACCTGTGGAGCTTCTACCATCTCTTGTATGGGCATGAAGTGAGCAATCATGCTCAATCTATCTATCTCTACTAGGATAGTATCTCGCTTCCTTTGGTTCCACAATAACCCCACTATGTAGTCCATGGATGCACTATCCTATTTGTGCTCTAGAATCAATAAAGGATGCAAAAGACTTGGTGTCTTAACCCATTCTGCCTTGTTGACTTGACACATAAAGCATTTTTGAACATATGTGTGGACATCTCTGGCTAATCCAAGCCACCAAAATGCTCTTCTAACAAGTTGAATGTGTTGGAGTTAGACGTCTATAGAAGCACGCGAACAGCACAAGGAAGAAGAAGAAGCTTGGAGCACAAACACACAATACCGAATGTATTAGTAGAGAATGTACAAAGATAAGTAGCCCATTAGGGCAATAGGCGTATATACAAGCCAGGGGAAAAAACCTCTTAAAGAGGGAAAAAAGTGCCCTGGCGGTCCTAAGTGTGTTCACACACATCACTACCTAAATATATCAACAAATCCCCCCTGGGAGTGATGCGGTGAACAAGGAGCTAGCACTCATGTATAAGGAAGTGCCAAGCTATGTGGAAATCACTCCACAAAAGGAAGTAAGCCCAAAGCTTTGCGGAAAGCTTCAAACTTCTCCCTAGGCAGAGCCTTCGTGAAAAGATCTGCAATGTTCTCCTACGTGGGCACATATGCCAAGCTGATCTCCCCAGCAGAGAACCTCTCCCTGACATAGTGATAATGCACCTCAATGTGCTTAGTGCGAGCATGGAATACAGGGTTCCTCGCAACTACCAATGCGCTCTGACTGTCAATGAAGATGGTGGTGGCAGAAGACTGGCCAACACCCAAATCAGCCATAAGGCGTCTGAGCCACACACACTCAACAGTCGCTGTGAAAGCTGCCCTATACTCAGCCTCACAACTGGAAGTGGCCACAGTAGGCTGATTCTTGCTCAACCAAGATATACATGAGCTACCAAGCATGAAGCAAAACCCACTGGTGGACACACGAGTGTCATAGCAACCAGCCCAATCTGAGTCAGAAAAAGCATGCAAATCTGGCGGTAGTGATCCCCCCTTGGGATAAAACAACCCAAGTAGCCGAGTCCCACTCAAGTAGTGAAAGATGCGCTTAACCGCCTTCCAGTGTGTGACTCCTGGGCAATGCATAAACCTGCTCATCTGTGAGACAACAAATTGAATATCTGGCCGAGTAATGCATAAGTAAATCAAGCATCCAACAGCCTGCTGATAGAGAACAACATCAAATGCATCTCCAACATCATGAAGACTCAATCGTAAACCTGTCTCCATAGGAGTGGCAATAGGCTTACAGTCTTCAAGGCCAAAACGCTGCAATAATGTGTCAATATATTTTGCTTGACACAAAGCCATTCCACCATCAACTTGCATAAATTCAATGCCCAAATAGTGATGCAAATGCCCCAAATCAGACATCTCAAATGAGGCATGCAAATCAGCCTTGAAATCAGTAATATGCTTCTCAATAGGACCAGTGAGCAGCATGTCATCAACATAGACAACAATGATCAGAAGCACATCATTAGCACGCTTAACATATAAGGTGCTTTCAGTTGGACTGTTCACAAAACCATGTGCAACCAGATAGGCATGTATCTTCTCATACCAAGCACGTGGTGCTTGCTTTAAACCATATAATGCCTTCTTTAACCTGCACACCTGGTTTTCATGCCCTTTCTGCACAAAGCCACGGGGCTGAAAAACATACACTACTTCATGCAAGTCACCATTCAGAAATGCTATTTTAATGTCCAACTGATGTACATTCCAACCATGATGGGCTGCAAGTGCACAAATGCTCCGAACAGTAGTCATACGGCATGTAGGTGCAAAGGTCTCATCAAAATCAATGCCTCTTTCCTGCGCATAACCCTTTGCAACAAGCCTAGCCTTATACCTGTCAACTGTACCATCAGGTTTACACTTCAGCTTGTATACCCACTTAGTGCCAATGGCCTTCTTCCCAGGAGGCAAGTCACATAAAGACCATGTACCATTCTTCATTATAGCATCATATTCAGATTGCATGGCAGCCATCCAATTTTTTGAATTTTGTGCTTCATCAAAAGAAACAGGCTCATTCTTATCACAGAGACTAGACGCAGCCATAGCATAGCAATCTGATGCAAAGGAGGCACTATGAGAGCCTGAACGAGTACGATATGACAAAGGTGCATCTAATTTGCTGTCACGCAAAGTCTGCACTAGCCATTTTGGCATAGTTTTTGCTTGCTCAATATCAGCTCTCTCATCAACAAGTGCATCATGTAAATCTGCATTAGAAATAGAATGATCTGCATCATCATATGAAACCTGCAAAGGCTGAGAAGTTGCCTCATTAGGACCAGTACTAGACTGTCCACATGTAAAAAGACGCATCAACGTATCATACATGTCTTTGGAGCTAACAGATGTCTCCTTAGTACATGAAAGCAATGGCTGAATAGCATCTTCCACAAAGACAACATCACGGCTAACCAGAATGCGTTTAGTCTGTGGATGATACAGACGATAGCCTTTGCTTTCAGAACTGTACCCAACAAAAATACATTTTACTGCCTTATCATCCAATTTTCTGTGATGTTGTTCAGGCACTAATGTATATGTCAAACAACCAAAAACACGCAGATGAGCAACAGATGGCTTGCGGTCATGCCAAGCCTCATATGGAGTGATAGATTGCAATGCTTTAGTGGGACACCTGTTCAGTACATATGTTGCACACATGCCAGCCTCAAGCCAGAAACTATGTGGTAAAGCCTGACTCTTGACCATGCACCTCGCCATCTCCATGAGTGACCTGTTCTTTCGTTCAGCAACTCCATTTTGTTGAGGTGTTTACGGCACTGTACACTGGTGTTTTATCCCATGTTCAGCCAGAAATGCATTAAAATCAGAAGACATATATTCCCCCCCTCGATCAGAACGGAGGGTGCCCATTTTACATGCTGACAGATTTTCAGCCAAAACCAAAAACTGTTTAAAGCACATGAACACTTTGGACTTTGCTTTGAGTGGATATACGCATGCATGCTTGGAAAAATCATCAATGAAAGTCACGAAGTAAAGGTAATTCCCAAAAGAGGGTGTCTGCATAGGACCACAGACATCACTATGTACAAGCTGCAATTTCTGTGTAGCCTGAACTGAACCATCTTTTGGAAAGGAAGAACGCTGCATTTTGCCCAAAATACAGCCTTCACATACATGTTTTCCAGGTGCCTCAAGCTTGGGCAAAGAAGACACCATATCAGATTTCTGCAGGCGTAGCAAACTAGCAAAATTCAGATGACCAAAGCGTGCATGCAAAAGCTTTGCATCTAACATAGCCTGAGAATCATGAACTGCACATGCCGAATCATTCACAGATCTTTCATAGTCTATGAGCTTATACAGCCCACGACATAAAATGCCAGAAGCAATAATCACATCACCATTTTATAGATCATGAACTGTACACATGTCATCAACAAATTTCACAACCAAGCCAATTTTGGCTAATGCAGAAACTGATAACAGATTCTTCTTGATCCCTGGCACAAATAAAGCATCTAACAAGGTGAAAGAACTACCATCAGCAGTAGTCATAATGATCTTACCAACTCCCATGACAGGATAAGAGGAGTTTTTGGCGCATGTGACAGTATTCCTTGTAGGGGCAGGCTCGAGTGAAGAGAAGAAACTGTGCTGCGAGGTAATATGTTTGGTCGCCCCACTGTCAAAGTACCAAACATCTGAGTCCACTGCAGACATGCATTGCTCATGAGAAGATGGGTCAAAACTGCAAACAGTAGTAAACGCCCATTCTTCTTCTTGCACAAGATTAGCAGACTCTGTTTTTGGTGTAGAGGCTTCTGCAACAACCATTCCAGCCTCCTTTTTCTTTGCCTCTTTTGCAGCCAGTTTTGGACAGTTCTTTATGATATGATCATTCCCTTTACAGTACTTGCAAAACAATTTTTGCTTTTCAGATTTCTTCTCATCTTTATCTTGGTTCTTCGAATGTGCAGCATTTGCAGATTTTTGCTTACTAGTAGAAGAGCTCCATTTTCCTTTGCCCTTCTGACTAGCTAGGAAAGCTTGATCTGCAACACGCATAATGGACTTGTTCTGCCTGGACTGATCTTCCTGCAACAGAACAGAGACTAACTCCTCAAATGATAAGGCATTTGGATTTCCTTTCATCATCAACCGAAGAGTAGAAGCAAAACTCTGATATGAATCAGGAAGACCATTCAGAACGGTCTGCACAAGCAAGCTATCTAGTATAACCTCATCAGCAGAAATCAATTGTTCCTTCAAATCTTTGATCTTCGTTAGGAAACTATCCATAGAATCACCTTCATTCATGTGCTCACCCTCCAACTGTTTTCGGAGGTAAGCAACACGAGCCTCATTCCTAGCTTGGTACAATGTGGTAAGTGTATCCCAAGCATCCCTAGTTGTTCTGCAAGAGCGAATATGAGGAATAATGGCACGTTTGACAGACAAAGCTATCAATGCATGTGTCTGGGCATCTCTGCCATCCCAACGAATTTGCTCTATAGTAGGTGCAACAGAAACAGCAGCACGAACAAGAATCTATGGAATATCATCTTTGACACCATCTTCATCAGCTCTAGCACCTGTATTTGCAGTACCTATCGTTACAGGTGTAACAAGACGTCTTTCAACACCCTGCACAATGTTCCACAATCCTTTTGCAACCAAAACATGTCGCATCATATAAGCCCATAATGGGTAGTTGGTACCATCCAACTTATCCTCAACAGCCAACATACGGAATACATCACTGCTTTCAGCCATGGCCGGTGACTAAAATACCTTGATGCAAAAAATTGACTGTATCTCAAAAAGTTGAACAGAACTGCCTAGACGAGTTCTGCTAGACCTGTAGCAGACTTCGAGACGCTTAAACTGGCGAACAGAAACTGTTATATACCTTTGGCACAAAAAGACGAAATAGCTTGCACAAGCACTGCGATAGTGCGTTCGGAGGCTGAAACGAGCTCACCAAAATTCGTGCGATTCTGAGACTGCAAACGGAGGAGTGTCTACGGCGCCCTAGATGAAGTGACGACCTGCTCTGATACCAATTGTTGGAGTTAGACGTCTGCAAAAGCACACGAACAGCACAAGGAAGAAGAAGAAGCTTGGAGCACAAACACACAATACCGAATGTATTACTAGAGAATGTACAAAGATAAGTAGCCCATTAGGGCAATAGGCATATATACAAGCCGGGGGAAAAAAACCTCCTAAAGAGGGAAAAAAGTGCCCCGGTGGTCCTAGTGTGTTCACACACATCACTACCTAAATATATCAACAGAATGGTTTTGTCAACACCAGGATGCCTTGCACAAGGAACATCATGGCTATCATGCATGACTTTTCTTCTCAAATCTTGGGAATCTAGTATGCAAACCTTTCCTTTCCATTTAACTATTCCATTCTCTATTGAGAAATTGGAATACAGACTTGACTTGTTTGCTTTACTAGGGGATGGAACAACTAAAACTGCCTCATCTCCTACAATAGATTCATCATTGATGGCTCTAATGATCTATAACAAGTGTGGATCTTCCACACGTGCTTCCTTTATTATTTGAAGCAATGAGCTTTCTAGAACTGTAAAGCTCATTTGATACACTACCCGTGATAATGCATTAGCTACAACATTCTCTTTGCCTCTTCTATATAGGATTTCCATGTGAAACTTATGCATGACCTCATCCCAACGACCCTATCTACCTTAAAGATCTCGCTTACTACAAAAATACTCGAGTGTATGGTGATCTGTGTACACCTTAAAGTCTACACTATAAAGATAGTGTATCCAAACTCTAAGAGCATGTACCATTGCATACAAATCTTGTTCATGCACTGGCCAATTGCATTATGCACTACTCAAATTTTTGCTTTGAAACACTATTGGCTTGCCATCTTGGCTCAAGACTACCCCTATGGTTATGCCACTAGCATCTACCTCCAATTCAAATGGTCTCTGTGGATCTACCACTTTGAGTATTGAAGACTTTGAAATGGCTTGCTTAAGAGTATAAAAAATTTCTTGTTGCTCTTGCTCCCATGCAAAGGGTACTTTGTCTTGAAGTAGATTCATCATAGGTGTTGTATTGATGAATAAGATGAAATAAATTCTTGATAGAAATTGGAAAGTCCTAGAAATGACTATAACTACCCCTCATCTTGAGGAGTAGGCCAAACAATTGAGTCTTATTTGGATTTACAAAAAAATGATTTTCTTTTAATTTATATAATACCAATTGTTGGCATAGAAGCAATGAGGAGACAGAGCAGTCAAGTACAATCCGGCATATAAGAGGCCCAATCATTTTTTTCATAATTTATTTTCAATCAAAGTGATTTTCATTAGTACATACCATCTTTGATAGATTAGAATCCATTTTGTTCACGTCAACGAGTCCTCGAGCTTGAGGAGTACTAGAAGTACTTGCGTATCTATTTTCGTAATTTTTTTATTCCGTTTGAGCCCTCAAATAAGCCCTAGAACCTAATTTTTAACTAGGCTAGACACTAGGTCTTGATAGAGCCAAGACCTAGTAAAAAACTATAAAAAGAGCTAGAGAGCTCATTTTTTAGGTTAGCTTGTTAGATTTTTGAACTATTGTAAGAGACTTTTTGAGTAATACAAAGAACTCCATTGTTCATCTCTTTGTTCTTGCCTTGTGTGCATGTGTGTGTATGTGTGTGCATGCTTGTGTGCTTCTTACTCATGCACTTGTGCCTTCACTTGCTCATAGTCATCATAATAGTCCTCATGTCTCCACGGATTGACAATTATGAGGTGGATTTCTTCACATTGCTACTTGCCATTGTGCTAGAGTGACACCAAATTTGGCACTGTTGCCAAGGAGAGAGCTTCAAGGACGAGCGTGTGATGGTAAGACATAGAGTTGTGACGTTGGATTCATAGGTAATATCTTCTCTTTTGCTTTATTTTTCATTATTTTTTTCTTATTTTCATCATCATCCTCCCTAACTCCCACCTCCATCTCCATCTTTGCTAAATTTTCAGGTTTTGGTCATATTTCCTTCCCCACCTCATTTCCCTCATTTCATTTGTGAGAGAGAGCAAGAGAGAGCTTGTGTGCAATCTGTTTCTTGTGTGTTTTTGAGCTTTTGTTGCAAGATTTAGTTGTATCATCATTTTTAGTAGCTTTCGCAGGTACGATAGACCTTTGCACAGGTCCCGAGATGACGACCTCTGTCTGTCGCGACAAACAAAGAAAGTTGGTACATGGCACAATAATCTACACCACTAGAGCACTCCAAATCATCAGAAAGATCCAAAAAAATTGTGTTTTTCCTATCTATCATGATAGACCAAAATCATGACAGATGACAAACAACATCTATCGTGACAAACCCCGTCTATCACAACAGATAGCCCTCATGATAGATCATAGACCCCGTCTATCATGATAGAAGAAAATCATGATAGACGATAAACACTGTCTATCACGACAAACACCCGTCTATCATGATAGACAGGACCCTACAATAGACACCATGTATTGTGACAGACCCCATCTATCACGACAGACAATCCTCACAATAGATGATAGACATTGTATATCGCGACAGACACCCGTCTATCGCGATAGATAGCCATGCACGATAGATAGCCACACTCAACAAACCCTACCTATCGTGATAGATAGACCCCATGATAGACGATAGACAACATCTATCATGACAGACACCCATCTATCATGACAGACACAACCCACGATAGATACCCATCTATCATGGCAGACACCCATCTATCACGACAGACAAGACCATGATAGACACTATCTATCCTGATAGACAGCTATCTATCACGACAGACAACCATGCACAACAGACACCGTCTATCAAGATAGACAGATATTTTCGACAAAATTGAAGGGGTATTTTTTTTTTAAATTTAGGCTAAAAATTGAAATATTTTGAGTCCTTTTACATACATCATTACAAAAGCCTTACAAACATGCACTAAAATCCTATGAGGTTTTGTTTGGCTATTTTAACACTTAGAACCCTAAACCGACATAACTTTTTCATACAAAATCCGTTTTTGTGCTCTAGAGCTCGTTGGAAAGCTCGTGGTGAATCCTTCACGCTCTCAACTATTTTTCTTAAGAATAATGGATTGATTTTCAGATAGGGTATTTCAAAGTTGACCCTAAGTCGGATTAAGAAACCTAGGGGACCATAGAAATTTTTTTGTGCAATACAAAGGGGAAAAAAGGTCATTAAAAATGTTTGAAGTAAATTGTCTGTCAATTGAAGTTAGAAGTTTGAGCTAAGATTGGAACTTTTACAGGTTCATTGAGAGCTCTTAGAGATATCAAAGAAAAGTGTTGGTGTGTGCAGGCTTGGGAACGTGCATCTTGAGCATACAAGTGCAGCGAGGAGAAGTGACTTGAGGTTGGAAGATCTCTCAATTCCCTCAATCAATTCTTAGCTTAGGCTGTGCAATTAGTGGTTTTGATTGATTAGAGGCACGATAGGGATTCTCAAGTTCTAAGAGCCTTTAAATCCTCAAGTTCAAGAATAGATTAATTGTAGTCAAGGTACAACTTAAGGGCAAAGAACTTAATCTGGCTGGACTAAAGACATCAAGTATGGAAAATTTAAGTAATCATTATGGTGCATATTCAAAGAAGGAAATACATCGTAAAGAAACTATCAAGTGAGTGATATCATTAGCAATGTGATTGTACAAGGGTCATTGGGATCATCAATAGGGCATATGAACCTGAGGTCAGGTAGAGACCTAGGGAGAGATCAACAAAGTATTAGATCATTGGAGGCAGTTGTTGAGGTTGTAGCAAGGAAAGGCCAAAAACCCTCACCACCTTGCATGGAAGCAAGAAGGAAAGCTCAAGAGTAACTCTCCTCTCATCCACCCCTACCTCCAACATGTTCAAGCCATTGGCATCAGACACATGCTATGCCACATGCTTGAAAACAAGGAGAATAGGGAGTCAAGGATCCTAGTCCATGAGGAAAATACAAGTAAATGCAACTACTCTACTCACACAAAGGAGAGACATGCATAGGCACACACACACCACTCTCACACACTCACAAAGACACCAATACATGTAAATGTAACTAGTCTTGGAGTAAATGAGAGCCTTCTTCCATTGATAAGAGATATTACATGAGAGCATGTCGACGAAAAGCTCCCCTCTTTACAAAAATGAGCTTCTATATATAGGCTAAGCTCTATTCCCCATGTGCTCTTTTGAAAAATAAAAAAGTGGATCTTTCTCTAACTAACATATCTTCTAGGATATTCTAAGATCAAATTTGTAACAACCAAATCCCAATGAAGGGCATGCGTGGATTTTTACGTGGGGAGTTTCTAGAAGAGCCAAAAAGGTGAGAGATTCTCAAGTCTCCTATACTATAGTATGAGGAAATATTAAAAAGTGTTTTTAGGGGAGTGTTCATATGTGAAACTCAAATATATACAAAAGGTTATTCTCATGGTCTTAGGAAGGGTTCCTATGCACCAGTGTGGATGTGTGCATACCCTACAACCAAACACTAGTCTCAACCATACAGCTAGGTGTTGGGCCCAGTAGTTGAGCGATTACCCATACATTCTAAGTTTAGAAACGAGTGACTCGGAGATGTCTTATAGCATGGAGAGACTCGTAGCTAGCTCAAGAGTGGCATAGCTAGAAAAACCATAGGGCCCTTACAAGATTCAACTGGAATATATCAAGACCAATTCATCTATGAGGATATGAGAAGATATGTTGCCCAAATAAACAACCCAGATCAACCCATTGGACTAGAACATCTAGTAGTCAAATTCTAAAACAGTTCATACATAGATGAAGAAGGAACAATGTATGTGGTCACTAGCCAATCAGATAGGACAGACGAATTTGGGAACATAATCTCAGAGGCTGAAATAGGTGACATACAGCAAGAGAACTTACAAAGAGAGCCAAAAAACCCTCGAGGAAAATCACTCTTGACTAGAATAATCACTCCAAAATGGGTTTCACAGGACAATAAGAGCATAGATTTGTTTTTAAACCGAGAGATAGACGAGGCCTTCTAGAAGTATAAACCTGACCAACATAATGAAGTTGGAATGCTTACCATATATGAATTTAAAGATGCTACTAATGTTAGGGAGATCACCTCATTCGTGATTGCCCTATGCCTACACCTACACAACCCCAATCTGTGACAATTCAAGGTTTTTGCCCAGATTGTGGGAAGGAGCACCTGTTATGTGATTGTCCTAAGAAACCCACCAATATGCCAAAAATCACTCCTATCAATGTCACTGGGTTAGTGGTAGACTCCCAAGTGTGACTTCCACTGCCCCAGTGCAAGTAGTCACGAGAGCTCACACATTTAAGCAAAACCAAGACTTAGGCCAAGAAAAGAGTTATGAGGTTAGTGAGATCGAGAGCCTAACCATGAAGAGGACAAGAGCTTGGAGAGAAAATTGTGAACGAATGAAAAGGAAATGGGCAAAGAAGACGAGCGAACTCAAGGAAAGCCTGAGAGAAACAAAAGCCAAGATAATTGAACTCACATCTCAAACGTACTCTCACAAAACTCCACCACCACCATTCCCATCACCCTCCAATCCACAACCTTCTAACCCACCTCACACAATCTCACCACGAACCAGACACCACTTCTTCTATGAATCGATATTCCCAAGAATTTTTAAGAGAAATTCAAGAAGAGAAATGGGCAAAAGAAAGTGAAAATCCTCCTCCTATTGAACTTGTGGATGACCTACATGATCAATTTCCACAAGACATTCCTTCCATCTATGGAGAACAGGAAGACGAACAACCTAGTGAAAAGTTAGACTTGAGTCTAATTCTTTGCAAGAATTGCCTCATTTCATAGGCCCATGGGAAGCAAAGTTCACCTGTATGAGAGCACCCACAATCATTGTAAGAAATGAAGATTAATTCATACCTAGGAATACGAAGGTAGTGAAGAACATGAAAGTGCAGTGTAATCTCACTTTAGAAGAGTTACTCAAAGTTAAACCAGAATTGTGGAAACACATAGCCAACCAAGTGCCAAAAGTAATGAAACCATGTTCCCAAGTAGGATCTTATATAACAGTGCCAAAAATACCCTTGGACAAGATAGGACACATGAGTGAAGGTGAAGAAGGAAACACCTATCTTCCAATCACTCATCAAGGCTACACCACCAAGGAAATTGTGGACTCAAGTGCAGGAGTTGCAATTGCTACCACTTCCCTATGGAAGCATTGGGGCAAATCAACACTCAGGCCAACGAGAATGAAATTACAGATGGCCGATGGTCACATAGCAAGACCCTTAGGATTGTTAGAAGGGATAACTCTCACTACTTATGGTGTAGAGTTTGAGCATACCTTTGCCATATGTGACTTCAATAAGAACCAAGCCTATGAGATGATTCTGGGAAGACCATTCCTGAGACAATTGCAAGTAGTATAGGATTGGGAAGCCAATTCCTTGTATTTGCAACACTTAGATGTCACAACCAAACTCAACCTCAAGGATTACTCTCATAGAGATGTGCCCCCTATATAGTGGAATCCCATCCATAGAACCAAGGATGACACAAAATTGGTGCATTCCATAGGATCAAGATCCTCATGGATGCATGAAGACACTCACTTATGGATGTCCAAAGTGGTAGTGGAAGAAGAGAAAAGAGAAAAGGCTAGAGAGGTAGGTGCAAAGGAAACTCATAGACCAATACGAGACCCAGTCTATGCACCTGTAGTTTTCCCAAATGAAGAATTTGAACGTCATGGTTGGGTAAAAATCTTAGCAACAGTGGATGTAGCCATCAATGAAGAACAATGGACACCACAATGTGATGAAGATGGCTATGACATTTCAGTTTTTGCCATAGAACGAATTATGTGTGATTCGGTCCTCAAAGAATGTGAGGCTAGTATGGATGAGATCGATCTAGTAAGTGATTCAGATTTAGAATCTATCCATATGGATCCCTTTTGTGCATTAGAATAAGAATTCCTGTATGAAGTAGAAGCTCACCCTCAAAAACATGAAGAGTTTATGAATGATGTGAGATTAACCACACAGATAACCACCAAGAGTGAAGGCAAGAAAAGAAATAAGAGAGAAGCTGCACCAGAGGAGGAAGAATCTTTGTTTGAGGTCCTTGAAAATTTCACAGTATGAGATAGAAGATAGGAAAGTTATGGTAAGATTGCCTAAACGTGAAACACTAGGAGGAGAGGCCTATGATGACAAAGAGAAAACCAAGAAAGATAGAGGAAGAGGAGAAAGAGTTGATAGCCTTGCTCAGAGAATATAGAGATGTATTTGCTTAGAGCTATAAGGACTTAAAAGGAGTAGACCCCGATATATGCTCACATACTATTCCCATGACCTCATATGCCAAACCCTCTAAGTAGAAGCCATACACATATAACGAAAATTATGCTGTCAAGATCAAGGAAGAGATAGATATATTGGTAGAAGCAGGATTTATCTATGAAATCGAGCACACTAAATGGGTATCCCCCATTGTAGTGGTGCCCAAGAAGAATGGCACGCTATGTGTATGCATTAACTTGAAGAAAGTTAATACAGCCACTATTATATATAGTTATCCGCTTCCTATCATTGAGCATCTATTAGAGAGGGTGGCAAGCAAGGAAGTATACAACTTCCTTGATGGATTCTCTAGCTACAATCAAGTGGCCATTGCTCCACAAGATCAGCATAAGATGGCTTTTGCTATGGAGTGGGGCATATTTTCTTTTTGGGTCATGCCATTTGGCCTCACCAATGCGCCAAATACCTTTCAGAGGTTGATGTGTCATGTCTTTAACGAGTTCTTGAGGAAAAACTTGGAAGTCTATGTTGATGATCTTTGTGCTCATTCCAAAATTAGACAAACACATATACCTAAACTGAGACAAATCTTTGACAAATGTAGAGAATATCAGGTCTGCTTGAACCCAAAAAAGTGTGTTTTCATGGTCAGGCAAGGCAAGATTCTAGGACACATAGTGTGAAAGAATAGCATATCCACGGATGAGGATAAAGTCAGAGCTACTATAGAGCTACCTAGGCCAAAGAATGTCAAGGAAGTACAAGCTTTCATGGGGCATTGTGGCTATTACCGATGTTTTATTCACATGTATGTGATCATTGCAAAGCTTTTGTACTCCCTTGTGACTAATTTTGGGTGGACAGATGAATGTGAAAACTCCTACAGACTATCTAACCAAATGGGTAGAAGTAAAGGCCACAACAAAGAATGATGCTCAGATGATGGCTAAGTTCTTATTTGAGAACGTGTTCACCATATATGGGTTACCAATAGAGTTAGTAAGTGATAGAGGCCCACACTTCTTGAATGAAGTCATTGAAAACCTTCTCTAAGAATTATTGGTGATACATAAGAAGTCTACCCCCTATCGTCCACAAGCTAACGGGCAGACTGAGATCACAAATAAGATCCTATGTAATGTGTTGACAAAGTTGGTGAATAATAAACGCAGCTACATAATGGTGTTTGGGCATATTGAGTCGCCTATAAAATGATACTCCAAGCCACACCCTATCAGATGGTATTCGGCCAAAATGTATTACTACCATTAGACTTCTTGATACCCACACTAAGTAGCACAGGAGCATCAGTGGACAGGTCATGAGCTCTCATCTAGAATCTTTGATCTTGAGCGGTTAGGTGAAATGAGACTAAGAGCAGCTACAGGAATATACATGGCCAAGAAAAGGCAAAAGGCTTACTTTGATGCCCATGTAAAGGATAATGGCTTGAAAGCGGGAGATTTAGTCCTAGTGTACACCTTGAAGCAACATGCAAGGAAGCTGGAGAAGCGAGTCTATGGGCCTATGATCATCAATAGAATCTCCACAAGTGGAGCAGTCCAGTTAGCCACTCTAGAAGGTTACATCCTACCTAGTTACATCAGTGGGTGTAGAGTCAAATTATATCAAGAACCCCTAATAGAGGAGATGCTAAATCGACTCAACCTTGCAAAGAAACGTAAAGAAGAAGAAAAACGAATTCGAGAAGAGGTGCAAGCAAAAGCTTTGGAACACATCCAACGAATGAAATTGAGAAGAAAAGGTAGAGATCAACCTAAATCAACCACTCAGGAAGTTCCAAGATATCACATGGCCATGTGTGAAGCATCAATTGTACATTCCCATAGGATAGTTGATCGACGACCCTTTGTGAACCTAGAGGTAGGACACGAAGAGAGTGCAAGGACTGTAAGAGCTTTGATTGACTCAGGAGCAGCCATTAGTGCAGTTCAACTTTTGTACTGTCAAGAATTGCAATTAAAAGTCAATCCTATAGAAGCATATCTCATAGGACTGGGAGGTGTGGAAACCCCTTGCATGGGTGAGGTGGAGCTTCCCCTCCACATTCAAGATGTTCTAATGACAGTCAAAGTGCTAGTGTGTCAAGATGAGGATCTCACCAAACCTCTAGTCTTGGGTCAAGACTAGATCTATGATCATGCAGTCAACCTAAACCTCAAAAGTGGACTTCTTCAGGTCTAGGTAAATCAAAATTGCATCACAATTGAATTAGAAAACCTAGTACTCAAGGAACTAGGAACGATACCCACTCCCGATCCTTCCAGGAACACACATGATGATAATGATGTTATTCTTGTCCAAGGTTCTAGGGTGCAGAAGATTTTCACTCGTGAAGGAGGTGTGGAAGTCAATGAGGAACTCCCATCTTTTCCAAAGAGGATCCCAAGGACAACAAGCAGGGCCACACAAGACACAGAGGAAGCCGATAATCAAGAAGCATGATCAACAACCGGTGCAACATAAAGTACCTCATGGAATGAAGCAGATCTGGATACGCAAGGGTGCACAACCCTCTGTTCTGGAGACAAGATCCCAAAGATGCACCAAACAAACTACTCATTCAAGGACTACAATGAATCCTAGGCATCAATCTAGATGGACCATTTCCATTTGGGTCCCAAAGCAATCAATGAAGGTTGTCCCCAATGCTAGATAGTTCTGGGTGCCCAAGACCTGATTACAAGCTCAAATAGCTTCATCTCAGCTCACAAGATTGAATCAACACTCATAGGCACTCATGGCACAAATCCCAGGGCAAACATCTACACTCCACCCTGTCACATCTCCGATCACACCTAGGAATATCTAGAAATGGTACCCAAAAAGTCCCAAATCCAACACGATCTAATCCAAAAACATTTACATGTCATCACTATCAAAAGCTATGATCCCATGATAAAAGTTTGGAGAATTAAACCTTGTATCAAACCCCCTAACCCAATTTTGTAAATCAATCCACCCCGTAGTAGATGCATTATGAGTATAGTGCACATCCAAAGTATGCATCTAAGGGAATCACTAACCTACTAACTGACACTCACAAATGTCACAAACACTTTTACACATTAATCCCTAACCACTTCGGTTATCATGTTGGTATTGTAGAGGGAACATCATAACATCATGTTTCCTATGCAATGCTAATACGCTTCTCTTCTTCTAACAGAGAAGCATCAAGAAATACAAGCAATATCATGGCCAAGACAACAGGCCCCAGCTCGCAGGCAGGAGTGAGTCAAGTAGAGTTAATATGGTGTAGCTCAATGATGAGTAGCACCTCCTTTAATGTCAATCCGGGAAGACGTGAGGATGGTATGAATACCTTGAACAAGTGATGGCACAAGTGTGTGAGTGAGAAGCACACAAACACACACACACACACATATACACACACATGCACACACGGTAAGACAAAGAGAGCAACAATGGAGTCCTTTAGATTACTCAAAAAGTCTCATAAAAGTTCAAATCTACAACAAGCTAACCTCAAAAATGAGCTCTTTAGCTCTATTTATAGTTTTTGACTAACTTTGGTCTTGTCCAGACCTAGTGTCCGACCTAGTTAAAAATTTAGGTTCTAAGATTATTTTGGAGGCTCAAACGAGCCTTGAAAATTATGAAAATTGGTGCATAAATACTACTAACACTCCTCAAGCTCGAGGACTCCCCGACTTGTACAAAATGGAGTAGGAATAATCAAAAATGGTATTTACAATGGTGTGAAGTGACTAAGATCACTATGTGGGAAATATTATTGCATGAAAAATGATAGGCCTATTTGTCGGATCTCCGTTGACTGCTTTGCCTACTTGGCCCTTCTATTTGCTCTGATCCTCTTCGTTGACTTCCTTGTCTCGTAAGTCCTTGAGTGCCCTGACCACTACCAACACCCCCCCTCTCTCGCGTGTTTCGTCTCTGACAGACCCTTGTTGAGTGGGCCATTGGACGTAGTATTCCACGATATTTTTTGCCAAGTGGTGCTCTACTAGCCTCAGTCCTTTGGCCAAATCAGTGAGTAAGGCATCCTAGTCTACTGGCCCAGGTACCTCTGGATGTGGCATGTGTAGTTTCTTTGAGTGTAGAGCCTGTTCCACAGCAAATAAATGTAACAGATGAGATGGCCTGGGTATGAATATCTCTAAATGATATTCCCAGAACCCTGTGATAAACATTTCTTCAAATGTTTGTTTGAAGCAGGCTGGGAGATATTTGATACGAGCATGCCACGCATATACAACATTGATGGATGGGATGGTGCTCATATCATAGACTAGGTCTTGGTTGCCTTGATTGAAACCTAGGGCCAAACGGTGAGGTTCTTTGACATTTTTAAAGGTTCGGAATGTGACCAACATTACCTCGAATATTTTGAGGCACATCTGTGCCATGATGTCTGGTACATTCTTGAATCTAATTCCCCAGTTTTGAATGGTTGAAATCATGTATGCGACCATGGGTGGGCCATGAGGTGGTGCCAAGTATACATAGTTTAGCCATTTGTGAAATCCTTGGATGGTCATCACTGTTTTGGTGTACTCGGGCCATGATCTTCGTTGAAACACAAGGCAGTAGCAGGGGTTAGGGCATATTAGGGGTTAGGGAATATTATTCCATGTGCGCACCATTTTGGGGTATGTTTCGAGTAGGCGTATTCTCCATGTAGGTTCAAATATGTTGTCGTTTGTTGCACTTTCAGGAATGTTGTCTGGGGCAAAGTGTGTTGCAGAGGTTGGCTCTTTCGTGGTGCGTTGTTTTATCTCAGCATTATAATCAGCCAATAATACACAAAACGGGACATACAAATCATCTGAAGTGCCAATCCATCGATGATGGGATAGGTTTTCGAAGTAATCCGATTTGATGACAACCTCTTCCAGTCGGGACATGGATTGTATCTGCACTGCTACTCTATCATCATGGGTTGGACCTACCTTTTCTAATCTTTGCATCCATTGTGGAACTTCACTCTCAAAGGTATCCATTCCTTCCTCTATTTGTTTACCTCCTGGTATAGGCATGGGTACATAAGGGTCCTCGAATGTCTCCTCTACTTCAATTTGAACTAGTTCCTCCGGCTTTGGCTCCACGAAGGAGAAGGTTGATGGTCATATTGGAGAATTTTATTTTGCAGCTCTGTCAGTTGTGCCCTCAATTCTACTACCTCTTTGACTGTGTCAGTTGTGGTTGCTACTTCTTTTGGTGGCTCTCGCTGACTGGCCAATTGCTTCTATAAATCATCACGCTCTGTTTCTAAGGGAGCATATGCCTCTCGTAGGTCAGCATATGTGTCCAAAATGGTATGTATGTTGTCAAACGGTATGTCTTTGAAACAGTCCGGGTCGATCTCTTTGGGAGATCCTTCCATCGCTGCCTCTATGTTCTCTTCATTCTTTCTTTGCAGTCTTTTATTTTCTTCTAGTGCCACTGACATGTGTTTCCTTAATAACGCAACGTTACGGCTGGTTTTGAGGTTTTCTGCTTGTTGGGCACGTAGCAATTCTTCAAGGTGTTGTTGTGCCTGTGAATTTGGCTAGGGGGGTTGGTCACTAATTGATCATGTTGTGCCTGCAAGGTATTATACTGATGTTGTAGTAGCCTCTTGTCCTTCTCCAGGTTGATGAATCGTTCTTGTAGAGTTTCATGGGTTTTGAATAGGCTCGTATGTTGAGCATCTAAATCTTGATAATGATGTTGAAATTGAGACATACATTGATACAAAGTATTGAATACATTATTGACAGGAGTGGATGCTGGGAAGGTGTTGAATGCAGGAGGGTAGGGAAAAGGGAAAGGGAGTGTGTATGATGTGCTTGAGAATCGTGAAGTGGGTGGTGGGGGAATGGGAGATTGTGGGAATATGGGGGGAGGGAGAGGTGCAGAAGTGGGTAATATGTCCATGAGGTCATGTGTGGATGCAGTCATGGGAGTTATGGTGTACATGGGGATGGTAGGTGTGGTGATGGTCGTGAAGGTGTATAATGGTGTGTGCAATTGTGCATGTGAGCTGTCGAGAAGTGTGACAGGAGGAATGGGATTTTTGGTGACTATCATTAGACTTACATTGTTCGTGGTGATAGTTACAATAGTGGTGGTGTCAGGTTGTGAGGATTGTGACAATTGACTCACAGTGTGTGCCTCACTAAGGGAAGTGGTGACTGTGGCCGTGATAGTCATGTTGACAGTGGTGGTAGGAGGTGAGGGGGGTGGAGTTGGATGGGAGGGTGGTAAAGGTGGTGATGGGGTGCACTTGAGGTGTAGGCTTCGTCAGTGTGCTGAATGGAGTGTGTTGTGCCAGTGGTTGCGGAGGTGGTGCCATGTGGTTCTAATACCAAAATATGTATCTGCTTCCCTCGTCTTGGGGGACGTCTCCCGTGTCGTCGCTCAAATTTTCGTGAGTGTGCAACGGCGGTGTGCAGGGTCTCTGGTACTCCTAGTGCATCAGCAAGCATGTCGAGGGTAGCCCTGTATTGATCATCCACACCTTCTTCTTCAAGTATCTGGTTCATTAGGGCCTTTCCTGCTGCTAAAGATAGTCTGTGTTGTTCCTGGACCAGGTTTATAGTATCATAGTCTTTTTAGTTGCTTCGTATAGGCTAGGGATCCCGCAAGTTATGGAATAATGTGTGTTGCATGCACATGCGGAGGTGGATGGAAATAGTTAGTATCATTGCCACCATATCCTTCAACTTAGTTAAGTTCCTGTTCTTCATGTTGTCTAGGATCATTGTCTCCTTCTCTGTGGGGATGTGCATACCTCTCATTTCTAGAGCCTCCCTTACTAGATTGTTGGTTAATTTAAAGCGCTTCAGTTCATTTGCTCGTGTGAGAGAAGGCAATACAAAGGTGCTCGCCCCCTTTTTATCCTTGTTGGGAGTGAGTGTGCTAATTAGGTATGAACACCTCAGGAAGTCCGACTTTGGTAGCTAAGCTTTGAATTAATCATACAATCTAGCCTTCTTCCATATTGGTTGCAATCTTTCACTGTTTTGAAGCCTCTCAAATTCTCGTGTAAAGAAATGATAACGGCCCCAACATCCGTTAAACTCTATCTTAGCCTCCCATAGATAGGTGCCTTCTCCAAGGGTTCCTGCAACTTCACTGAACCAATGGGAGTTCTTGCTTATTGGCAATGTGTGCCCTTGGGGGGGATTTTGAATCGGTATAACATGTAGTGCTCTTAATGCCAGTGGCCTTTCCTTCAACTCCTCCTGAATAGGGAGACTTTCAATGTCTATTATCTGAGGACTGGTGCCTGCTTGGGAGCTCATTCCTGCAGCCTCAGCCGTGTTGAGGAAGTCGGTCACCGGTTCTATGAGAATATACAAATGAATGTTAACATTGCAATGGACACAAAGCGATCATGTGTCCCTGTTACAACATTAACACGATGAATTGTGACGTAGTTAGTCGGTTAGTTAGTGCTCGCGTGATTGTGAGTGTGAAGCGTGGTTAGTAGATGCAAGTTTCCTATGGGCTAATTGGGGTGGTGAGGTGCAGTATGGGTACAGTTAGTAAGCGGAGGTGGCTTTACAATTGGATCAGGTGGTTTGTTACAAGATTTGGGCTTCCAAACACAGTGGTTGGCTCTCTCTGTTGATTTTGTGGAGACTCTAGAGGGCCTTATAAGAATGTCTACTTGGAAATGAGGCTGTTTAAGGACCCATTTACAAGTGATTCTGCTCGTGCTCATGGACGAACATGTGTTTGTGCGTGTCTGATAAGAGTGGGTATCAGCTATTCGAGTGAGTGAATCATGTTGTACATGGTGTGGTTTATGTGTGGCTATTTGAGCCCGCAAGCAAGCCTTAGGCACCCAAATTTGTCTTGATTGTGGGTCCACCTTCCTTGACTTCTTGGGTACCCAGATAGACTTTACTTCCATAGAAGGGTTCTGTCATTGATCACTAGTATGACGTTGGTTATCAGTGGTGGTCACTTGACTGCAACAAGATGCTCGCTTTTCCGTACCCATACTTGTTTTGGTGACTGAGACACCTTGCTTCGTACTTTTCTTTTGCTTCGGGCATATGACGTCTCCTTCTTCTTTGTTTGATACTCCTTTGGTTTCCATGTCTCCATCTTATTTGGAAAAGAAGGGAGTTCCATCGTATTCTTGACTTCTTTGTTGAGAAAATCATCCTTCTGCATCACATAGTTTTGGACAAGAATAGCATCGTCGTCTTTAGGAGTTGGTGCCTTTCCTAGTTCCTTGAGTGCTTCATTTTCTAATTCAATCATAATGGGATTCTAATTTACCCAGACCTGAAGAAGTCCCCTTCTCAACTTTAGGTTGATTGCATGATCATAGATCCAGTCTTGACCCAAGACAAGAGGCTTAGTGAGGTCCTCATCTTGACACACTAGTACCTCAATTGTCATAAGAACACCTTGGGTGCACAGGGGAAGTTCCACCTCGCCCATGCAAGGGGTTTCCACACCTCCCAATCCTATGAGATATGCTTCTACAAGATTGACACTTAAGTTCAATTCTTTATCGTGAGAGAGTTTAACAGCACTAGTGGCTGCACCTGAGTCAGTTAAAGCCCGTATAGTCCTTGCACTATTTCCTTGTCCTATTTCTAAGTTCACAAAAGGACATCGATCAATTATTCTATGGGAATTTACACCTGTGATTTCACACATAGACATATGATATCCTGGAGCTGCATAGGCATCTGCCCTAGGCTGATCTCTACCTTGTCTCCTCAATTTCATTTTTCAGATGCGTTCCAAGGCTTCGGCTTAAGCTTCGGCTTAAGCTTCCTCACGAATTTGCTTTTCCTCTTCTTTATGTTTTGTTGCAGTATTGAGTCGATTTAACATCTCCTCCGTGAGGGGTTCCTCATATAACTTGACTCTGCCACTGATGTAACTTGGTAGGATGTCGCCTTCTAGAGTGGCTAGTTGAACAGCTCCACTTGTGGAGATCCTATTGATAATCATTGGTCCATAGCCTCTCTCCTCTAATTTTTGTGCATGTTGCTTCAAGGTGTAGACTAGGACTAGGTCTACTGCTTTAAAGCCTTTATCCTTGACATGGGCATCAAAGTATGCCTTTTGTCTTTTCTTAGCTCTATAAATCCCTGCGCTAGCTCTCAATCTTGTCTCACCTAACCGTTCAAGATCAAAGATCCTAGAAGAGAGTTCATGATCTGTCCACTCATGCTCTTGTGCTATTTTCAGTGTAGGTATCAAGAAGTCCAATGGTCATATGCATTTTGGCCAAATACCATCTGAAAGAGTGTGGCTTGGATTACCGTTTTATAGGAAACTCTATATGCCCAAATAGCATGGTGTAGCTATTTGTCCCAATTAGAACGTTTATTATTCACTGATTTGGTCAGCACATTGCATAGAATCTTATTTGTGCTTTCGGCTTGCCCATTAGCTTGTGGATGATAGGGGGCAGACTTCTTGTGTATCACCAAGAACTCTTGAAGAAGATTTTCAATGACTTCATTCAAGAAGTGAGTCCCTCTATCACTTCCTAGCTCTATAGGTAGCCCGTATCTTGTGAACACTTTCTCAAATAAGAACTTAGCTGTCGTTTGAGCATCGTTCTTCGTTGTAGCTTTCACTTCTACCCACTTGGTTAGATAGTCTGTAGCCACGATGATGTATTCAGCATGTGAACCCTTGGCTGGGGGATTAATAGGACCTACAAAGTCTATTCCCCACTTAGAGAATGCCGGTCCACCCATCATTGGTTTCAATGGCATCTCATCTTTATGTATAGGATATTGAGTTCGCTGACAAACATCACACCTCTTCACGTAGGTATGTGCATCCATGTGAAGGGTTGGCCACCAAAGGCGTGCAAATAGTATCGCCTTGATCACCCGATCTAGACCAAAGTGTTCTCCTGCTACACCTTGGTGAGCAGTTTCCAAGATCTTAAGATATTCACTCTCATGGACACATAATCTTAGATATCCATCTTTTCCACGCTTGTATAGATTATACCAATAAGTGAGTAATCTATTGCTTCTTGTTCTAAACTTCTTTGTCTAGCGAGGGTCATCTCTTGAGGGAATGTTTTCATCCTCAAGAAGGCTACTAATGATTGACTCCAATCTGGCACTAAAGTCACGCGATAAAGAGTGGCATGTTCCACTAGGGGTCTAACACGACAGACTGGGCATTCCTTACACAATTTATGGTAATCTGCCTCCATAGTTGGCCAGTGCACTCCGAGTCTCCTTAGTGTTTATAAAGTTTGTGCCTTGAGTAGTGTTGCTCTAATGCACCTACATGTGCTAATTGCAACCATTTAGCGCACATCCTCCTTCACACAACAAGCTAATATCCCTCGATCTATATGTTTGTACATACTTCCTGCCATGATATGGTACTTTTGAGCCTTTACTACCTCCCTATCTTGAGTGTTTATTACTGGGTGTTTAGGCCCGTATGTCAATACTAGCACTAATGTCTTAGCCCATTGAGGTACAACTTCCAAATTAAACAAGCAAGCATCAGGAAGATCATCTGATAGTCCTTGAGGGGCCTCTCCAAATGTGAGCCTCGAGAGATGGTCGGCTCTCAAAAAGTCTTGCCTTTCCTCACCACAACCTCAAAGTCATATTCCATTAGCAAGAGAAACCAACTTACTAATCTACCTGTATTGCATGGCTTGTTTACCAAGTACAACAGTGCTTGATGATCAGGAAAAAAATTTAAATTTATTTGCAAGAAAATAGTGTCTAAACTTTTTAACCGCATATACCATACATAATCCTTCTCGTTCGGTGGTCGTATAGTTTCGTTCATGTGCATTCAATTGTCTACTAACATAGGCAATTGGAAGATCCATATTACCTTCGCCCATAGGTTGTGCTAGCACACATCCAATGACATAATTGGATGCATCCACATGAACATGAAATGGCTTGTTCCAATCTAGTGTAGTCAAGATTGGTGTTGAACATAATCGCCGTTTAAGTTCATTGAAAGATTTCTCACATTCATCAGTCCACTCAAAATTGATCAAAAGTCCGTACAAAGGCTTTGCAGTGATGGCATACATGTGTATAAAACATCGGTAATAGCCACAATGCCCCATGAAAGCTTGCACTTCCTTGACATTCTTTGGCCTAGGTAGTTCTACGATAGCTCCCACTTTCTCTTCATCAGTGGATATGCCGTTCTTTGACACTATGTGTCCTAGAATCTTGCCTTGCCTAACCATGAAAACACACTTTTCTGGGTTCAGGTAGACTTGATATTCTCTACATTTGTCAAAGATTCGTCTGAGTTCAGGTATATGGGTCTGTCTAATGTTGGAATGAGCACAGAGATCATCAAGATAGACTTCCAAATTCTTCCTCAAGAACTCTTTAAACACATGGCACATAAGTCTCTGGAAGGTGGCGGGCACATTGGTGAGACCAAATGGCATTAACCCAAAATCAAATATGCCCCACTCAGTGGCAAAAAGCTGTCTTATGCTGATCTTCTAGAGCTATGGCCACTTGATTGTAGCCAAAGAATCCATCAAGGAAGATGTACACTTCCTTGCCTACACCTCTTTCTAGTAGATGCTCGGTAATCGGAAGCGGATAGTTATCTCGAATGGTGGCTGCATTAACCTTCTTCAAGTTAATACATACACGTAACTTTCCATTCTTCTTCGGCACCACTACAATGGGGGATACCCACTCAGTGTGCTCAATTTCATATATGAATCCAGCTTCCACCAGTCTATCTATCTCCTCCTTGATCTTAGGAGCATAGTTATCATTATATGTGTATGGCTTTTGTTTAGAGGATCTGGCATCTGAAGTCATGGGAATCGTATGTGAGCATATCTCAGGGTCTACACCCTTTAGGTCCTTGTAACTCCATGCAAACACATCTCTATATTCTCGTAATAAGGCTATCAACTCATGCTCTTCTTCTTCCTTCAATTCATGTCCAATGTAGGTGCACTTTTATTCCCCTTCTTCCATGGCTACCACAATTTTCTTGGTGGTTTCCATGTTATCATAGGCCTCTCCTGCTTGTGCATCTCGTTTAGGCATTCTTATCATGATTCTTCTATCGTCTATCTCATACTTTTTGAAGTTTTCAGGGACCTCAAACAAAGATTATTCTTCCTCTAGTATGACTTCTCTCTTCTTTCTTTTCTTGCCTCGCTCTTGGTGGTCACTTGTGTGGTTAATTGCACATCATTTGTAATTTCTCGGTGTCTCTGAGGGTAAGCTTTTACTTCGTAAAAATATTCCTCATCTACTGCAAAAGGAGGGTCCATTATAATTGACTCTAGATCGGAGTCACTTGCATCCTTAAATGCATCAGTGCTAGGTTCACATTTTTCAATAACCGAATCACACATGATTGGCTCTATTGTGAAGACTAAAATTTCATAGCCATCCTCGTCACAGTGGGGTGTCCATTGTTCTTCATTGATGGCTACATCCATTGTTGCTAAAATTTCAGCCCAACCATGAGGTTCAAATTCTTTGTCTGGAAAAACTACAAGTGCATAGGCTTGGTCTTGAATTGATCTATGAGTTTCCTTCGCACCTACCTCTCTAGCTTTCTCTCTTTCTCTTCTTCTACGGCTACTTTACACATCCATAAGTGGGTTTCTTCATGCATCCATGGGGATCCTGATCTTATGGAATGCACTGACTTAGTATCACGTTTGGCTTTATGGATGGGATTCCATTGGATTGGGGGTACATCTCTATGAGATTAATCCTTGAGATTAACTTTGGTCATGACACCTAAGTGTTGCAAATACAAGGAATTGGTTCCCCAATCCTGTACCACTTGCAAGTACCACATAAATGGTCTCCCCAAAATCATCTCATAGGCCTGATTCTTGCTAAAGTCACATATAGCAAAAGTATGCTCAAACTCTACACCACATGTAGTGAGAGTTATTCCTTCTAACAATCCCAAGGGCCTCTCAATGTGACCATTGGCCATCTGCAATTTCATTCTCGTTGGCCTGAGTGTTGGCTTGCCCCAATGCTTCCATAGGGAAGTGGTAGCAATTGCAACTCCTGCAGCTGAGTCCAAAATTGCCTTGGTTGTGTACCCTTGATGGGTAATGGGAAGATAGGTGTTTCCTTCTTCTCCCTCACTCATGTCTCCTATCTTGTCCAAGGGTATTTCTGGCACTATTCTATGAGATCCTACCTGGGAACGAGGTTTCTCTACTTTTGGCACTTGATTGGCTACATGCACTCTGGCCTAACCTTGAGTAGCTCTTCTAAAGTGAGATTGCGCTATACTTTAGTGTTTTTCACTACCTCTGTATTCCTAGGTATGACTGAGAATAAAGATCCATGTGCTTGCAACACAGATAAAATTATAAGAATGTTGGATGTTCTTAATTTCTCCTCGCCATATCTGCAAAAGAGCATGCTACCATCCTACTTTTGCAAAAATATAGAGCTTAAAAAGCACATGGGCAAGCATATATGCATGTATAACATGTCTAACTTCTCCTAAATGCCAAACAATGCATAAAAGAGAGTAGAGATGCATGAATTCACAAGGAAACTTACCTTAAATATTGAAATTTCCACATGCAGATGTGGTGTAGGTGCTAGAAATGATTGCTATGTATCCCTCTTGAGTCTTCAAGTTGATCTCCATCTACATAAAAAAAGTGCTTCTATGTGATTCATTAATAGTGGACAACCAAATTTGAAACTTCAGATAGGTCTGTAGAAGTAATCAAATTATGGCTTCTAACTAGCCAATAGCTAGAAGATTCCATAGCAAGTGGAATCACTCCATTCGGATGCAAAATGAGAGAGATATGACAATTCTACTGATGGTCAAAATAAATTCTTGTACCTTTGGAACTTTCAAATGCTTACAATAGTGCTAAGCATTCAACAAGACAATTCTATTGGGCTGATGTACATGACTATATACTTATGTGTACAAAATATCAAGTAAATGAAGTAGAGAAGTTCAAGATAGGAGGATGGTTACATCCTTTGGGAATCCCCGATGGGAAATGGGAATTATTTCCTTGGACTTTATTACATGCTTGCTTTGAACCCAAGAATGACATGATGCAGTTTGGGTCATAGTTGGTTGATTCCTACTTGAATTACAATTGAAACTCTAGAATTAGCTAAAATATTTGTGTAACATCTTCATTGACTCCCCACAAGACATTATGTCTGATGGAGATAGAAAATTCACTAGTCATTTTTGGAGATAGAAAATTCACTAGTCATTTTTGGAGAGCTAGTTTTAGAAAGTTAGAAACAAAGCTGAACATGAGTACAACCAAACACCCACAAACGAATGGGCAAATAGAAAGGTTCAATCGAATACTTGAAGATATGTTACATGCCTAGATATCTTCAAACCAAATTGATTGGGAAGGCTCTTTTCCTTTAGTTGATTATGCTTACAATAGTGCTAAGCATTCAACAAGTGAATATAGTCCCGTTATGTTAATGTACAATTTCCAACAAAAGGCACCATATACAGTTGGATTCCAAAATGAGAAAGACTCAAAAGTCTTTGTGAAGAAAAATTTTAAGCCATAGCTAAAAATTCTTTGAAGCAAGAAGATACCTCATTCTTTGCTTTCATAGGATACACCCATGTATGACGAGTAGCATCATCAATGAAGGTAAAAAAATATACATGCTTCCCAAAAGATGGAGTCTTGACGGGATCACATACATCACTATGAACAAGCTACAATTTTCTTGTAGTGTGTGTATGAATATGTTTTGGAAAAGAAGCACAATGCATTTTTCCAAGAATGCAACCTTCACATGCGTGCTTTTCAATGGACTCAAGTGTTGGCAAACCAATAACCATTTCCTTCCTTTGCAAGTAACACAAACTATTGAAGTTCAAGTGACCAAAGCAAGCATACCAAAGCTCCATTTCAGCCATGGAAGAAGTATGATCAACTAAGGCATTCGAGGCAGCCCTCTTGTATGTATCAATGCGATACAAACCATTACATAATGTATCAGACATCACGATAATATCACCTTTCCTAAACTCATGAACCATACACTTATCATCAACGAAGTGTACATGAAGTCTAGCTTTTGCAATCAACGGAATTGAAATTAAGTTCTTCTTGATACCGGACACATACAATGCATTTTTCAAGAGAATCATACCTCCATTTTCAGCCCTAAGCTCAATTTCTCCTACTTTGGTGATAGGATAAGAGGCATTGTTTGCACACATCACATGTCCTCCTTTGGGTGCATCTTTCAAAGATGCAAAAAAACTTTTGCATGAAGTTATGTGCTTTGAAGCACCACTATCAAAGAACCAATCCAAATCAATGTCACTAACAACCATACATTTAGCCAACTATGGAAGCGGATGTCCAAAGGTTGTGCAAAGAATGCCCAATCTTTCGCACTAAACCACCGGTGGAACATGCCACTCTTTATCAAGTGTCCATAGTGCCAGATTGGAGTGAACCACTAGTATCCTTCCTGAGGACGAAAACATTCCCTCCAGACATGACTCTGGCTAGGAAAAGGAGTTTAGAACAAGAAGCCCAGGATTACTCTCTCATTGGCGATAATCTATACAAACGTGGTAAAGATGGTTACTTGAGACTATGTGTCCATGAAAGTGAATATCTCAAGATCTTGGAAACTGCTCACCAAGGTGTAGCAGAAGGAAACTTTGGACCAGATCGGGTGATCAAGGCAATACTATTTGCGGGCTTCTGGTGGCCGACCCTTCACATGGATGCACATACCTATGTGAAACGGTGTGATGTCTGTCAGCGAACTCAGTATCCTATACGCAAAGATGAGATGCCACTGAAACCTATGATGGGTGGACGTGCATTCTCTAAGTGGGGAATAGACTTTGTAGGCCCTATTAATCCCCCAGCTAAGGGTTCACATGCTGAATATATCATTGTGGCCACAGATTATCTCACCAAGTGGGTGGAGGTAAAAGCCACGACGAAGAACGATGCTCAAACAACTGCTAAATTCTTGTTTGAGAATGTATTCACAAGATACGGGCTACCTATAGAACTAGTAAGTGATAGAGGCACTCACTTCTTGAACGAAGTGATTGAAAATCTACTCCAAGAATTCTTGGTAGTTCATAAGAAGTCTGCCCCCTATCACCCACAAGCTAATGGGCAAGCCGAAAGCACAAACAAGATTCTATGTAATGTGTTGACCAAGTTAGTGAATAATAAACGCTCTGATTGGGACAAACAGCTACACCATGCTGTTTGGGCATACCGAGTTGCCTACAAAACGGTACTCCAAGCCACTTCCTTTCAAATGGTGTTTGGTCAAAATGCTGTGCTACCTCTAGACTTCTTAATACCTACATTGAAAGTAGCGCAAGAGCATGAATGGACGGGTCATGAACTCTCTTCCAGACTTTTTGACCTTGAACGATTAGGAGAAACAAGACTAAGGGTAGCTGCAGGGATATATGCAGCTAAGAAACGACAGAAGGCATATTTTGATGCCCACGTTAAGGATAAAGGTTTGAAGGCAGGCGACCTAGTACTAGTATACACTTTGAAACAACATGCGAGAAAATTAGAGAAGCGTGGCTATGGACCTATGATCATAAATAGGATCTCCACAAGTGGAGCAGTGCAACTAGCCACATTGGAAGGTGACGTTCTCCCAAGCTATATAAGCGGATGTAGAGTCAAGTTATATCAGGAACCTCTCACAGAGGAAATGCTAAGTCGACTCAATATCGCCAAGAAACGCAAGGAAGAAGAGAAGCGGATTCGAGAAGAAGCTCAAGCAGAAGCTTTAGAACGCATCAGAAGGATGAAGTTGCGAAGACAAGGTAGAGATCAGCCTAGAACAAATGACTATGCAGATCAAGGATATCATATGGCAATGTGTGAAGTCGCAGGAACAAGTTCCCATAGAATAATTGATCGACGACCTTTTGTGACCATAGAGGTAGGACAAGGAACTAGTGCACAGTCCGTGCGAGCATTGATTGACTCAGGTGCAGCCACTAGTGCGGTGAGACTCTCTTACTGTCAAGAATTGAAATTAAAGGTCAATCCTATAGAAGCTTATCTCATAGGATTAGGAGGTGTGGAAACCCCTTGCATGGGCGAGGTGGAGCTTCCCCTCTACATTCAGGACATGTTAATGACAGTTAAGGTACTAGTGTGTCAAGATGAGGACCTCACTGAACCTCTTGTCTTGGGTCAGGACTGGATCTATGATCATGCAGTCAACCTAAACCTAAGAAGTGGACTTCTTCAGGCATGGGTCAATCATAGTCGAATTACAGTAGAGTTAGATAATGGAGCACTCAAGGAACTAGGAAAGGCACACACTCCTGGTCCTTCCAGGAGTACACATGAAGATGACCATGTTGTTCTTGTCCAAAACTATGTGTTGCAGAGGAATGATGTTTGCAAAAAAGGAGTCAAGGATGCAACGGAACTCCCTTCTTTTCCAAAGGCCAGAGGGAGGCAGCAACCAAAGGTGGATCAAAGGCAAAAGAAGCAGAGTACTACCTATGTCGGAGATCAAAAGTACCTGCGCAGCAAAATGTCTCAGCTAGTGAAACAAGTGTGGGTGCGGAAAGGCGAACACCCGGTTGCACTCAAGCCAACCACACGGGCAAAGCCTCTTATTAGTAACCAACAACACGACACTAATAAGAAGTCTTTCAGAAGTTCTTCTGCTAACGTGAAGTCTATTTGGGTGCCCAAGAAGTCGATGAAGGCTAGCCCACAATCAAGACAAATTTGGGTGCCTAAGGCTTGTTTGCGGGCTCAAATAGCTACACCAAGACCACACCCTATACAGCATGATCCATTCACTCGCACAGCCGGCATCCACTCGTTTTCAACACTCAGGAACACACCAAGGCCCATGAGCACGAACAGAATCACTTGTAAATGGGTCCCTAAAAGGCCTCATTTTCAAGCTGACACACCTATAAAGCTCTCGAGAGTCTCTACAAAACCAAGAGCAAAACCCATCCACTGCATTTGGCAGCCTAAGACTTGTAACAAACCCCCGGACCCCATTTGTAAATCCATGACAACCTACTAACCACATCACTATCACACTACATCATTCCACTTAGCTCTTAGGTCTACCGAACTCCTAACCACACACACACTCGCACCGAGCACTTACTAACCCATTAATCTCTCCCGACCCTCATGTTAATGTTGTAATGGGAACAACAACGGTTCTCTCTTGTCCTGTACAATGTTAACACATGTTTCTATATTCTCATAGAGACAGGAAGCAAGAAGTAACATGGCAGATACGGTAGGAACTAGCTCCCAGGCAGGCACCAGCCCCCAAGTTGTGGACATTGAAAGCCTTCCGGTTGAGGAGGAATTAAAGGAACGACCAGCGGCATTGAGGGCATTACATGCCATATCGGTTCAGAACCCTCCATAGGGGCACACAATGCCAGTCAGCAAAAACTCTCATTGGTTCAGTGATGTGGCAGGACCCCTAGGTGAAGGCAATTATATGTGGGAGGCAGAGATAGAATTCAATGGGCGTTGGGGCAGGTATCACTTTTTTACCAGGGAATTTGAGAGATTGCAGAATAATGAAGGATTGAAACCCATATGGAAGAAGGCAGGACTCTACGAGTATTTCAAATTCCAATTGCCAAAGCCGGATTTTCTAAGATGCTCGTATCTGATTAGCACCCTTACTCCAAGCAAAGACAAAAAGGGATACAGCTCCTTTGTCCTCCCGTCTCTCACAAGGGGCAATGAGCTCAAGCGCTTCAGATTAACTATCAACTTGGTAAGGGAAGCTTTGGACATGAAAGGTATGCACATTCCTACGGAGAAAGAGACTATGGTTCCAGACAATATGAAGAACAGAAATTTGACGAAATTAAAGGACATGGTCGCGATGACACCTACGATCGCCATTCATTTACGCATGGTCATGCAACATTTCGCATTCCCCGCACAGGAAAGGTTCACAATGCCTCCCAAAAAGATCTGGTTTAGCCTCTACTTAGCAGATGCCTTTGATTTGACAATCAATATGCCCCACTGGATTATCGACCAAATCCATTTGGCTCATCAAAGGTGGTATAAGAAACAAAAATATGTACTGTATGGATGCTGTGCGCTTACAAGAATTGTGTATAGATGTCTCGCATATGATGTACCGGTGCAAAGGGCTCTCATTTGGACCAGAGCACAGGAGTTTCAACGCAGACTGTCAGCCGCAGGGCCTCCCTCAAAGAAGATGAGAGGCGCCGTCCAGATGCCTTGTGCACAAGCCCGCGGTGCAACCCTAACACCTGAAACAACTCCAAGGCTTCCCAGACGAGTGCAACCATTTACTATCAGGTTACCCAGGCACAGCACAGATGGCCCTAACCTTGTGTTTCCACCAGTACCTACTGATCTGGAATTTCCTCACGGATTCACTTTGGAAGATCTAACGGATGAAGAAGTTGCCAGAATCATTGAAGCTGTTAATGCGGAAGTCGAAGCAGAGTAGGGTAGTGGACAACAAACGGCTACAGAACAACCCCAGCCAAGACAACCAGAAGTGGTGGAAGTGGAGGATGAAGAAGAAGAAGAACAAGAGGATGAACAAGGAGGATTTTCTGATGAGGAGGCGCATGACTATGAGCAAGGAGTTATACAGGAGTTAGAGGGTGCCCCAACATATACAAAGGAGTTGAAAAAGCTCTACGATACCATCAACAGGGTCCAACAACGACATAAGTTATCCCTTGTAGCAGGAAAGGCTATCATGCACCAAATCCTTGAGGAGGAAGGAGTCGACGAACAATATCGTGCCACACTGGATATGATATCTGATGCTTTAGGAGTACCTGAGACAGTGCATACTGCCCTGGCACAATCACGCAGAACGGAAAGAAGATACGGAAGACGTCCCCCACGAGCAGGGAAACAGATGAATGTCTTAGTATCCGAAACACAAGGGACAGCCACGACCACGGGCACAGCACACACTATGCACGATACTGAAGAGACCCATGTGTCCAGTGCACCCCCATCACCCCCCTTGCCACCCCCGCCTCCCACTCCACCACATTCACCTCCCATTACCAATGTAACAACCACTGTCACCGCCTCCGAGTCCACTACCACTACTGAAGCACAAACCGCCAATCAACCCACACACCCTCTCAACACCTCCCTTGTATACACCTCCACTAACACTGTAATCCTAACGGCAGCTACTGACATCCCCATTCCCCCACTCACACTTCCGGGTAGTTCATATTCACAACTGCACACACCACTGTACACATTCACCACAATCACTGCACCCACAATTCCACTATTCACAATCACTCCCACTACTGCGTCCACCGTGGATTTTATGGACATATCACCCTCCACCGCACCTCTCCCTCCCCCCATACGGCCACAATCTCCCATTCCCCCACCACCCACTTCACCATTTTCCAGCACCGCATTCACACTTCCCTTCCCCTTTCCCTTTCCTTCTGCATTTAACACCCTTCCTGCATCCACCCCCATTAATAATGTATTTAATAACATGTATCAGTGCATGTCTCAGTTACAACAACACTATCAGCACCTCGATGCTCAGCATACAAGTTTGTTCAGGAGTCATGAAGCATTACAAGGAAGATTCATTGACTTAGAGAAAGAGAAGAAACAATTACAACAGCAGTTTAGTGCATTGCAAGAACAACATGAGCAATTAGTGGCAAATCCACCGCAGCCAGATGCAGAAGAAAGACAACAAATGGACGGTCTGCTACACTCCCAAATCACAGAGAACCTCAAGCTCCGCCGCAACATGGCTCTATTACGGAAGCATATGTTTGCAGCCCTGGAAGAAAATAGACGGCTTCAGACACAAAACGAAGAGAACTTGGAAGTAGCCATGGAAGGTTCCCCACAAGAAATTGACCCGGAGAAGTTTAAGGCCATTCCCTCGGACAATATGCAAATCATATTGGAAACCCATGCTGATCTCCTCGAAGCCCATGCAGCCTTAGAAAAGGAAAGAGACGAACTATTAAGGCAACTGGCAGCTCAACCAGAACCACCCAAAGAAGTCCCAAACACAGCTGACACAACTGACGAAGTAGCAGCGCTCAAAGCACAACTCGAAGAATTACAAAAGAAAGTGCTTGAGTATGAACGCCAACCCTCCCCCTTGGTAGAACCAGAACCTGAAGACCTAGTACCAATCGAAGTAGAGGAAACTTTTGAGGACCCGTACGTTCCGATGCCAGCACCTGGAGGCAAGCAGACAGCAGAGGGCATGGACACCATTGAGATAGAGGCCCCTGAATGGATGCAGATATTAGAGAAAGTGGCCACAACCCATGATGACGGGGTAGCAGTTCAAATAGCATCCATGTCACGATTGGAAGAGGTAATCATAAAATCCGAGTACTTTAGAAACCTCTCACATCACAGGTGGATTGGCACCTCCGACGACTTGTATGTTCCTTTTTGTGTCTTAATGGCGGATTATAATGCTGAAATCAAGCACCACACCTCACGGGAACCAACCTCTGCCACACAGTTTGCACCAGACGACATCCCAGAAAGTGCCAAGCAGGGAAATATTCGCCAACCGACTTGGAGAATTCGGCTGCTTGAAACCTACCCGGAAATGAATCGCACATGGAATAACATGCCCCTGTATATCAAGTACAATCCCTGCTACTGTCCTGTTTTCCGAAGAAGGTCGTGGCCGGAATACACAAAGATGGTGCTGACAACCAAAGGATGTGAGAAATGGCTCAATTATGTCTACTTAGCGCCACCCAAAGGCCAACCTACCGTAGGATACATGATCTCGACTATTCGGCATTGGGGTGTTAGGTTCAAAAACGTACCAGATGTCATGACCCAAATGTGCCTTAAAATCTTTGAACTCATGATAGTCACCTTCAGAACCTTCAAGAATGTTAAGGAACCTCATCTCTCTGCGCTCGGATTCAATGAAGGCAATCAGGATCTTGTTTATGACATGAGCACAACGCCCTCTATTAATGTTGTTTATGCATGGCATGCCTGCATAAAGTACCTACCGGCCTGCTTCAAACAGACATTTGAAGATATGTTTGTCACAGGGTTCTGGGAATATCACTCAAAAATCTTCATTCCCAGGCCCTCACATTTGTTACAATTGTTTGCAGTGGAACAAGCTCTCCATTCAGAAAAGTTACGTATGCCACATCCAGAGGTTCCCGGGCCGGTAGATTGGGATGCTCTACTCACAGACTTGGCCAAAGGATTGAGGATTCTCGAACATCACTTAGCGCAAGACGTTGTCGAATACTACGTCCAACGACCCTCCCAACAAGGGTCTGTCAGGGACGACAGACGCGAGAGAGGGGGGGGTGTTAGCAGCAGACAAGGAACTGAAGGACTGACAAGGCATGGCAGTCAGAGAAGAGAGTCAGAGGAGAGAGAAGGCACAAGCAGACAAGGGAGTCAACGACGATCTGGCAAGTAGGCCAATAATTTTCTTCATGAAGAAGCAAGTACGAGCATTCACGCAGATCTAGCACTAAGGCAACCCTTTAAATTTTCAAAATCCTTACACAAATTAAAAGTGATTCTCATCACTAACAACCTCTGTAAATACCATGTTCACCTTTTTGTAGCTCCATTTTGTGCAAGCCGAGGAGTCCTCGAGCTTGAGGAGCCTTAGAAGTAGTTGCTTACCAATTTTCATATTTTTTAGATCTCGTTTGAGCCCTCAAATAAGCCCTGAAACCTAATTTTTAACTAGGCCAGACACTAGGTCTGAACAGGGCCAAAGCTAGTCAAAAACTATAAAAGGAGCTAGAGAGCTCATTTTTGAGGTTGGATTGTAATTGAAATGAACTTGTAAGAGCTTTTTGAAAGTAATCTAAAGACTCCATTGCTTCTCACTCTTTGTCTTGCCGTGTGTGCGCGTGTGCGTGTATGTGTGTGCATGCTTGTGTGCTTCTCACTCACGCACTTGTGACTCCACTTGCTCGAGGTCTTCATACCATCCTCACGTCTTCCCGGATTGACATTAAAGGAGGTGCTACTCATCACTGAGCTACAGTTGCTCTTGGCTTCACATCTAGTTCAATTGAAACCACACTCTATGTACACAAAAATGGGTTTGATCTTATAGTGCTTGTTCTTTCTGTCGATGACATACTCTTGACTGGGTCATGTGATGCAAAACTTGACATTCTTATGGCTGATTTTCAGCATACTTTTAATGTCACTTATCTTGGTCTTTTGAGCTACTATTTTGGCATCCTATTTGTATCTATTGAGGGGGGATTGTTATGCATCAAGCAAAGTATGTTGAAAAACTACTTCAGCGTTTTGACTTTGAGGATTGCAAGCCAGTTTCCACACCAGTTGAGACAGGATTCAGGTTCTCAGTTGAGGATTCTAGTGATGCATTTGACACTTCTCTTTATCAACAAGTTGTGGGATGTCTTATATATGCATGCAACACAAGGTCGGATATACAGTATGTAGTTTCCCAGTTGAGTCGATTCATGCATAGCCCTAGCACTAAGCATTTGCAAGTGGTGAAACGTGTGTTTAGATATCTCCGAGGAACTTTGAGCTTAGGTCTCTTTTATGGCAGAGATATTCAGCCATGCTTGCATGCTTTTACAGATAGTGATTGGGCTGGTTGTTATGATACTCGCGTGTCCACTAGTGGTAATTGCTTTTTCCTTGGAGACTCATGCATTTCTTGGTTGAGTAAGAAGCAACCTACAGTGGTGATATCGAGCTGTGAAGCTGAGTACAGGGTAGTTTTCACAACTACAGTGGAGTGTATATGGCTGAGACGCCTATTGATGGATCTTTGCATGGAGATTGATGTTGCTACACATATTCTCACTGATAGCCAGAGTGCTTTGGCTGTTGTACGAAATCTAGTGTTTCATGCACGGACCAAACATATTGAGGTGCATTATCACTATGTGAGAGAGCGTCTTCATGCAGGAGATATTGATTTGGTATATGTGCCTACACAAGATAATGTGGCATACATATTCACCAAAGCTCTTCCACGGGAAAAGTTTGAAGCTTTTCGCAAAGCTTTAGGCTTGTTACCTTGTGGGGGCTGATCTGTCACTCCCTGTATGTGTTCACATCATTCGCTCCACGAGGGTTTGTTACACTTATGTGTGCCTCGAGTAGCTTTGATGTGAACCTTTTCCCTATACATGGGCACTTTTTACTCTAGTGCTGGCTAGAGGTTTTTTCCCCATGTTACCACATACTTAATACGCTCATATGTGGTGGTACTTTGTACTTAGAGATATTATTAAGCTCTTACTTCAGTTCAGTTCATTGTCAATAGAGAGAGCTATTCCAGCCATCGTCTTCTTTGTGTGTCTTGCTGCATTTGTGCTCCTTGTGTGTGCTTCTCGTGTGCATCTCGCACTTCTACACACACCCAACATGGTTGAATGTGTGGAACTATATAATGCTTTACAGAAAGCGCAATCAATGCATGAGCTTGAGCATCTTTGCCATCCCATGAAATTTGCTCTTGTGTAGGTGGAGGAGCAACCATTGTACCTGAAGAAGAAGCTCCATCTATGACAGTAGACTGTGAAGTAGAAGAACCTACATGTCCTTGATCTGCATCTGCCACTATGTTCCATAGTTGCTTTGCAACAAGAACATGTTTCATCATGTAAGACCATATGGGATACTTGGTTGCATCAAGCTTATCTTCAATGTGAAGCATGTCAAACAAGTCACTGTTTCCCACCGTTTCACTAAAGAGAAAGAATGTGATCTTTACTTCAACTAAAGTTGAAATGAATGCTGAAATTTCAACTCACAATTTGTCACTCTGATGATGATTATGACTGCATGAATGCACGGAAGTCAATTTGCACGGTTAAAAGTGCGCATGCACCGTGACGCGAAAAACCGAAACTTAAGGAGTTGAATCTACTATGATACCACTGGTTGGTGTTTGTAGAAATGCGAGAAACACACAAGAAGCACAAATGCAGAAAGACACACGGCGAAGACAATTGGCTAGAATAGATCTCTCTATTGATGATGACTAAAGTAAAGAGTTGAATGATATCCCTAAGTAAAAAGTACCACCACATATGAGTGTATCAAGTATGAGGAAACATGGGGAAAAAACTCTAGCCAGCACTAGAGTAAAACATGCCCATGTATAGAGAAATGGTTCACCATCAAAGCTACTTGAGGAACACAGAAGTGTAACACTACAATTTCATTTTTTAGAAAGACACATTTGTGACATAATACTACATCATATTCATACTATAAAAGTACTACTGAGTACAACAATTCGATATTAGGTTATAATTTCTTTCTAGATAATGCATAGTTCTACATTTGGCATTACCAAATATCCTTAATTTCTACAATTGAGTGTGTTTGCTTGATAGATCTACTTGCATAATGATTCACTCGCACAAATACATTCTTGGAACTCATAAATTTGATTATTGTACCACAAGACTCATTTTGCCATGTTGGTATAAAGCACAATGAGGTACATTATCATTTGTGAAAGAGAGAACACATGTAAATGTTGTGTGATTTATCTATGCATCACTTCCAACCTTTTAGAAGATATTGTCAATGAATAAATTTAAACACATTTTTACTCAAACACTATGTGTCCAAACAACACAAAAAATCATTAAAATTATGTGTCTTGTCCTAGAGAATATTGTTTTTCACCAAAACAATATGTAAAATCCATGGTGTACAATTTTCTTTTAACATGAAAAGTAAAACCACGTCATCATTTTCAAGGGTTAACTATGGGCACGAAACTCTATGTATGTCATACAAATTTGTACTATGCTTCATAATTAGAATAATGTTTTTCACCAAAACAATATGTAAAATCAATGGTGTACTATTCTTTTAACATGTATAAGTAGAAACCACGACATCATTTTCAAGGATTAACTATGGGCACGAAATCCTATATATGTCATACAAATCACTAGCAATACTATGACTTTTTTTATCGCTAAAATGAAGTATAAGTCTTAACTATCATACTATCACGCATCACGTACATTTTTTACACATATTTTGAATAGAAACATCATATGTTAGAAATGTGACGAACAATGTTCTTGATAATTTCCATAACATGATTTTGTAATGTCAAAGATCTCCTTTACTCCATTCTACAAACGAACCAACATTATAGTCAACAGGATTGATGATTCAACATCATATACATAGTTCACTCATGCATTGTCCACATTCTTCCAAGAAACTATCGAAATAAGGCAAAAGGTTTATATTTCCTCAGTGATACACAATCATTTTGTTCTCCGTCTCATTCACAAAGGTTTATGCTAACAAGTATCTAAAATTCGTGCTTAAATGAGTATATGTTCGTGAAAAATGCATATTGTGTATCTTCAAGTATTATATGGAGACGTATTCATGTGCTTGCTGTTCTAGACATAAAATCATATCAAACTGAAGCTGGCGGGTTGATATGTGTACATTGTTCTTTCCTTGACAGTTGTTTATATGTTTAATATTTTTAACTTATGTAAAAAGAAATTTCACCTCTTACAATCAAACTGAATCATATGAGTATCCAAGACTTGAATACAATATTTAGTGTAAGAAAATTCTGTGAAATTTTCTATTGTGAAAAAAAAAATTTATTTGGAAGATCTGTCCACACACGTTAGTGTGGGTGGGTTGGGCCTTCCGCCTCTTGAAGCGAGGGCGAGGGTTTAGCCTCTCTCTCTAAGACAGGCCATATGTGGGCCTAAGGCCAATGTAATGTCTTTGGGTAGTATTAAACTAGATGCATTCAGGTAGTATTGAACCAGATGCCTTCGGGCAATCCTTTCTAGTATTTCCTTCAGGTAGCCCTTGCTTTCTGAGATATGGGCCCTAGGGGGGAGGTGTTCTCATGGGTACTATGCCCATTCACTTGTACAATCGTTCATTCAATCAATTCAAGCAAAAAGGGGGATTAGGCTTCGACCGAACTTCCTCTGTAAAAAATAATAATAATAACGGTGTTTTTCATGGCTCACATTCAGATTATTCTCCTGCATCCCTCATCAAAAGGGGAAATTCCCTGTGAAAATGTGATATAATGACATTCTACTGTTTATACATGAGTAGTTACTTGCTAGATCCAGAATGTACAGTAATGAAAATAAAGCAAATGTTTGGCATTTAATTTACAGATTTTATCATTTTCCAGCTATATATCTGATGCTTAATAGAGCTCTACTTTTTTAGTTTCGACCCTCATCCTTGATCTTATAATTTCAAGATTCTTTTAAGAAACCAAAGACTTTCGAAAATTTAACCCTGATAGGAACCGGTTTTGAATTGATCATTTTAGTTGACTACACATTGCCCTAATCACCTCCCACTTCCAAATGTGACTATATTTCATGTAACTCCACAATACTTTTCTTTCTCTCTTCTCCTATTTGAGCATAGTCCTTGAACGCACAAGCACACACACTCTTTCATGTTAGCATCTTACAGCTACTTCGTTGTTCTCATTAAGATTATACACGTACATAATATTATTTAGATCTTTTCTATTGCTTTCCAACTTCCTTGTCGAACATTTAGGTAATTCCTTTTCTGGGGGCTTCATTCACTCACCATTCCTTCTACGATTCACTTAAAATTCTCTCCCATTTTGACATGGGCTGCTCAATTCTTCTTCATGCTTCGAAGGTGTAAGGTTCCTGTTTGGTCATATCCATCAGTATAAGCCACTTAACAAGACACCACATGCAGGAGACTTCTCCAGTTTCCTAGGAGTCTGAAGTAGCCTGTTCCCTCCATCAACTCGGTCAATGGTAGCAAACACTAATGGCACTTCATCATCCTGCTGTGCCTCATTAATTTGCACTCAAACTAAACTGGTTCTGCTTTTAAAGATGGCATTCTTGCTTGTCATTCACGAATGTCATTTTGCTCCGACTCTGGTGGTCTTTAAAGCTATTGTTCTCATCTTATAAATGTCCTTTCAGGTCTTTCCGCTACACCCAAACATATCACACTTATGATAATACTAAAGGGAATACAGCACGCACCTGTAATATTTTATTACTTGTGCATGCTACTATTCGGCCATCAAATGAATCAACTCATTACAAGTCCATACAAAGCAAAACGGCTATTCTCTGTACAATGCAGACATGGAAGAGTGAACACGGGTGAATGCTAGAATTGCTCTTCATCCTCATGCTGGTTTACAGGCCTTTCTACCACCTACCCACTAGACCCAGCACATGCTGTACTTATTACGAGGATACTAAAGACTATATATCACACATCTTTTTGAAATCTTGAATTTTTGCATACTACAATTTGGTGAACTCATCACTGGATCATACAAGGAAAACAGACATTCTCTGCAAAATATAGACAAGGAGGCGCTCACAAGCTTTACAAGCAAAGAGTAAGCCAAGCCCTCTTCAGCACCTGGGATAGAGATTCAGTTCTGTAGAGCAGTACACTAAATGGGGAAAGATGACATGTTTATCACCACAATATTATGTTTTTCACCTTTTCTTGTACCTTGATATTCTCCTAACTGAAGAATCTAGGACCACAAATAGCATGCACTACGTAAACCTTGTAATTATTGTCCGCACACATTAGGCTGTCTGGTTGGGTCTTTTAACCTCTATAGGCAGGGGTGAAGGTTCAAACCCTCTTTACAACAGGACAGTTGTGGGCCCTAGGCCAGTGTAAAAACCAGTTGTTAAATCAGCTGCCTACGGGCAGTCCTTTCCAGGTGTCACCTTCGGGCAGTCTAACCCCTGTTTGGTGTGATATGGAGGGTCCCATGGGTACTACGCCCATTCACCTGTACAGTTTCTTTGCGTCTATTCAAGCAAAAGGGAGATTCGGCTTCAGCCGAACTCCCTCTTTAAAAAAACCATTATAATTATTCATCTACAGTGATTTCTTACGTTATATTTCTCAGCTCAAACACTACTGGATGCCGTTTCTTGCACATCCAATTTTTCCATTCTTCCACAAGAACAGATAAAAAGGTGAACAATGTAAGCAGAGACAAAAAGCAGCTTTCATCACAAGGATGCTGACAAAAGTTTTGAAAATCTACACTTACCGAACATAAAAGCAGCATTCATAATGATCATACACTTGGAAATATTGGTAATCCATTTGCAATTATCATGCAGGTCCATCAAATACTACCAAGTTTGCCAATATCATCCAAACATCAACAGCACCAAGACATACCAACTAACACCCATTAACATGATGATATGATGTGACCAGCAGAACAAGTAATATCACAGGAAAGTATAAAGCTAAATCCACCAGAAGTAAGAGCAAGTTGATTATCTGCGAGGATTAAGCAGATCATATTCTCTTACCCTTTTTTAAAGCAAGTTGATCACCAGCCACTAGAAGACATGAACAGACACCTACCTACACACCATTTGCAAACATCAGAAGCATTTCTGGACCACTTAAGCCACGCACAAATGGACGTTTACAGAACAAAAAGAAACATCTAGAATCTCACACCCGAATTGTCAATTTTAGAGAGATCTACGAAAGCTTTCACATAAATTCAAACATTTCACGAGGCACACAAAACTTTAAGAACATTTATGTCACCTCAGCAATATCAGTAGTATTACTGTCCATATCTGTTGAAAACAGAAACATACAAGTGCCATTTTACATGGGATTGAACTATATCTGATGAAGCACACCCTTTCAAACTTAACAAAAATTGAAGTGTGCAACCTTCAGAGCACGCAGTACATCAAGATCATGGGTATGTGATCACAAAGAATGTCCAAAATAAAGAGGAAGAGCCAGCACGCTTTATTCTTCCTTATCTCTAAAAACCCTTACATGGCCAGCCATACATCTAGGCAATATGTGATTCTCATTCTAGAGATCAATATACTTGCCTACATGTCAATGGGTTGAGGTCATAACAGCTACGAGATAACTATACATAGGTTATCCCAGTCACTGTTCTTTCCATATTCTACCAGTCACCCTGAGCTTCAGCTCTTTTCTATCACCTCCAGAGAAGAACAGAGCCATATTCCTTTGAATAATCAGCCCATCATGACTATCACGGACTTTTCTGTGGCTATCTCTGATACTCCGCGGCACCCCTTGCCAGCTCAATTTTCGTCCATTGGCACCGACTTCTAGACTATAGCTGAAGTTGTTTGCTTCATGATCATCTCCCATGAAGCGTAGGAATGCCATGTACACAGGAGCCATCCCTAATTGAAATGCCTCAAAATGGAGACAGAAATGCTGCCCAAAACAATTAAAGACCTGTACAAATATCTCAAAAATTAGTACACTTTAAGAAAAGCAGCTGTCCATAGAACAAGCTAATTCTACATTCACAACAAAATTAAGATTGTTATAAAAGCACTTTGCAAGAGGAAGATCTACCGTGAGCATCCACGTTGCATTTTCAACCTCCTGCGGGTTTGATTTCACGTAGCGATGATTGAATGTACAACCGTTATGCATGTCAACTTTGTGATCATCCCTCAAGTGAGCAACCAGTGTTGGAATATCCCCAGTCACTGAGCATTCAGAACCAGCATATGGACAGTTGTAAGGCCTGAACGTACATTGTGCTTCATGTTTCAACTTGCTGTAGTAAGGGAAAATATCTGGGCAGCCAAGTGCTTGATACTTGCAAGGAAGCTCAAGAGACTCTGCAACCTTCTCCAATGCTAGACAACGTATGTTGCCAAGCTCAAATCTACAAGTAGGGCAGCGATTATGGACTCGTACTTTGCAGTTTGAGCAAAGTGTGTGGCCATTTGGACACTGCAAGGTTTTCAATCTCTCTCTCTCTCTCTCTCTCTCTCTCTCTCTCTCTCTCTCTCTCTCTCTCTCTCTCTCTCTCTCTCTCTCTCTCTCTCTCTCTCTCTCTCTCTCTCTCTCTCTCTCTCTCTCTCTCTCTCTCTCTCTCTCTCTCTCTCTCTCTCTCTCTCTCTCTCTCTCTCTCTCTCTCTCTCTCTCTCTCTCTCTCTCTCTCTCTTCTCTCTCTCTCTCTCTCTCTCTCTCTCTCTCTCTCTCTCTCTCTCTCTCTCTCTCTCTCTCTCTCTCTCTCTCTCTCTCTCTCTCTCTCTCTCTCTCTCTCTCTCTCTCTCTCTCTCTCTCTCTCTCCCCCCCCCTCCCCCTCCCTCTCTCTTCCCCCCCCCTTCCTTCTCCCCCCCCTCCCTCCCTCCCTCCCTCCCTCTCCCCCCCCCCCTCCCCTCCCCCCTCCCTCCCTCCCTCTCTCTCCCCCCCTCTCCTCTTTCCCCCCTCCCTCTCTCTCCCCCCCTTCTCTCTCCCCCTCCCCCCCCCCCCCCCCAATTGTCTCTCCCTCTGCCTCCCTCTCTAACACACACCCCCAACCTCCCTCCACCCCCATTTCACACACGCAAGCATGCTCATACATGGGTATATAAATGCAGATTCATAAGCTCAAATTCATCTGAGCTTACAAACAAACAGAGGTCTGGAAACACAACGGCACATACATGCATGCATACATACATGCATCAATCCATACATACATACATACATACATACATACATACATACATACATACATACATACATGTGTGCATACGCATGCATATACATTGATCCATAAGCTCAAATTTACGTGATTTTAAAACCAAACAGAAGCCTAGAAACACAAAAACATATCCCTGAAAAAGAAGAAAGCAAAGATATCATAATAATACATCACAAAGTTGCAAACACACGGGGTTAGACAAAACAGTTTGCATGCTCCTTTCTGAAATATTTCTTAATTTATCACATGAATAAATATTGCATACCTTAGCAGACCCAACATACCATTGCCATGTACATGAACTATACACTTATCACACAACTATTTCAAAAACATTCAACAAAGTAAAGTTAGGAAGATGCACATTGATGAATTTGAGGAAACAAGTCTGCATGTGCACCTTTCTGAACTCGGCCATTTATTTATTTAGCACATGCATCCATACATGTGTGCATACGCATGCATATACATAGATCCATATGCTCAAGTTCATCTGACCTTATAAACAAACATAAGCCTAGAAACACAAAGACATATACATCAGAAAACACTACATGCATATCCCTGAAAAAGAAGAAAGCAAAGATATCATAATAGTACAAAAAAAACAGCAAAAAGAAAAAGAATATGCACAAAATTCAGAGAAAAAATAATTTAGAAAGATCTACAGATACATGCATGCATCACAACTTACCCTCTATTTTAAAAACGCTCAATGGGAACTCACAAAGTTGCAAACGAACAGGTTTAGACAAAACAGTTTGCATGCTCCTTCCTGAAATATTCCTTAATTTATCACATGCATAAATACTGCATACCTTGGCACACTCAACATGCCATTGCCGTGTACATGAATTATAAAATTATCACACGACTATTTCAAAAACATTCAACAAAGTAAAGTTGGGAAGATGCACATTGATGAATTTGAGGAAACAATACGCATGTGCATCTGAAATTGGTAATTGATTAATCACCTGCATATATTTGCAGTGCTTAACATGCGATGCGGAATATATGGTATATAAATGTACCATGCAGCTCCCTCTATTTTCAAGAACACCCAGAGAGATGCATACACATGAATCCAACAAATCAGCACATATATATACTAGCTGCCCTGCTTCAGAAGCACCCTTATTGACAAACTAAGAAAGAGCATGCATTTGACAAACAGCATTTATGCGTACTAATGCCTTTTCTAAAAAAGTATCTTTGAGTGATCTTGAATTCTTGTGCAAGCAATGAGGATTGTTAAAATTAGAGGGAACAGATGTATGAACTTAAAATGAAAGAAGATTTAAAAGAAGCCAAGAATACTCTCTAAATCAAATCACCTGATGAATGGGGGGATACATGGAGTTTGTGCAAACAGGACATTCAAGCAACTCATGGACACTGCTTGTTGGTGCCAAGCCTGTTTTTCCAGGTGCTATATACACCTTTGAGATGGCAATACCAAGAGGATCAGTTTCTGAGACAACTGATGCAGAACCAATGTCACTATCCTGCACAGGGGATTCTGGAACCTCCAGACATACATTGGGTGGCGCCATACTGTGCAAGCATGCAAATAAAAGAACAGTGAGAAATTTCTTATATTCACACTAAAAATCATGGCATTACATTATTTGATCTGCTAAACACCTACTAATCAGAAGATGCTATGTCTAACATTACAAAAGTTAATCCACATGCCATTTTTCATAAAGCTCCAGACTGATACAATATTATATTCAATGTCACATCAATAAGATTAATACATTAACAATTGAATGTGTCTGCACGAAACTTGGGATAATCCACCGGCACAGCTAGGTTAGGTGTAACTTGCCAGCTATGGCACAACAATGATGATGTAAGAGTTGAATTTCTTTCCTAAAAGGCACAACACAATAGCTCTAATGATGTAGAGAACATCACAAATTTAAAAAAAAAAAAAAAACTTTACTTAGCACATAGATAGCAAAGGGAGAGCAAAGTGAAAAACCTAACAGTCAGAATTTCTAGTTGATATAAAGAGCCAGTAATTTCACATGCCTAGAAAAATCCTACTTTTAGGCAAGGACCAAATTCACCCCAAGAAGAATGCATGGTTAGAAGCTCATGGAATTAATTAACCACAAGCACACAAAAATATCAGCTGCATCATGCATAGTGTTGACCAAATACTACAATCTTCTTGTTGACATTGTCAGTACCAAATAGTGGCTACAGATCTGAGGATGAATGCATGCTCCCACTAAGCAACTAAGTAAATTGAATTTCCATCATCACTTCCAAGATGCAGAGTCCACAATCCAAAGCAGACTCAGACATAATGAATCCAAGCAAAAGAAGTAAAAGCAATGGTGATTTTCAATGAATGTTGTTGGTAGTCAGACCAATGGGCTTCAGAAAGCTACAAGACTTGGCATAATGCACCAGTAAAACCAAAAAGCAATATTGCATACGATGGTTGAAAAGCAATTTCCCAATGAAACTGAATAGAGTTCTCATAACTAAATCAGCATGCTTTTCATACATGTAAGCACACCCATCTCCCATGATAGTTTGCATGCTTTTCAACAGCAAGCAAACTATCACTGTTACAATTTAAACACATGAGGCCAATACACAGTTACCATGGCTGCTACATCAAATGAACCAAAGAATGGTTACCATGGTTGCAGTCAAAAGGTCGAGAAACATCAGATAGGGAGGACACATGCAATTTTTTCTTTGGAATAACCGGATTACACTTTTTGGGTCACCAAGCGGATATTTGGGCAACATAGATCCGGTGAACTCCGGTCCTCCGAATCAAGAGCACATGCATAATGGTTAGACATATGTGCAATTTCCAATACTAGATTTAGTTAGACAATACATAGATAAATATAAGGACTATTTTTACTTAGACATAGTATTTTTAATCAGAGGAGAATTATAGTTCCATAAAAAATTATGATGCTAACAATTTCCATGTTTCAATTACCACACGTTAACTTTAATCACCAAAAGCCTTTTGCTTTCAATTCATTTCATTAACACTCGATTTTAAATCGATATTTATATTTTTGTTCAATTATGATCCCATGACACTCCCATGAAGCTTTATATAGGAGAAGACATGGTTACATTGGGGACAAAGCATGTAATAGATCTTTCTAGAACATCTTGTGGCCAAAGTGTATTATTCATTTTCTAGAATCATATTATCCATTTTAGTTCCTTAGCATGCATGTTTATCATTAAAATCTAGTGTTACCACAAAGATGAGTACAAAAAACCTAAATTCTCATTGAATTCGAAGACAATGACAATGCGAAAAGCAAATAGTTATAAATGGTTGTTTGCAAATGTACGTTAGCCTTTCAAGACATTACTATTTGGTAGAATGACAAGGTAAAACATTATTTATAGTCTAGTGGTTGATGCTTTGAATCTCAAGGAGGAAGTCCTGAGTTCAAATCCTGGCTGGACATATCCATGAGTTCCCAAAAATGGGTGTCCATGAAGTTCCCCAAGATGGGTGCCTCTACCTTACGAGGTCGGGGGTGTGTCTTTCCAATTCATTGTACTCTCCAAAAAAAAACATTATTTATAGTGACTAAATAGAACATAGTATCTAAATCTATCTATTTATAGGTAAGCTTACCTATCTATCTATCTACGTACTTGGAATGCATATCAAGAAAACGAACTAATTCATTGTTACAAGATGTAATATAATGCATATACATCGAAGGTGGCAAAACATCATCATTCAGTAGTGAAATCAGTATGATCCAAAACCAAATAATGAAAATGCTAAATACATCACTAAAATAGATTCACGTATAATGTACAATAAAGTCCTCAAGCAGACTATGAAATTGGCACATTGAGGAAGGAAAGAAGTTGACCATCCAACAGGGAGTTGGCGACACGGTCTCAAAGGAGTAAGGGAGACGCAGCATGGCAAGCCATGATGCAGTACAGAAGAGCACAAGGCGCACCTGATCAGAGCATAGTAAGCATGCCGATGTGGAGCAATTATCTGCTGGGTGACCCAAAGGGGAAAAACTGTAGGGTGACACTCCTTTCGGGTCACCCGATGCTCCACCGTACAGGTCAGCAGTTTGCTTTTCCACGCTGGCACAAAAAAGCAAAATTCACCTGATTTCTGGCGACCGGGCACTCCTGTGCCCCCTGTAAGAGTACATGGAGCAACCCACCACAATATGACTCAGCAGAAGAGAACATTATCTAAAGACAGGGATACCTGATCAACAAACAGGTTTTGATAATGGCGTTCCATGGATTCGATGATGTCACATCATACATGGACTACTAGATGTTTGACAGCAGTGCAAGATCATAGAAGAATGAATATGCTAATACAAAGAAACAAACAGACCGCTTCATACAGTACTCTAATGAAGAATGGCAGTTCAGAAAATGTTTCACGCTGATGAACATGAAAAAAGTAAATGAATAGAAACCACAGCCATGCAGAGAATCCATGCACAAACCCTTGAATCAGTAGCAGGATACACTCCAAACAGCCACATGAATCTTAAGATTTTAATGCCTTTGATGCTGTGTATATTGCACATAATGTCTGCAGAATCAGTAGTTGTGTGAGCTTTTACTCTGTGGAAAACATTTCCACTGTTAAATGTTCCTGATATCAACTGAAAGAATATGTTCTACACCCTGCCCGATAGCATTTAGATCCTCTCCCAGAGTTGCTGCAGCCCACATTGTTCTTTCTAGAGACCTGACTGATACTGAGAGTCAAGTGCATAAAGCTGACATACTCGAACTGCCTAACTAGCACCAAAAGTTCCAATATGACAATATGTCATCATGTTTGAGAAAAGAACAAGCCTTACAAGTGCAAACTCTTCATTGAAGTTTTCTTCGAATGCCAAAAACCTTACATTCCGAATTCTGTATGTCTATTGATCTTTAAATCATGTCATTGCTGCATCTGATGAAACTCATTAAGAAGGTGATTTCCATCTTCTCTATAAACAACTTAAAAATTTCAATAAACAAAGGCTTGCAGACCGACCCCTTCTATTTTCCAGAGGTTCTCATCTCTGTTGGAAATGCACCCATCAAGTGCTGTGACCTTTGAATATTTCCCCTAAGCTTACAGAAGCCCAACTATGACAACAACAGCATGCAAGATGACGCATCCAAGCTTGGCTTCCACACTGGCACTAAACCAGCAATCCATGCCTAGCAGTCGTATATACATTCCTGGACAAGCAAGATAACCAGATCCACTGCCTGGATCCTTAAAAACTGACATCATCAGACATAATCTTCTAGGAAGATGAATTTTGCACAACATGTATCAGATAAATATGTTCAAGGATTGATATATCTAATAATTGAAAACAAAAACGGTGATTAAGAGGTCTGCAGGAATCCGCTAAAAATTCACTGTTGATTGGTTGATTTGTGTGCATCACACTCAGAACGCCGATAGAGATATCCAATAGATAAGAATACAAGGCTATCCGTCCCTTGCATTTCAACCTTTGGGGGCATAGATAGACCAAACCTCGCTATTCTGAAATACATAAACAATTCAGTCGAGCCACCCACGTGAATCAAAGCGTTTGACTGACAAAACTTGTTCCGATTTCGTAAGCCAAAAGAAAGTTCATCGAGAGCAGAGGGCCTTGTTTATGAATATGATTCCCATGCACATCATCCCAACAAAAGACTTGCCCTTAAAAAAAATCCTATCACATTATAGCAGTGCCAATCATAAATGCGAATCGACGTGCGCAGATAGATGCAACGCAAGAAAATAAGAAGCGATCATACGAAATATGAACGACAGATTCCTTTGCAATACTCATCAAGAAGCAGCTTTCACAGTATCAATAAAATGCAGGCTATCGAGAGTAAATTTGTCTACATATGAGGGGGAGTAATGATGAAAAATTATCCGAAGTACCCGAACAGGCACACGCACTCCTGTGGTAGCAGAAATTGCAGATGATCCACCGAAATACCCACCAATGCAGTAGTTTAGGTTATTGGAAACGTAAACGTACCAAAACAAGAAAAAAAATTTGTATAGGTCGTTGCCTTGTCAAGGTGCGATATAGTTGGCAAGTCTGTGGAAGGAGGGTTCGATTCTCCGCAGCAACTCAAACGCAAAACAAGAGTCCCTGATCTGTGCCCTTGTAGGCCGTGGCCAAAATACCTGTAGATCTGCTGCGAACCTTCATCCTGACGGACGAAACGCAGACCGCCGGGCCTCACGACCTATTAGCGTTAGAGGAGAACTGTGCCAGGAGAGATGAAATAGAGCTCGTGGACAACAGCCCTATATTCCGTGAAGTATTTCGCGAACGATGTTCGCGTTCAGGAAAGATCTGCAGGGAGAAAGGAGGGAGGGACTACGGTGAGAGAGAAACGTCGTGCCTGTGGGAAGGGTATATGCTTGCGTCTACCACAGCCATGCCGGAAGCTTACTTAGAAAAAGAGATCGAGGACGTGCGGGACGAGTTGTATATGGATGTGGGTCTGATGGATACGCTTCGTTTGCAGAGAGAGAGAGAATAAGAGAGAGCGAGAGTAACCGTGACACAGAGCGCCATAAAACTACTTTCGCAGTTTATCCCTCTCGATCTCTCCGAGTGAAGCGCGTTTTGTAGCAGACCACTTACGAAGGGTGCACTTGATTTTTCAATGGGGATTCTGAATCTCTGATGCCATTAATTCTTTGTAACGTTCTTCCTTCTCCAATAAAATTGAGGGTGCTATTGAATAAATAGATTCATGACTACATTACCTTAGGGGTGCTCAAGATAGAAATTACACAGTTATTTTATGCATCCATCCGTATAAATTCATATATATTCATATATATATATATATATATATATATTATATATTATATATATTTATATATTATATAATATATAGATTGTATGTATTATATGTGTTTATATATTATAATTAATATATAAACACATATAATATATACAATCTATATATTATATAATATATAATATATATATTATATAATATATAATATAATATTATATATATAGTATATATAGTATATAAAATTATATATATATATATATATATATATATATATATATATATATATATAATTTTATTTTTTAAGGAAGTTCAATCATTGATTATTTATTTATTTATTTATTTATTTATTTATTTATTTATTTATTTATTTAGATGTTTATTATGAAGTTTATATGCATGTATTGTAGAGTTATGCAAAGACCAAAATATAAAAGGGGCTTGATTTTGGATTATATATTTAGAATATATATATTTTTTATGAGAAATTATAGGACTTCTCTTCATCTTGATCTTTGTATTCGTTGAGACATTGAGCCATCGAGGTTGTGGGCTGTTCTTTTTGTCTTATTTCTCCTTCATCTCCATGTCACTCATGGACCACACCATGATAATCATCCAATAAAATTCAAAATCTTTGGTGTGCTCATTGCAAAAGGAAAGGAGAACTATGGAGTCGCCTATTGTAGTCTTGTAGTGAAGGCTTCAAATTTTGGATAGCATTGAAGAAGATTCTACAGCTATAAAAGACAAAATGTCGACAACAAATTCTAACAAACGATTAGTTGTTGTTTGAGATATTTCCAAGATATGCACAAAGGAGAAGCTTCGTGAAAGATCTAGCTATAAAAGAGTGTTGTAAAAATTGTGAATAAACTATGGAATTTTCTCTCAAAAGTCCCTAGTATATAAGAGGTGGAGAGGTATAACAAAAAATAAATAAATAAATATGAGAGATATAATATGAGAGGATGAATATAACTTGAAATCTCTAGGGATAGAGAGAGAGTGTGTGTAATCTTCTAGAAGGAATCTGCAAGTTATGTTCATATCCCATAAATATTTGAGTGTTATTTGAGTCTATATTGCAAAACAATGAAATACCTGAGTGTCCAAGAAAATGATTGGCAAGTGATTTGTTAACATCCTTAAATCCAAACTCCTTTGAGAGGCTCTAGATGATAATCCAAACTCCTTTTAGAGGCTCTAGATGATAAATTGATTTCAGCCTAACAATGTATATGCTCTAGAGTTTCGATCATTCCATGGGTTGGTGGATAAGGTTTACACCATTCATGGTATTCAAAAAAGCTTCTACATAGCTCCATGATTATCACATTCTTAATGCATCCAATAATTTATGTAGTCTAAGTCCATAATTCCAATATGAGGGCTTGATACTTGTATTCAAATTCAAGACTTATTTGTTACATAGGCCACAGATAAGCATTTAGAGAGAGAGAGAGAAAGGAAGTTTTTCTTTCTACAATTCTTATTAAAGCCTTTGACCACCTCTTGTCAAAATTAGAGCAAGCATGTTCTTGCATCATGTTCCAAGTTTTTCGATGGATTTTAATAAAGGATTGTCATGTGGATTTGACTTTAAAGAATAGGAAGAAAGGGATCAAATGGATATGAAGATAGGTCCACAAACATTCCTATAACTCTTTTTTTTAATAACGATCAAGCTAAGCTATTGAAGAGTTCTCCATCTAATGGGATCTTCTTATATAGAGTTCTTCGATTTTTACACATTTTTACTTGATCATTATAAATATTATGAATAAATAATATAGATCTCAATATTATATTCCTAAAAGAGATACCCACCAAAAACATATTTTCTCATGTCAGAAGAAGGTTTTACTAGGCATTGTTGTAGCTATCAAGATGTGAATTAGGGGGATGATGTGTATAATATTTCGTATCTTCGTGCATAATACATATGGTAGTTCATATACTATTTCTAAACTACCCATTGTGAAACCTACAATATGTGATCTTTCATTATACTTTCTACATTCTTAGTAGCCTATGTATCTTATTTTGAAAGCCAAGGAGGTTGCATCATGTAAAAAAGAATATCACTCCATAAAAGTTCCATGATTCCCCTTCAAATTGGAACAAGCACATAAATTAAGTGATTGAAATGAATTTTTGACACTATGTGCATACCCATGGATTTTCTAATATGAAAGACTAAGGTGAAAACCAATGCCTCAACGTTGGCACACATTATCATCCATAGTCAACAAAATTATCAATTGCGCCCTTTGTTTGTGCATGAAAGATGACTTTCTTAGTAAATGTCCAAATATGATAATGGAAAGACCAATTGTGTTTCTACTAAATCTTGCTTCACTATAAATTGTAGAATGTGAACCATTGAGATTTGCTTACTTTTTTATTTCTCTTATGGCTACAAGCTCTCGGCATACCTATTTGCTTCATATATGATGAGCTTGTTTGACATTATTTTCTTGTTATATCTTGGACAAGCTTCAAAGTTTGGCATATCCACTTACTATACTCATTCAAAGGAAGTAAGATCAATCCTTGCACATTATTTGTACATAGTTTTACCTTGCACTATATATATATATATATATATATATATATATATATATATATATATATATATATATATATATATATATATATATATATATATATATATATATATATATATATATATATATAGAGAGAGAGAGAGAGAGAGAGATGTTTCCTTTTATGTAATTATTCACAGACACAACTATAGATCAATATTATGAAACATATCCAGCGGGTGTGGTTTAACAAATGTGCCTTGTACTCCTAAGGAGATGGACAGGATTCAAGTCCCGCCTAGGGCTGGATGCCTCAAAGTTCCCCAAGATGGGTGCCTCTACCTTACGAGGTCGGGTGTGTGTGTCTTTCCAATTCATTGTACTCTCATATATATATATATATATATATATATATATATATATATATATATATATATATATATATATATATATATATATATATATATATATATATATATATATATATATATATATAGTTGGTCATAGTATAGATTAGTGTAGAAAGCTTGCTAAGGGCAATGAAAAGAATAAGGAATCCGACATGTCTATTGCTGAAAATTCAGCAAATGCAAAGAATGATGAAGCTAACATTGCTCAAGATTTTTGGGCATCTGTTGTTACATACCATTATGATGCATCTTTGCACTCCGAGTCTCCTTAGTGTCTGTAGGGTTCGTTGTTTTGAGTAATGTTGCTCTAATGCACCTACATGTGCTAATTGCAACCACTTCGCATACTCGTCCTCTTCTACACAACAAGCCAAGATCCCTTGATCTCTGTGCTTGTACATACTTCCAGCCATGATGTGGTACTTTTGGGCTTTTACTACCTCTCTATTCTGTGTGGCTATTACTGGGTGGTTAGGCCTGTACGTCAATACTGGCACTAATGGCTTAGCCCACTGCGGCACCACTTCCAAATTAAACAAGTAAGCGTCAGGAAGGTCATCTGATACTCCTTGTGGGGCTTCTCCAGATGTGAGCCTAGAAAGATGATCAGCTCTCAAATGAGTCCTCCCTTTCCTTATCACAACCTCGAAATCATATTCCATTAGTAAGAGGAACCATCTTACTAATCTTCCTATATTGCATGGCTTGTTCACGAGATATAACAATGCTTGGTGGTCAGTAAAAAATTTAAACTTGTTTGCAAGCAAATAGTGTCTAAATTTCTTAACTGCATATACCATGCCTAAGCCTTCTCTCTCCGTAGTGGTGTAATTTCGTTCAACTGCATTCAATTGTCTACTGGCATAGGCAATTGGAAGATCCATGTTACCTTCACCAGTAGGTTGTGCGAGTACACATCCAATGGCATAATTGGATGCATCCACATGAACATGGAAAGGCTTATTCCAATCCGGTGTGGTTAAGATTGGTGCTGAACATAATCTTCGTTTAAGCTCATTGAAGGAATTCTCACATTCATCAGTCCACTCAAAGTTAGTCAAAAGTCCGTACATGGGCTTTGCAATGACAGCATACATGTGAATGAACCGGCGGTAGTAACCACAATGTCCCATGAAAGCTTGTACTTCCTTGACATTCCTTGGCCTAGGTAGCTCTGCTATGGCTCTCACTTTCTCTTCATCGGTGGATATGCCATTTTTTGACACTATGTGTCCTAGAATCTTGCCTTGCCTGACCATAAAAACGCACTTTTCTGGGTTCAGGCAGACTTGATATTCTCTACATTTGTCAAAGATTTGTCTGAGTTCAGGAATATGGGTTTGTCTAATGTTGGAATGAGCACAAAGATCATCAACATAGACTTCTAAGTTTTTCCTCAGGAACTCCTTAAATACATGGCACATTAGTCTCTAGAAGGTAGCTGGTGCATTGGTAAGCCCAAATGGCATTACACGAAAGGCAAATATACCCCACTCTATGGCAAAAGCTATCTTATGCTGATCCTCTGGAGCTATGGCTACTTGATTGTAGCCCGAAAATCCATCAAGGAAGCTATACACTTCCTTGCCTGCCACTCTTTCTAAGAGATGTTCTGTGATGGGAAGCGGATAGTTATCTCGGATTGTGGCTGCATTGACCTTCTTTAAGTTAATGCATACACGTAATTTACCATTCTTTTTGGGCACCACTACGATGGGGGATACCCACTCAGTGTGCTCAATTTCATAGATAAATCCAGCTTCAACCAGCCTATCTATCTCTTCTTTGATCTTGGCAGCATAATTATCATTATATGTATATGGCTTTTGCTTAGAGGGTTTGGCATCTGAGGTCATGGGGATAGTGTGTGAGCATATGTCAGGGTCCACACCTTTCAAATCCTTGTAACTCCAAGCGAATACATCTCTGTATTCTCTTAGCAAGGCTATCAATTCTTGCTCTTCTTCTTCCGTCAGGTCATGTCCTATGTAAGTGCATCTCTCTTCTCCTTCTTCTAGGGCCACTACTATTTTCTTGGTGGTTTCTTTGTTATCATAGGCCTCTCCTGATTGTGCCTCTCGTTTAGGCATTCTTATCATGACCCTCCTGTCGTCTATCTCATACTTCTTAAAATTTTCTGGGACCTCAAACAAAGATTCTTCCTCTTCTGGTGAGACTTCTCTCTTCTTTCGTTTCTTTCCTTCTTCCTTCGGGGTCACATGTGTGGCTAATCTTACATCATTTGTAAGCTCTCCATGCCTCTGGGGTTGAAATTCTACTTCATGGAAGTATTCTTCATCTGATGCAAAAGGTGGGTCCATAATGATTGACTCTAGATCGGAGTCACTTGCATCCTCAAATGCATCAGGGCTAGGTTCGCATTCTTTTAGAACTGCCTCTCCCATGATTGGCTCTATGGAGAAGACTGAAATGTCATAGTCATCCTCATCACAGTGAGGTGTCCACTGCTCTTCATTGATGGCTACATCCATTGTTGCTAGGATTTCTACCCAGCCATGGGGTTCAAATTCTTCGTCCGGAAAGACTACAGGTGCATAGGCTGGGTCTTGGATTGATCTATGGGTTTCTTTTGCACCTATCTCCCTGGCTTTTTCTCTCTTCTCTTCTTCTATTGCTACCTTACACATCCATAAATGAGTGTCTTCATGCATCCATGAGGATCCTGATCCTAGGGAATGCACCGATTTCGCTCTATGGATGGGGTTCCATTGGATGGGAGGGACATCTCTATGAGAGTAATCCTTGAGATTGACTTTGGTCGTAACACTTAAGAGCTGCAGGTACAAGGAATTGGTTCCCCAATCCTGTACCACTTGCAACTGTCGCATAAAGGGTCGTCCCAAGATCATTTCATAGGCATGGTTTTTGCTAAAATCACATATGGCAAAGGTATGCTCGAACTCGACACCATAAGTGGTGAGAGTTATTCCTTCTAGCAATCCTAAAGGTCTCTCAATATGACCATCGGCCATCTGCAATTTCATTCTCGTTGGCCTGAGTGCTGGCTTGCCCCAACGCTTCCATAGGGAAGTGGTGGCAATTGCAACTCCTACACCTGAGTCCAAAATTGCCTTGGTGGTGTACTCCAGGTAGGTAATGGGAAGATAGGTGTTCCCTTCTTCACCTTCACACATATCTCCTATCTTATCCAAGGGTATCTCTGGCACTGTCCTATGTGATCCTACTTGGGAACGAGGTTTTGCTATCTCGGGCACTTGATTGGCTACATGTTTCCACACTTCTGGTCTAACCTTAAGCAACTCTTCCAAAGTGAGATTGCACTGCATTTTGGTGTTCTTCACTACCTCTGTGTTCCTAGGTATGACTGAATCTTCGTTTCTTACCATGACTGTAGGTGCTCTCATACAGGTGGACTTTTCTTCCCATGGGCCTGTGAAATGGGGTAGTTCTTGTAAAGAATTAGACTCGAAGTCTAATCTTTCTTGAGATTGGGCACTCTCCTGTTCTCCATAAATGGATGGGATGTCTTGTGGGAATTGGTCATGTGCATCATCCACAAGTTCAATGGGAGGAGGGACCTCACTTTCTTTAGCCCATTTGTCTTCTTGAATCTCTCGTAGGAATTCTGGTGTGAATCGATTCATAGAAGATGATGTGTCTGGCTCCGTAGAGTTAGGCACATAGGCTTCTGGTACATAGGCTTCCTGAGCAGGAATGCTTACTCTTTCACTTGCCTTGTCCTTGTGTTGAGTGGCGGGTTCCTTTTCTGATTGTGCAATCAACTTCTCTATTCTTTCTAACAGTCCATCAAAGTGCAACTGTGTCTTTGCTGAACTAGAGATGTTAAATAGGCGACTGGCCTCAAACATGGTCTGAGCCAATTCCACCATCTTAGCACAAATTTTGGTTCGTTCTAACTCTAGTTCTGCTCTTGGGTAACACTTTTCATGATCAGTTACGTTTGGCCCTTCTTGGATTCTGGCCTGATATGCTTTAAGCATCATATTAAGGTCTTTGGGAGTGGGATCTGCTAGGACTGATCCTACTCTAGGGGGTGGTGGAATTAGTTGAGGCGGGTCGGAAGGTGGCAGGTCGGATGGAGTTGGGAATGGTGGAGGTGATGGAGGTGGGGCAGTGTGAGAGGGAGTTTGAGCTGTGAGTTCAGTTATCCTGGCCTTTGTTTCTCTCAAGCTTTCCTCGAGTTCACTCATCTTTTTTGCCCATTGTCTTTTCATTCTTTCACGACTATCTCTCCAAGCTCTAGTCCTTTTCTTGGTTATGCTCTCAGTTTCACTAGCCTCTGGGCTCTTTTCCTGGCCTACGCTTTGGTTCTGTTGCAGGGCTTGGGCTCTAGTGAGTACTTGTACCGGTGCAGTGGAAGTCACACTCCCTGTGGAGTCTACTACTAACCCAATAACGTTGATAGGAGTGATTTTTGGCATATTATTGGGGTTCTTTGGGCAATCTCATAAGAGATGCTCCTTTCCACATTCTTGGCAAAAGCCCTGGATCGTCACTGACTGGGGTTGTGTAGGTGGAGGTAAGGGACAATCACGAATGAGGTGATCTCCCTGACATCTGTAGCATGGTCCTCTAGGGAATGGGGGTCTTACCTGCCTAGGTTGAGGTCTAGGATTGGGGTTTGCGTACATGACGTTTGTGTAATCTGACTCCCAACTAGGTTCATTTGGCTCTTCACTATAGTAGGACTCACCATGTTCAGGAGATTGCATGTAGTAAGCATGGGGGCTATCGACATGTGTAGAATCGAAGCTATGGTCACTGGGGTCATTTTCAGAAAGCAGTGGTGTTACAGGGACTATAGCTCTATTCAGGTTTTCTTCTGCTGCTGCATATTTTACTGGGATCACGTTGGATGGAGCTGGAGGTTGTTGGGCTAACACAGGCTAAGGCCTTTGTTGGTTTTGGTATTGTGGTTGGTAGGTTTGTTGAGGCCTAGCATATTGCTGTGGTGGATTCTTGTATCTTCCCTGCTGAGGGTAGGGTTGCCTAGCCGCCTGCTTGTTGTATGGGCAATCTTGCGCGGTGTGATTGGTGTACCTTCGTTCTATGGTGCAGTACTGGCTACTAGGATTCACTTGGGGTTGAGCCATGATGGGACACACGTTCGCCATATGGTCACCACCACAAGTATGGCACCTTTTCACAGGGGCAAACCTTGGGATTTGTTTGTTAGTGACACCTAATTTCTGAGCTACTTTCTCTGCAAGTTCCTCAATTGATGTGGATTGCGTGGAAGAGAGGTTAGAGGCACTATCTGAATCTTTGTATATCTTGGAAAGCTCTAACTCCTCCCCTAGGTTATCCTCGATGTCAATGCACATGCGCACACACTCTTCTATGGTCCTAGGGTCCTTCAAGTACACATAAGATCTCAATTTAGTACTTAGCAATCCATCCAAGAATAAAGCCACTTGCTTAGCTGGTGTGGGTAGCTCCGAAACAGGGCATCTTTCTAAGTATTGCCTAAATCTTCTTCCTGCAAGTCTCACGGTTTCTTGAGGGGTTTGCTTGAAGCTGTGAATCAGCGAGGAGGTATTATGCCTTATGCCACTCTTAGAGAATTCAATAATGAAAGCCTCTAGGAGTTGGTCTATGCTCCTGAACTGCCTCTCATTTAGTGGCTGAAACCATGTCAGGGCAGTGTTCCTAAGGGTCAGACCAAAGGCATTGTACTGCGTGAATAGATCCTCCACTTGTTCAGCTCTCAAGACTTGCCTAAACTCAGCCACATGATCGTATGGATCTTCAGTGCCATCGAAGTAGTTCTTCATGGACTTAACTAGCTGAGTCGGTCTAAGAGTCCTTGTGTGCTCTCTCGGTCGTGGTAGAGGGAACTCATCCGCATTTCTTTGATTCCTGTGAGCTCTAAGTATCTCAGGTTCTACTCTATTTGTTTCCGTCCTCGTTCTTTCTCTGCCCACTGGGTTGGCAAAGCTTACTTCTGGTCTATCTCTACTTCTGCCTCTTTGCATTCCATGAGCTTGGGATGTTCCAGCACCAGGGTGACCATAGGACACATTCGATCTTGGTTGGGAAAAAATAATTTCACCTTTCCAAGTGTAAGCATGCCTATCATTTTCTGTAACCACAAAGATCCTCTCCGAAGCGTGATCTAAGTAGGTCACTCTACCTGGGCTATCAGGATCCTTAAACTCATAGATCATGATTGTTCCTATATCAGTTGGCTGATCAGATTTATACCTCCAAAAGGCTTCGTCAGTTTCTCGATTGAGGAGCAAATCTATGCTCTTATTATCATGGGGAATCCACTCCGGTGTGATAATCCTAGTGAGAACCGATTTACCTCGAGGGGTTCTAGGTTCTGCACCCATGTTTCCTTGCTCCAGGTCACCTAAGTCTGCTTCGGGGATCACATTTCCAAATTCGTCCGTCCTATCTGGGTGACTGGTGACTACGTATATGGTTCCTTCTTTGTCCAAGTATGCTCCATTTTCAAACTTGACAGCTGGGTGCTCTAATCCAATGGATTGATCAGGATTCTTAATCTGTACCACAGATCTTCCTAGGCCGTCCTCATAGATGCTGGCACCTAATCGGTTGGTCCTAAGGTATTCCAACTGCGTTTTGTAAGGGCCTTCTACCCTGTGCAAGTATGGCACTCCTGAACTTCCCGTAGGTCTGTCCATGCCTTGAGACATCTCTGATTCACTAGTCTCAGAACTTGGGTAATGCGAGTGGTGACTCAACTGCTGGGCCCAAGACCTTGCAGTATGATTGACACTAGCCTCTGAAGACCTAAGGCTTTGTCTATCCCTTACTAGATGCCGTCTTGATCTAAGGTTCATATGCCTAGTTAAGTAGCCCAATTTTTGCCCAGAGTACAACCTCGTTGCCGATCAATTGGTATCAGTCACTTGATTCTTTTTAGTTATTTATCGTGTTTAAGGTCTTGTCTGATATTACGTCGTCAGGAATACTTGAATGTTCTTCGTACTTTTAGGTTGATCGTTCCACGTTAAACTCTTTTCCTTTAGGATTCTCAATCGTACAAAGATTATGTAGTTATCTTGAACTTTGAGTATTTAGGTAGTCTTCAACTTGATAGATGCCTATCGCCGCCCTGGCTTACTCCTATCACTAGTCGTTCTTAGCCTACGCTAGGAATTGACAAAGGGAGTTGAGAATTTCCAACCTTTTGTTTCCTTCTTGGTTGCCCTTGAGTGCCCAGGAAGCGTGTTCCCAAGCTTGCACTTACTCTTGCTTAGAATGCCCTTCGATGCTCTCAATAGATCTGTAAGAGTTCCAAAGTTAGCTCAAGACCAATTTGCACTGTGAGTTTTTGAAAAACAATTCTAGAGATCCCTAAATTTTGTTCCCCCTGGGTATGGTCAACTTCAAAATACCCAATCTAATAATCCTGATCTTAATTTAACTATAACCAGTCGATGTTTTGGTTGTGCTCCCCACGAGCTTTCCAACAAAACAAGAATCACAGCAAACGGATTTCGTATGAGAGAGTTATGTCAGTTCAGGGTTCTGGTGCTAAAACAGGGTTCAAACAGGCTAACAGATCACAGGATTTTTCTCAAAAGCACATGTGTAGGGACCTCACAACTCACTAATTGCTAGACCAATATGCCCAAAAACTATCCCCAAAGCTTAGAATAAAAAACCCTAATTTTTTGGCCGAAAAGCCTGTCAATCGCAATCGACAGGTCTGTCAATCGCGATTAACAGAGGTGTCCGTCGGGGCCTGTCGGTCGCGATCGACACGTCAGTCGCAATTGACAGTGTCAATCGCGATCGACAGAGTCGGTCGTGAGTCCTGTCAATCGCGATTGATGGTGTCAATCGCGATCGACACTTTTTCCGGGTTTTTCGCCGTGATTTCAATCAATCGGGGATGTGTTCGTCGCGATGGACACGTGGCTACGCGTAAAAGTGACTGACAGAGGTGTCGGTCGTGGCTGTCGATCACGATCGACGGTGTCAATCGCGATTGACAGGGTCCTACGTGGCAGTCTGTCGGTCGTGAAGTCTGTCGGTCGCGATCGACAGAGTCTGTCGGTCGCGATTGACAGGGTCTGTCGGTCGCGATTGACAGAGGCTATCGGTCACGATTGACAGAAAAACACGGAATTTTTCTACTGTTTTAGGTGATTTGGGATGTGCTCATCATGCTTGTGCTAGTGGTGAACTTTGTTTTACCAAATGATCGAATTTTCTATCGATCGGGATCGACAGAGGCTGGCGACTGCGAGACAGATTCGACGAGTTTCGTACCTGCGCAGAGTGCTGGGGATGATGATTCAGCAAGAACCTGCAGAATGCTCAAAAAACATGCAAAAAACAACGCACGCAATATCGCTCTCTCACTCTCTCTCACAAGTGAAATGAGGGAAATGAGGTGGAGATGGTGATATGATCAAAACTGAAAATTTCCGTGATGATGGAGATGGAGGTGGGAGATGGTGATGATGATGATGGTGATGAAAGATGGTGAAGAAAAACAAGAAATTAGATGAAAGTGAAGAAAATACCTACAACTCCAATGCGTCAACTCTACGTCTTACCATCACACGCTCGTCCTCAAAGTTTGATCCCCGGCAACGGCGCCAAAATTTGGTGTAGCTCAGTGATGAGTAGCACCTCCTTTAATGTCAATCCGGGAAGACGTGAGGATGGTATGAAGACCTCGAGCAAGTGGAGTCACAAGTGCGTGAGTGAGAAGCACACAAGCATGCACACACATACACGCACACGCGCACACATGGCAAGACAAAGAGTGAGAAGCAATGGAGTCTTTAGATTACTTTCAAAAAGCTCTTACAAGTTCATTTCAATTACAATCCAACCTCAAAAATGAGCTCTCTAGCTCCTTTTATAGTTTTTGACTAGCTTTGGCCCTGTTCAGACCTAGTGTCCGGCCTAGTTAAAAATTAGGTTTCAGGGCTTATTTGAGGGCTCAAACAAGATGTAAAAAATACGAAAATTGGTAAGCAACTACTTCTAAGGCTCCTCAAGCTCGAGGACTCCTCGGCTTGCACAAAATGGAGCTACAAAAAGGTGAACATGGTATTTACAGGGGTTGTTAGTGATGAGAAGCACTTTTAATTTGTGTAAGGATTTTGAAAATTTAAAGGGTTGCCTTAGTGCTAGATCTGCGTGAATGCTCGTACTTGCTTCTTCATGAAGAAAATTATTGGCCTACTTGCCAGATCGTCGTTGACTCCCTTGTCTGCTTGTGCCTTCTCTCTCCTCTGACTCTCTTCTCTGACTGCCATGCCTTGTCAGTCCTTCAGTTCCTTGTCTGCTGCTAACAGCAGCCAAGTGCTTATCTATTTTATCATACCATGCATGTGGAGCTTGCTTGAGACCATACAAGGCTTTATGCAAGCGACAAACCATATGCTCTTTCCTTTTCATAGAAAATCCAAGAGGTTGCTTCACATAAACCTCTTCTTGCAAATCACCATTCAAGAAGGCTGTTTTTATGTCCAACTGATGCACTTTCCAACCTCAATGGGCAGCCAATGCAAACGGTACGAATGGTAGTCATGCGTGAAGTAGGTGCAAAAGTTTCCTCACTTGTAAACCAACTTTGTACCAATGACATTCTTTCCTTTTGGCAATTCACATAACTCACAAGTACCATTCCTATGTATGGAATCCATTTCTGATTGCATAGCACTCATCCATTGTGGATCGTCGCATGCATCTTCAAAAGAAAGTGGCTCTTCATTACATGTTGTAGCAATAAGAGAATAATCCACAAAATTACTTGATGCATGGTGAGAGCTTGATCTTGTTCTACCAAGTAAAGGTGCACTCAATTTGCTATCCTGCAAAGTTTGTTTCAACCGCTTTGGCATAGATTGTGCACTCTTGATAGACATGCGTTCATTATGTAATACATCTTCAACATGTACATCATGCATGAGCTGAATTTCATGCTCATTTTCAGCCATATTTTGATGCAAATCTTCAGCCATATGTGGCTGGAAATTTCCAACAGTTTTGATAAATTTTGGCTAAAAATTTTCAGACATTTTTGGCTGGAAATTCTCTGCATTTTCAGCCCTACTTGGCTGTAATTTTTGAGCCCTTTGAGCCTTAGTTGGCTGGTCTACATGGCCATAGTCAAGCACACTATTTTGGAACAAAGGCATGAGTGTATCAAACACATCTTGTGAGCTAACTGTTGGCTGTTTTTTGCTTTCAAGTAGAGGAAAAATTGAAGTTTTAGCAAATACCACATCTCGACTCACAATAATTGTGTTTTTCAATGGATGGTACAACCGATATCCCTTACTTTCAGCACTATAACCAACAAATATACATTTCTTTGCCTTGTCATCAAGTTTGTGACGTTGTTGTGATGGTACAAGAGCATATGCCAAACAACCAAACACATATGACTAACCATAGGCTTATGAACATTCCAAGCCTCATAAGGAGTGATGACTCTCAATGCTTTTGTAGGGTAGCGATTCAACACATAGTTTGCACACATGACTGCTTCCATCCAAAACTTATCAGGAAGATGCTTTCCATTAACCATACATCGTGCCATTTCAAGTAGAGTTCTATTTTTACGCTCGACAACACCATTTTGTTGAGGTGTATATGGCACCGTACATTGGTGTGAAATACCTCTTTCACGAAGATAATCATTAAACTCATGTGACATGTATTCACCACCACGATCCATGCATAGAGTCAAAAGCTTTTGTGAAGAAAAAATTTCAGCCATAGCTAAAAATGCTTTGAAGCAAGAAAATACCTCATTCTTTGCTTTCATAGGATACAACCATGTATGGCGAGTAGCATCATCAATGAAGGGTAACAAAATATACATGCTTCCCAAAAGATGGAGTCTTGACGGGACCACATACATCACTATGAACAAGCTGCAATTTTCTTTTAGTGTGTGTGTGACTATCTTTTGGAAAAGAAGCACGATGCATTTTTCCAAGAATGCAACCTTCACATGCATGCTTTTCAATGGACTCAAGTGTAGGCAAACCAATAACAATGTCCTTCTTTTGCAAGTAAAGCAAACTATTGAAGTTCAAGTGATCAAAACGAGCATGCCAAAGCTCCATTTCAGCCATAGAAGAAGTATGAACAACTAAGGCATTCAAGGCAGCCTTCTTGTATGTATCCATGCGATACAAACCATTACATAATGTACCGGACATCACAGTAACATCGCCATTTCTGAAATCATGAACCATACACTTATCATCAACAAAGTGTACATGAAGTCCAGCTTTGATAATCAACGGAACTCAAATTAAGTTCTTCTTGATACCGGGCATATACAATGCATTTTTCAAGAGAATCACACCTCCATTTGCAACCGTAAGCTCAATTTCTCCTACTCTAATGATAGGATAAGAGGCATTGTTTGCACACACCACATGTCCTCCTTTGGGTGCATCTTTCAAAGAGGCAAAAAATCTTTTGCATGATGTTATGTGCTTTGAAGCACCACTATCAAAGAACCAATCTGAATCAGTCTCACTCACAACCATACATTTAGAATGCAAAGAAGCATCATAATGACATGTAACAACACATGCCCAAAAATCTTGAGCCATGTTAGCTTCATCATTCTTTGCATTTGCTGAATTTTCAACAATAGACATGCCGGATTCCTTCTTCTTTTCATTGCATTTAGCAACCTTTCTACACTCATCAATAGTATGGCCAACCTTTTGATAATGTTTGCATCTCTTCTTCTTTTGCAAATCACCATCATTAGAGGAATGAGCGGAAGAGGAAGGTTGAGGCTTTGGTTTTGATGAACCGAAAGCTGAACCATACTTGCTTTTCCCCTTTTGTGAGATAGCAAGTGCTTATGTTTCCCTCAATCAAACCACTCCTATTCACTCTAGATTTCTCTTCTTGCAAAAGAAGAGACACAACCTCATCAAATGCATACATATTAGGATTTCCTTTTGCAACCAAACAGAGTGTAGTGGCAAAGCTTTGAAAATATTTCGGTAATCCTTTCAACAATGTAGAAATGAGTGATGCATCCGGAATAATCTAATCTATGTTTGCCAATTGCCCTTTCAAGCCCTTGATGCGTGTCACATACACATCCACCGACTCATTTTCAGCCATAAATACATCCTCAAGTTGCTTCCTCAAGTATGCAACACGTGCTTCATTACGCATGGCATACAAAGAAGCAAGAGTGTCCCATGCCTGTCTCGATGTAGAACATGATCGAATGTGTGGAACTATATGATGCTTCACTGAAAGCGCAATCAAAGCATGAGCTTGAACATCTTTTCCATACTATCTAAGCTTCTCTTGTGTAGGTGGAGAAGGAGAAACCACTGTACTCGAAGAAGAAGCTCCATCTATGATAGTAGACTATGAGCTAGAAGAACCTACAGGTCTTCGATCTACATCTGCCACTATGTTCCAAAGTTGTTTAGCAACAAGAACATGCTTCATCATGTAAGACCACATTGGATAGTTGGTCCCATCAAGATTATCTTCAGCTTGAAGCATGCCAAACAAGTCATTGCTGCCAACCATTTCACAAAAGAACAAGAATGTGATAAAATGTTCACTTCGACAAAAGCTAAAATGAATGCTGAAATTTTGGCTCACAAACCGTCACTCTGATGGCAATTCTGACTACACGAATGGCTTTGAAATGGGGGTAAAACCTCAACGCACCTGGTGGAAATGTTTCTTGGCTACTGAAATTCACAGTTCTATGCTCTGAAGTCGATTTGCACTCTTAAAAGTGCGTGCGCACCATGACACAAAAACGAAACTTGAGAAGGAGATGAACTTGCTCTGATACCACTGTTGGGTGTGTGTAGAAGTGCAAGAGACACACGAGAAGCACACACAAGGAGCACAAACACAGTAAGACACACGAAGAAGACGATGGCTGGAATAGCTCTCTCTATTGACGATGAACTTAACTGAAGTAAGAGCTGAATAATATCCCTAAGTAGAAAGTACCACCACATATGAGAGTATCAAGTATGTGGTAACATGGGGAAAAAACCTCTATCGAGCACTAGAGTAAAAAGTACCCATGTATAGGGAAAAGCTTCACATCAGAGCTACTAGAGGAACACATAAGTGTAACAAACCATGTTCTACATCAAACCACACATCAGACATTTTGCTCCTTTGTATGCCCTGCATAATGAAGCACGTGTTGCATACTTGAGGAAGCAACTTGAGGTTGTGTGTATGGTAGAAAATGAGTATGTGGATGTGTATGTGACACACACCAATACTTGAAAGAGCAATTGGAAAACATAGATGAGATATATTCTTGGAAAAATGCATCGTGCTTCTTTTACAAAAGATATTCATACACACTACAATAAAATTGAAGCTCATTCATAGTGACATATGTGGTCCCGTAAGGACTCCATCTTTAGGAAAGCATGTATATTTTGTTACCTTACATTGATGATGCTACTCTCCATACATGGGTGTATCCTATTAAAGCAAAGAATGAGGTATTTTTTTGCTTCAAAGAATTTTTAGCTATGGTTGAAAATTTTTCTAGAAACAATCTTTCGACTCTACGCACATACCATATTGGTGAATACATGTCACATGATCTTAATGCTTTTCTTTGTGAAAAAGGAATTTTGCACCAATGTACGATTCCATATACACCTCAACAAAATGGTGTTGCAGAGCACATAAATAAAACATTGTTGGAAATGGCACGATGTATGATTAAAGGAAAGCACCTTCCTGACAAGTTTTGGATGGAAGTTGTAATAAAGTAAGTCTATGCTCTAGGGATCCAATGGTTTCAGACAAATCTAAAATCGGATACCGTTTGGTCACTCATCTGAAGGACCAAAGATCTCGAGAGTAGACTCACGCATAAGTTCATGTGCTCTCATATTCAAGTAATCCACTTAGCCTAGTGGTTAAGTCTCACGGTTGTGAAGGAGGAGGTCTTGGGTTCAATCCCCATGGGGAGCATGGGGAGAGAGTTTTGCCCAAAGAGCTCTAGAGCCTTCTAACTCAAGTTAACGTGAGTTAACTTGAGACCAATGGACTTAACTCAAGAGATGAGTACAACAACTACTAGTGGACTCTAGTGGAAGGTACGAAAGTAGTGGACGAGAACACTCCAGCCACTAGTAGACTCTAGTGGTAGATATGAAAGGAGTGGAGGAGATTGCACATGCACTTGTGGACTCTAGTTACATTTGTGGTCCTCATTGATTCAAGAAGCTATATATACAGGCATAAGGTTGGGAGGAGAGTCATCTCTCTAGCACGTGGTGGTCATAATTCCTCATTCCCTTGCATTGGTATCAGAGCCTAGGAAGTAGGCTTGGGCAAGGTGGCGCAACACGGCACAGCGCGTCGCAAGGTACACGATGCCAGGGTACACGGTGCCAGGGTACACGGTGCCAGGGTACATAGTGCCAGGGTACATCCCGAGAGGGAAGCACTTGATTGAGGGTTCAAGATACCAAACATGGGTGAGAACAAGGTTCAAGACTGAGGTTGAAAACAAGGGCTCAAGACACCAAAGTTGGGAACAAGAAGGTTCAAGACACCAAGGTTGAGAGCAAGGGTTCAAGAGACCAAGGTTGCGAACAAAGTTCAAGAAACTATGCGAGGTTGAGGGACATCAATTCAAGGGCATCACCGAGGCTAGAGGGATACAAGAGCAAATCATTGAGTGATTGAACAAGGGGGAAGAATGTAACATAATCCTAGTAGGAGATGGTTGAACTACACCCTAGTAGAGAGGATTAGGAAGTAATCCTCAACCATGGCTTTTGGGGCAAGTGGTTAGCCCATCGCATTCCTAACCAAGAGGTTGTGAGTTCAATTCCTTGCATTGGTATCAGACTGAAGATTGACCAATTCTTAAGATTGACCAATAATAATCAATCTTGTATCAAACTCAAGAATAGGAGTCAATATCACATAAATGAAAGTTCAGCTTAAACTTTCATAGTGGCATAGGACACCATATCCAAAAGGTGATATTTAGCCTCTAGTTTGATACTCAAGAAATGAATACAATTGAATCAATAAAACCTACTGGATATTGTTTGAAATAATTTCTTTCAAATATCCTTCCAACATTGCAAAAGATTCCAAGATGAATCATTTACTCAAGATATTTAATTCCCTAGAAGGAATTGTTGGAGATAGACGTCTGCGAAAGCACGCGAACAACACAAGGAAGAAGAAGAAGCTTGGAGCACAACACACAAGACTGAATGTATTACTAGAGAATGTACAAAGATAAGTAGCCCATTAGGGCAATAGGCGTATATACAAGCCGGGGAAAAAAAACCTCCTAAAGAGGGAAAAAAGTGCCCCAACGGTCCTAGAGTGTTCACACACATCACTACCTAAATATATCAACAAATCCCCCCTAGGAGTGATGCGGTGAACAAGGAGCTGGCACTCATGTATAAGGAAGTGCCAAGCTATGTGGAAATCACTCCACAAAAGGAAGTAAGCCCAAAGCTTTGCGGAAAGCTTCAAACTTCTCCCTAGGCAGAGCCTTCGTGAAAAGGTCTGCAATGTTCTCCTGCGTGGGCACATATGCCAAGCTGATCTCCCGAGCAGAGAACCTCTCCCTGACATAGTGATAATGCACCTCAATGTGCTTAGTGCGAGCATGGAACACAAGGTTCCTCGCAACTGCCAATGCGCTCTGATTGTGAGTGAAGATGGTGGTGGCAGAAGACTGGCCAACACCCAAATCAGCCATAAGGCGTCTGAGCCACACACACTCAACAGTCGCTGTGAAAGCTGCCCTATACTCAGCCTCACAACTGGAAGTGGCCACAGTAGGCTGCTTCTTGCTCAACCAAGATATACATGAGCTACCAAGCATGAAGCAAAAACCACTGGTGGACATACGAGTGTCATAGCAACCAGCCCAATCTGAGTAAGAAAAAGCATGCAAATCTGGCGGTAGTGATCCCCCCTTGGGATAAAACAACCCAAGTAGCGGAGTACCACTCAAGTAGCGAAAGATGCGCTTAACCGCTTTCCAATGCGTGACTTCTAGGCAATGCATAAACCTGCTCATCTGTGAGACAACAAACTGAATATCTGGACGAGTAATGCATAAGTAAATCAAGCATCCAACAGCCTGCTGATAGAGAACAGTATCAAATGCATCTCCAGCATCATGAAGACTCAATCGTAAACCTGTCTCCATAGGAGTGGCAATAGGCTTACAGTCTTCAAGGCCAAAACATTGCAATAATGTGTCAATATATTTTGTTTGACACAAAGCCATTCCACCATCAACGTGCATAAACTGAATGCCCAAATAGTGATGCAAATGCCCCAAATCAGACATCTCAAATGAGGCATGCAAATCAGCCTTAAAATCAGCAATATGTGTCTCAATAGGACTAGTGAGCAGCATGTCATCAACATAGACAACAATGATCAGAAGCACATCATTAGCACGCTTAACATATAAGGTGCTTTCAGTTGGACTATTCTCAAAACCATGTGCAAGCAGATAGGCATGTATCTTCTCATACCAAGCACGTGGTGCTTGCTTTAAACCATATAATGCCTTCTTTAACCTGCAAACCTGGTTTTCATGCCCTTTCTGCACAAAGCCACGGGGCTGAAAAACATACACTTCTTCATGCAAGTCACCATTCAGAAATGCTGTTTTAATGTCCAACTAATGTACATTCCAACCATGATGGGCTGCAAGTGCACAAATGCTGCGAATAGTAGTCATACGGCATGTAGGTGCAAATGTCTCATCAAAATCAATGCCTCTTTCCTATGCATAACCCTTTGCAACAAGCCTAGCTTTATACCTGTCAACTGTACCATCAGGTTTACGCTTCAGTTTGTATACCCACTTAGTGCCAATGGCCTTCTTGCCAGGACGCAAGTCACATAAAGACCATGTACCATTCTTCATTATAGCATCATATTCAGATTGCATAGCAGCCATCCAATTTTCTGAATTTTGTGCTTCATCAAAAGAAACAGGCTCATTCTCATCACAGAGACTAGATGCAGCCATAGCATAGCAATCCGATGCAAAGGAGGCACTATGAGAGCCTGAACGAGTACGATATGACAAAGGTGCATCTAATTTGTTGTCACGCAAAGTCTGCACCAGCCATTTTGGCATAGTTTTTGCCTGCTCAATATCAGCTCTCTCATCAACAAGTGCATCATGTAAATCTGCATCAGAAATGGAATGATCTGCATCATCATATGAAACCTGCAAAGGCTGAGAAGTTGCCTCATTAGGACCAGCACTAGCATGTCCACCTGTAAAAAGAGGCATCAAAGTATCATACATGTCTTTGGAGCTAACAGATGTCTCCTTAGTACATGAAAGCAATGGCTGAATAGCATCTTCCACAAAGACAACATCATGGCTAACCAGAATGCATTTAGTCTGTGGATGATATAGACGATAGCCTTTACTTTCAGAACTGTACCCAACAAAAATACATTTTACTACCTTATCATCCAATTTTCTGCGATGTTGTTCAGGCACTAATGCATATGCCAAACAACCAAAAACACGCAGATGAGCAACAGATGGCTTGCGGTCATGCCAAGCCTCATATGGAGTGATAGATTGCAACGCTTTAGTGGGACACTTGTTCAGTACATATGCTGCACACATGACAGCCTCAAGCCAGAAACTATGTGGTAAAGCCTGACTTTTGACCATGCACCTCGCCATCTCCATGAGTGAATTGTTCTTTCGTTCAGCAACTCCATTTTGTTGAGGTGTATACGGCACTGTACACTGGTGTTTTATCCCACGTTCAGCCAGAAATGCATTAAAATCTGAAGACATATATTCCCCCCCTCGATCAGAACGGAGGGTGCCCATTTTACATGCTGACAGATTTTAAGCCAAAACCAAAAACTGTTTGAAGCACATGAACACTTCGGACTTTTCTTTGAGTGGATATACCCATGCATGCCTGGAAAAATCATCAATGAAAGTCACGAAGTAAAGGTAATTTCCAAAAGAGGGTGTCTGCATAGGACCACAGACATTACTATGTACAAGCTGCAATTTCTGCGTAGCCCGAACTGAACCATCTTTTGGAAAGGAAGAACGCTGCATTTTGCCCAAAATACAGCCTTCACAAACATGTTTTCCAGGTGCCTCAAGTTTGGGCAAAGAGGACACCATTTCAGATTTCTGTAGGCGTAACAAACTAGCAAAATTCAGATGACCAAAGCGTGCATGCCAAAGCTTTGCATCTGACATAGCCTGAGAATCATGAACTGCACATGCCGAATCATTCACAGATCTTTCATAGTCTATGAGCTTATACAGCCCACGACATAAAATGCCAGAAGCAATAATCACATCGCCATTTGAGAGATCATGGATTGTACACCTGTCATCAACGAATTTCACAACCAAGCCAATCTTGGCTAATGCAGAAACTGATAAGAGGTTCTTTTTGATCCTTGGCACAAATAAAGCATCTGACAAAGTGAAAGAACTACCATCAGCAGTAGTCAGAATGATCTTACCAACTCCCATAACAGGATAAGAGGAGTTATTGGCGCATGTGACAGTATTCCCTGTAGGGGCAGGCTCGAGTGAAGAGAAGAAACTGCGCTGCGAGGTAATATGTTTGGTCGCCCCACTGTCAAAGTACCAAACATCTGAGTCTACTGCAGACATGCACTGATCATGAGAAGATGGGTCAAAACTGCAGACAGTAGTAAATGCCCATTCTTCTTCCTGCACAAGATTTGCAGACTCTGTTTTTGGTGTAGAGGCCTCTGCAACAACCATTCCAGCCTCTTTCTTCTTTGCCTCTTTAACAGCCAGTTTTGGACAGTTCTTTATAATATGATCATTTCCTTTACAATACTTGTAGAACAATTTCTGCTTTTCTGATTTCTTTTCATCTTTATCCTGGTTCTTCGATTGTGCAGCATTTGCAAATTTCTGCTTACTAGTAGAAGAGCTCCATTTTCCTTTGCCCTTCTGACTAGCCAGGAAAGCTTGATCTGCAACACGCATAATGGATCTGTTCTGCCTGGACTGATCTTCCTGCAACAGAACATAGATTAATTCCTCAAATGACAAGGCATTCGGATTGCCTTTCATCATCAACCGAAGAGTAGAGGCAAAACTCTGATATGGATCAGGAAGACCATTCAGAACGGTCTGCACAAGTGAGCTATCTGGTATAACCTCATCAGCAGAAATCAATTGTTCCTTCAGGTCTTTGATCTTTGTAAGAAAACTATCCATAGAATCACCTTCACTCATGTGCTCACTCTCCAACTGTTTTCCGAGGTAAGCAACACGAGCCTCATTCCTAGCCTGGTACAAAGTGGTAAGTGTATCCCAAACATCCTTTGCTGTTCTGCAAGAGCGAATGTGAGGAATAATGGCACGTTTGACAGACAAGGCTATCAATGCATGTGCCTGGGCATCTCTGCCATCCCAACGAATCTGCTCTGCGGTAGATGCAACAGAAACAACAGCACGAATAGGAATCCGCAGAATATCATCTTCGACACCATCTTCATCAGCTCCAACACTTGTATTTGCAGTACCTGTCGTTACAGGTGTAACAGGACGTCTTTCAACACCCTGCACAATGTTCCACAATCCTTTTGCAACCAATACATGTCGCATCATATAAGCCCATAATGGGTAGTTGGTACCATCCAACTTATCCTCAATAGCCAACATACGGAATACATCACTGCTTTCAGCCATGGCCGGTGACTAAAATACCTTGATGCAGAAAATTGACTGTATCTCAAAAAGTTGAACAGAACTGCCCAGACAAGTTCTGCTAGACCTGTAGCAGACTTCGAGACGCTTAAACTGGCGAACAGAAACTGGTATATACCTTTGGCACAAAAGGACGAAATAGCCTGCACAAGCACTACGATAGTGCGTTCGGAGGCCGAAACGAGCTGAGATCGTGATTTCGGCACTACACAGCGAAGCTGTTTTGATCTCGGAAACACCTTGAGTATGCTCACCAAATTTCGTGCGAATCCGAGACTGCAAACGGAAGAGTGTCGACGGCGCCCTAGAAGAAGCGACGACCTGCTCTGATACCAATTGTTGGAGATAGACGTCTGCGGAAGCACGCGAACAACACAAGGAAGAAGAAGAAGCTTGGAGCACAACACACAAGACTGAATGTATTACTAGAGAATGTACAAAGATAAGTAGCCCATTAGGGCAATAGGCGTATATACAAGCCGGGGGAAAAAAACCTCCTAAAGAGGGAAAAAAGTGCCCCGGCGGTCCTAGAGTGTTCACACACATCACTTCCTAAATATATCAACAGGAATCTCAAGTCTTTGAAGAATAACATTCTTCCAAGTATTAAGAATGAAGTTCTTCAAACTCTTTAGTCAATAAGTAGTTCCCTAGCAATTCCAAACCTCAAGTATTAGTACTCAAGTCCAAATAGTGATATGACCTAGAGGTATATCAAAGATTCTTAGCTTTGGAATCTGAGAGGCATTAGTGTATACTTGGACTTGAGTAAGGGAAAGATCTCTAAAAATCCTACAGGTAAGCAAAGAAGCTTTAGATAGTTTTGGAGATCTTAAATGATAAAGACAGTCTTTATTATTATCGTATGATCAACAAGACTTGATCAATTTTGGCCATGGTTTTCCAAGATAATTGCGATTGGAACTATTGTGAATTTTTCCCAAGTATTGGCAATTGAAATAGTAAGGTCTTCCAAGTTTGAACAGAATAAATATTCCAAGTATGTAGTCTGCAACCATGTTGACGGTAATTAAGTCTGTGGAAGATAAAACATAATATTTATCTATCCTTAAAGGGATTTTGGTACAAATCCAGAGAGCATGAGCGGATGCTTAGACTTAAGGCAGTAGAGAGATTCCTATAAAAGTTCCGGCCGGGGTAGGTACCTAAAGCATTAGTAAGAAAGGAATCTAAAGACAAGAAGTCCAAAGCTCTTGTCACTACAAAATTGGTTTAAGGATAAACCAATTAAACTTGAAAATTCAAGTACTTGGAATCCTGATTGGTTTTCATTTGAAAACCCTTGTAACGAAGAATTGATATTCTGTTAGAGGTTTTTCAAGTTTCCAAGGCAAAACACATGACTGTGAGATGATCATGTGAAGAAATCAAAAGCTAGAATATCTAGTTAGAGATAATGCCTGAAACTTCAAAAATCTTATCAAGAATTGAAGTAAGAAGGTTCTCTACTAAGATATGTTTAGACTTTAGGATAAATATCATGCACACATTAATGTGAATATAAAATAGGGTGGTATGGGACACCAGATTTTATACTCATATTGATGTAGGAAAGATGGTATGGGACATCGGATTGTGGATGATAATTATCTTCTAGTCTGAGAATGGATTTTGAAGTTAGATTTAACCTTCATGGGAATTAAAACTTCCAAGGATAAGTTTTAATTCAAGAAGGATAAAAGCAATATTCTAAGATACTTCAAGATAACTTTTAAGAACAAGGAAATTGAAGATATGAAGAAAGTAACTTCTAAGATCTTCTTAGAACACTTCAAGCTTCAGTGTTATCGATAAGAAATATTTGATAAATTTTTGAAAAAAATTGTACTTTGATTTTCAGTTGATCTTTTCAAACTAAGGATTTGATTGACTAAGTCAAGTATCAAGTTCCTAGTATAACTTGGTAAATTCACTCTTTTGACTCAAACAAATGCACAAGAATTGCACTCACGATAATGAGTCAGAAAGAATGAATGTGACTTGAACTTAGTCTCAAGTGAAGCATTGTTTGAGTAAAAAACTCATTAGCAGAACCTCAGTGGGTCGACATACTCAAGGTAATTGTCACACTGGTATCTTGTGGTTGATGATGTTTTTGATATTCTTTGCATCTTTTTGAGAATCCAACTTATTTCTCTTAAAGATAAAGAAAATGCTTCAAATCTCTATTGAAATAGATCTTTCAGAAGTTTAAGTCATGAGTCATCAAGTACTTGACTCATAGCAAGTTTAAATCTTAGAAGTTTTAATTAGTTATACAGAGTTTTAGTTGTTTCCTTTTTCTTTCCAAATCTTTTGGAATTGACTCAGATAAAGAATATGATTCCTTTCGCAAAAGTCTTGAGTCAGCTGATTGGAACTAGGTAACTAAATTAAACATCCTAGATAGATGTTCTGTATAATAATATGTTCACCCTTCAAAAGATAACAAGTCCAAGATTGATTTATTCTTGTGAGTTTGCTTCCAGTTATTAGCATACCTACATTGAAGTTAGGAATTGCTCATCAGATTGACAATTCCCAATAACTTTCAGTTCAAGTCTTTGAGAAAGTGTCCTAAGTTGGACAATTTTCATTTTGAATTTGAATTGGTCAAGTTAGTATGGTTGACTCAACCAAAATGGTAAACTTTCTCCTACAATTTACATAGGATTTTTTTTTACCCATTTGGACAACGTAATCCTCTAGTCGGGTAGAAAAACCAAGTAACTGTTGGATCAAAGTAAACCATTGTACAAACATCCAAGTTAGATGTTTGAGACAACCAAACTTTAAGTACTGACAAAAATCTTTCCCAAGGGGGGAAGAATGTAATAAAGTAAGTCTATGCTCTAGGGATCCGATGGTTTCAGATAGATCTGAAATCGGATACCGTTTGGTCAATCGTCTGAAGGACCAAAGATCTCGAGAGTAGACTCACACATAAGTTCATGTGCTCTCATATTCAAGAAATCCACTTAGCCTAGTGGTTAAGTCTCACGATTGTGAAGGAGGTCTTGGGTTCAATCCCCATGGGGAGCATGGGGAGAGAGTTTTGCCCAAAGAGCTCTAGAGCCTTCTAACTCAAGTTAACGTGAGTTAACTTGAAACCAGTGGACTTAACTCAAGAGGTGAGTACAACAACCACTAGTGGACTCTAGTGGAAGGTACGAAAGTAGTGGACGAGAACACTCCAGCCACTAGTAGACTCTAGTGGTAGATATGAAAGGAGTGGAGGAGATTGCACATGCACTTGTGGACTCTAGTTACATTTGTGGTCCTCATTGATTCAAGCAGCTATATATACAGGCATAAGGTTGGGAGGAGAGTCATCTCTCTAGCACGTGGTGGTCATAATTCCTCATTCCCTTGCAGAAGCGGTCATGTGTGCAAACTATGTGTTGAATCACTTCCCTACAAAAGCATTGAGAGTTGTCACTCCTTATGAGGCTTGGAATGGACATAAACCTATGATTAGTCATATGTGCATGTTTGGTTGTTTGGCATATGCTCTTATGCCATCACAACAACATCAGAAACTTGATGATAAGGCAAACAATTGTATATTTGTTGGTTGTAGTGATGAAAGTAAGGGATATCATTTGTACCATCCATTGATAAACACAATTATTGTGAGTCAAGATGTGGTATTTGTTGAAAATTCAATTACCCCTCTACTTGAATGCAAAAAACAGGAAAGTACAATTAGCTCATAAGATGTGTTCGATACACTCATGCCTTTGTTCCAAAGTGGTACGCATATGGCCATGTAGACCAACCAAATGAGGTTCAAAGGGCTGAAAAATTCCAGCAAAATAGAGTTGCAAATGCAAAATATAGAGAATTTCCAACCAAACATGGCAGAAATTTTCCAACCAAACATGGTTAGAACTGCTGGAAATTTCCAGCCACTTATGGCTGAACCTTTGCATCGAAATATGGATGAAAATCAGCATGAAATTCAGCCATGAATGATATACATGTTGATGATGTATGACATAATAAAAACATGTCTATCAAGCAGTGTAGGTTCGGTTCCTGTACCGAATGGTTCACATCTAGTTCGTGAATAATTTTTCAAGTCTAGTGGATCAAAGTTTTTATTTTGGGACACGAGCCCTATTGTGCAAAGTTGCTGAGCGAAGTCAAGTGAAGAGACAAGTGCAGCCTTCGAAGTTCTCTTGCAAGTTTGCATTGCTTCAACCATGGCCATTGCTTCATCCCAAGTGGCAAGTTCCATAGCCATTGCTTCAATGGTTACATAGTCATTCGTGAGAGCTCTCAGCCTAGTAGCCTACCATACTAATACATAGCTTCATCGTCAGCTTGAAACTCAGCTTTGAGCCATAGAAACATCATCTTTGGATATTTGAGTTCATATATCACCTCACTTCGCATAGATTGACCCATATATCACTTTAACTTTGTATATTCCAACCCATATATTACTTTGTGTCACATCAACCTATATCTTGCATCATCATTCACTATGCCTTAAAGCATGAATGCCATGTGGGATACACATACTATTAGCCATTCTTTGGCTAATAATCAAAGTACCTCGATATCTAGTACTCATAAGTGGACATGCAAGTATCGCACTAAGTCTTTCTCCTACCACCACTACATGACTTTTACATCATGTGTCCGACTTAGGAGGAATGAGTATTTCTACTTGTGACAAGGTTCCTTCTAAGGCTGCTCAAATTGTAAGATGTGAGCATGAATTGGAAAAAGATGCTTGTATTGCAAGTTGTATGATTCAACTTTGATGGATATTGAGATGATGGAGTATCATAGTGCTATTGCTACTTGGACTTGTAGTGTAGAAGAAGAGGACTCCATGCCACCTTCCTAGACAAGGATTTCACACTACATTTGTTTCGTTTGAAATTCAAAGATGTCAAAAAGTTGCAGAGATACAATGCAGTCTCTCTTTCAATGTGGTGCATATTGATGCATGGAGGTGAATGATGAAAACCATCACACAAGTGGGTCCATCTGATGACTAGTATGGTGTGGATTATAAAATATTACGTATGACCTTGCTAGGAAAAAGAGCAAATTGAAGTGCTTTTAGAGCCCATCAAAATAGGTTGGATGAATTATGGATGTTCCATTATATTGGATGGATGGAGTGACACACATCATCGCCATATAATCAACATCCTTGTCTCTTCTTGTTTGGGTACATAATTTCTTCGTGCTATGGATGCCAATAAAGCAAGTGTTCATATCATAGGGGAATTCATATTTGAGCATATTAAGAGTGCTATTCTTGACTTTGAGCTACAAAATGTGGTATAATTTATCACAGATAACACATCCAATTGCATGAGAATGGGAGAATTAGTGCAATAAGAATTCCCTAGTATAGTATGGATCCCATGTGCAGCTCATTGCATTGATTTGTTGATGGAAAACATAGGCAAGCTTCCATGGATTGAGCCTATGTTGAGGGATGCTAAATGTATTGTGACCTTCATACAAAAAAATCATCAAGCTCTATCCATTTTCCAAGCAGAGAACACCATAGATTATAGATAGGAGATGGACAACATTACCACACGCTCGGACAGAGATTGCATGCTAAGTGCAAAGGAAGGTGCCTGATGAGGATTTTTGGATAGAGATTGGATGCATTGTGCCATCATTGAGGAGCATCCATATACTTCTGTGGATAGTGGACAAGGAGGGTTCCACACTCTTGCTTGTTTATCACTTCTATATGTAGATGAGACAAGCCATTGCATAATCTATGACATTGTGTCAGGAGAGGTATGTATATCAAATTCAATGTCCCAACATCCATGTTAATAGCTATGTTATTTATATTTATGACCATTGACTTTGTATTTTGCACTTACAGGAATGGAAATATATTACGGCTAGTGGATTATAGGTGGACCTATTCGTCTAGGCCCATACATGGGTCTACAACACTCTTGTATCCATACTTCAAGAGTTTGTCTTTATGGACAGAGGCTTCAGTTCGAAAAATGAAGGATGAGTATATGCAATGTGTTATGTCCCCAGAAGCAGTTATGTTTTGATCAAGAGTTTATAGGTTATATGGGTAACATCGGCATTGCTTATGCACACAATACATTTATGCGCAAAGAAGTGACATCCTAGCCATTGGAGTGGTGGCAACATTATGGTTATGGCCACCCATGTATAGCTCCTTTTGCTTGCAAGTTTTATCTCATGTATGTACTATGTAGTATCCATTTGGCATTGACATCAAAGTTTCAAACATTGTAATCTGTGCCATCGTCCATGTTTAATACTTATTAATTGATAAAAAAAATTTTATAGGATGCATCTTCTAGTGATGTGAACAAAATTAAAGTTCCTATTCCCTTATTCACACAAAATTAAGGAAAAGGCTGAGTTTGTAGTAGTTAGAAAGATTGGTCTTTTGCAAGGCCAATTTGAAACTTTGTTGCTCTAGCACAATGGTGAGAACCACATTAAGAAGCTCCACCTCCTTAATGTCAATCCACAGAAGAGATAGGAGTGATATGAAGATTGTGAATGTGAGATGAAGTGAGAGTGAAGGTGAGAAGCATAGAGATGCACACACACATACACACACACTACGAAGAGACAAGCAAGACACAATGGAAGGTGAGAAATCAACTCTATTACTCAAGAACACTCTTACAAGCTCAAATAGATCTAAGCTCTTCTCTACTCAAACAAGCTAACCTCAAAAATGAGCTCTCTAGCTCTTTTTATAGATTCTAGACTAGTTTTGACTGGTTTCACATCTAGTGACCGACATAGTTAAAAAATAGGTCCTATGCGCTATTTGAGATGGTAAACGGTGTCTAAAAATAACCAAAATTGGTATGCTCATTCTACCTAAGCTCCTCAAGCTTGAGGACTCCTTGGCTTGCACAAAATGGAGCTATGAATTACAAAAAGGGTTTTTTCTATGTTACATATATTACAATAGTGATGAAAATCACTGTTGGAGGTTTTGAAGAATATTTATAAAACATAAATCTTTGAAAAATTGATTTGACTGACTCCCTGCTTTGTCGTTACATGCTTTCGCGTCTTCTGTGCCTCTGGCTACTGCCAACACCCCCCTCCCTCTTGCTTCTGTCGTCCTCGACAGAACCTTGTTGTGAGGTCTGTCGAATGTAATTCTGTAGGAGTTCCTGAGCGAGGGTGTATTCTGATATTCGAATGCCTCGGGCCAAATCTGCCTCAAGTTTTTCCCAATACATTGGTTGCGGTTCATTGGATGGTGGGAGTCGATAATGTGTGGAATATACCATCTGTTCACAGGCGAATAATTGAAGCAAATATGTGGGCCTGCTGATGAGCACTTCTGAATGGTATTCCCAGAAACCGGTTGTGAACATCTCTTCGAAGGTTTGCTTGTAGCACGCGGGTAAATATTTGATTCTGCAATGCCAAGCATAACACACCCGTAGCGATGGTGTTGTACTCATATCATATGCAAGATCTAGATTGCCATGCTCGATACCCGGGGTGTTTACATGTGGTGCCTTGACGCGTCCGAAGACTTTAAAAACCATCTGCATCATGTCAAATATCTTGATAGTCATGTGCGTTGCTATATCATCCATATGTTTCAAGCGAGGGAGCTAGTGACGAATCGTGGCCATCATGTATGCGATTGTAGGTGGTGCAATAGGTGGTCTGAAGTATGGGTAGTTTAACCAGTCCTGGCATTGTTTGTTGTTGTGTATTTTAATAGCGAATGCCTTCCAAGAGCGGCGACGTGGCACTGGTCCCCAACATGGGTTATACTTTAAGTGTAAAGGTGCCTTAACCCAAGTGCTCATCATTTCAGGATACGCTTGTAATAAATCCTTGCGCCACTCTAGTTGATAGATTTCTCCTTGCTGTGCATCTAATGGCAAATCTTCCGGTTCAAATTGAGTTGCGTGGGAGGGCTTTTTGCCTGTTTCTTTCTCTATGGCTAACTGATATTCTGCCATTAACATGAAATAAGGTTTATACTGTAGCTCGTGCCCTGATATGTATCTGCGGGGGGCCAAGTGAGCAAAGTAGGGGGACTGTAAAATGCGTTCTTCAATCATCGCCATTGCGTGTAACTGCGCCTCTACCCGTGCTGAGTGGGTTGTCCCAAGTTCTTCTATCGTCTTCATCCATGTGGGAGTTGGAAGCTCGAAAGTCGTATGGCCTTCAGCCGTGACGCATCCGCCTGGGATGGGTTGGGGTTCATACGCTTCCTCAAAAGTTTCCTCCACCGGAATAGTGACTGTTTCTTCCTCTGCTGGTAGGTCTGGTGGGGAGTCTGGTCTGGGTGGTGCTTCATATACTTCTATCCGTGGTTGAAGAGTAGATACCTGGGCCCATAATGCGTTGAGTTCCTCTAGGATGTCAGGAGATGGGTTCGTAGGGGCTGGTAGGCCTTGTGGTATAGGTGCTCGTAACTGCAAGATCTTGTTTTCATCTTTGAGTTTCTGAAACTCCTCGTTCATGCTGTCGTACTCATCTAACAATCTGATATGATCATCTAACAACATTTTCATTGATTCTGAGGGCACGGCCTTAAAGCGACTGGGGCTTAGCGGTTGGTCTGGCTGATCTAAGGCAGCTTCTAGATTCTCTCTATTTTGTTCTTGTAAGTGCAGGTTTTCTTCTTTCACGGCTGCCAAGTGTCGTCTAAGTAATCCCATATTTCGTGTTAACGTTGCATTGCAAATGGTCTGTGCCCTTAACAAATTATCAAGATCAGCAGTGGCCTCTTTGGTTTTCTCTTCACTTTCTAGTTCTGGTTTGTGGTATGCCTCTCGGAGTTCTTGGTATCTGGTGTTTAGGGAGGCATTCTCGATCGTCAATGAATTAAGCTGTGATTGTAGATCATTCGTTGTCTTCTGCAGCTGCTGATAATTAGTTCCGAGAGATGTGAACTCATCTCTTACTTGAGTCATACACGTGAACATCTGTCGAAATGCGGTATCTACAGTGGGTGATAATATTAATGGTGTGCTAAGTGAAGATGCAGTGGGTGTAGATGCAAAGGGAATGGGGAATGGGGGTGGGAATGTGGATGCTGTGGTGATTGTGGAAAATTGTGGTGTGCTTAAATATTGTGGTGCCACAAATGAAGTGAGGGGAGGTGCGGTGGGTGGTGATATATCCATATCGCTGGATGTGGTGTCGAGTGCCGTGACTGTGAATAGTGGTGTGATCGTGGGTAAGTGTGTGGGTGTAAATACAGGATTTACAAAGGTTCACGAGTAATTTACAGAGGGGTTGTCTTGGACGGCTTGGTGGAAAGGGAAAAGAGGAGTTACGGTGGGTCGGGGAGGTGAGACTGGGGAGAAGGTTAATGGAGGTGGGAATGGGAAAAGGGGTCTTGGAGGTGTGGGGAAGGTCGGAAAGGATGGTGGGAACATTGGATTTGATAGAATGGTAGGTGTTCTAGGGGGTAGACTAGGTTGAGTTGGTGCGGGAATTGTGGGGTGAATGGGAGTAAGGACGACTTCTGCTACTCCGCCGGAGAAGGAGGATGTTGTTCGGGGAGAAGGAGGGTGTATGGGGGAGACTGGATGGATGGGAGGTGAAGGAGGAGCGGTTGGGGTGGTAGGTACTTCAACAACTGTGGTGGTATGTACAGCAGTGGTACGGGGTGGGGAGTCGATGAGAATGGTGTCTTCTGCCAATGAGCCTTCAGGGACGAGACGTGCTTCCCTCGCATGTTCTGAAGATTGTCCGCCGGTGGGAGGATGATATGGTGTGGATTTCTTGTGAATCACCATACAATCCTGTAACAAATATTCAATGACTTGGTTTAGAAAGTGAGTTCCTCGATCGCTCACTAACTCTATAGGCAATCCATATCTTGTAAAGACATTTTCAAATAAGAATTTTGCAGTTGTGTGTGCATCATTCTTTTTTGTGGCTTTTGCCTCTACCCATTTGGTAAGATAATGCATCGCAACAATAATGTATTCAGCATGCATACCTTTTGCAGGGGGGTTAATGGGTCCTACAAAGTCTATACCCCACTTAGAAAATGCACGTCCGCCCATCATGGGTTAAAATGGCATTTCTTAACATAGGTATGTGCATCCATGTGAAGAGTGGCCACCATAATCCTGCAAAGAGGATGGCTTTGATTAACCTATCTAGTCCAAAATGACCTCCATACTCCTAGTCTATGCAGAGTCTGCAATGTACGATGTTTTGAGTGATGTTGCATCAATGCACCTACATGTGCTAATTGCAACCAATTTGCATGTTCTGATTCATCTACACAACAAGCAAGAATCTTTTGATTGTCTTGTTTATATATACTTCCTGCTACGATTTGATATCTTTGAGACTTTGTAATCTCTCCTTCCTTGATCCTTATCCTACGATTCTTGGGTCCATACGTGAGAATAGGGACTATCGGCTTAGCCCATTCTGGTGCTATCTCAAGGTTAAACAAATATGCATCGGGTAACTCATCCACTACTCCTTGAGGAGCTTCTCCTGAGGTTAGTCTCGAGAGGTGGTCAACTCTGAGATGTGTCTTTCCTTTTCTCACTACCACTTCAAAATCGTACTTCATGAGTAATAGAAACCAATGTATTAATCATCCTGTGTTACATGGCTTGTTGACTAAGTACAATAGGGCTTGATGATCTGTTAAGAACTTGATATGTTTGCCAACAAATAATGTCTGAATTTCTTTACCGCGTAGATCATCCCTAATCCTTCTCGTTCTGTAGTGGTGTAATTTCTTTCTGCTGCATTCAACTGTCTGCTCGCGTAAGCTATGGGGAGATCTATATTACCTTCACTCGTGGGTTGTGCTAACACACATCCTATGGCATAATTGGATGCATCCACATGCACATGGAATGGCTTACTCCAATCCGGGGTTGTCAATATAGGTGCTGAGCACAAACATCGTTTGAGTTCATTGAATGAATTCTCACACTCGTGTGTCCATTCAAAATTGGTCAAAAGAGAGTACAAAGGCTTGGCTATGATTGCATACATGTGTATGAATCGTCTATAATAACCGCAATGACCCATAAATGCTTGTACTTCTTTTACGTTATTTGGCCTAGGCAGATCTGCAAGTACCTTTACCTTTTCTTCATCTGTCGAAATTCCATTCCTTGACACAATGTGTCCTAGAATTTTGCCTTGTTTGACCATGAAAACACATTTTTCTGGGTTCAAACAAAACCGATATTCTCGACATTTGTCAAATACTTGTCTTAATTCTGGGATATGTGTCTGCCTGATATTCGAATGAGCACATATGTCATCGACATAGACTTCCAAATTCTTGCGTAAGAATTCCTTAAAAACATGACACATGAGTCGCTGGAAAGTAGCGGGTGCATTTGTTAAGCCAAACGGCATCACACGAAATGCAAATATGCCCCATTCTGTGGCAAAAGCCGTCTTGTGTTGATCTTCTGGAGCAATGGCTACTTGATTATAGCGTGAGAATCCATCAAGAAAGCTGTAAACTTCCTTGCCCGCAACTCTTTCCAATAAGTGTTCCGTGATAGGAAGAGGATAACTGTCTCTAATTGTGGAGGCATTAACTTTTTTAAGGTTAATACACACACGCAATTTTCCATTCTTCTTGGGCACAACCACAATGGGGGATACCCATTCGGTATGCTCAATTTCATAGATGAATCCTGCTTCTATCAATCGATCTATCTCCTCTTTAATCTTCGCAGCGTAGTTATCATTATATGTGTATGGTTTCTGTTTCGTAGGTTTTGCATCTGGAGTCATAGAGATTCTATGAGAACATATGTCTGGATCTACTCCTTTTAAGTCTTTATAACTCCACACGAACACATCTCTATATTCGCGCAATAGGGCAACTAATTCTTCTTCTTCTTCATTCGTTAAATCATGCCCAATGTATGTACATTTTTCTTCTTCTCCTTCTATGGAAACTGTTATTTTCTTGGTTTTCTCTCGATTATCATATACTTCTCCAACTTCAGCTTTTCTGTTAGGCATTCGTACCATGATTCTTCTATCTTCTATTTCATACTTCTTGAAGTTCTTGGGTACTTCAAATAAAGATTCTTCTGTTTCTGACATGGTTTCTTTCTTCTTTCTTTTCTTACCTTCACTCTTGACAGTCACTTGTGTAGCTAACCTCACCTCATTCATAATTTCTTCGTGTGTCTAAGGATGAGTTTCTACTTTGTAAAAATATTCTTCCTCTGATGCAAATGGAGGGTCCATAATAATTGATTCTAAATTGAAATCACTCCATTATAGTATTGAGACTGTCCTATGATCGGAGGATGTGGACAATTCTTTATGAAATGATATCCTTGGCACCTAAAGCATGGTCCTCTAGGGACCTGTGGTCTTTGTTGTCTTAATTGGGGCCGCGGATTCGGGTTTGTGTACATCACATTAGCATAGTCGGGCTCCCAACTAGGTTCCACTGGTGGACTATCATATTGATATGTCTCTACGTGTTCTGGTGACTCTGTGTAATACGTGGGTGGACTATCTACATGAGTAGAGTTAAAACTGTTTGAGTTCGGATTACTGTCAATAATTAGGGGTGAAACGGGAACTAAAGCTCTTATGAGGTTCTCTTCTGCAGCAGCGTATTTCACTGAGATGACATTCGTTGGTGGGGGTGGCTGCTGAACTAAAACAGGTTGAGGTCTCTGTTGATCCTGATACGGATAATTTTGAGGAGGCCTATAGTAATAAGGCTGAGCATTGTATTGGCCTTGATACCTACCTGGCTGTGCTTATGCTTGCAGGTACTTTTGTCTTACTGCTTGTTTGTTATAAGGGCAATCTTGAGCCGTGTGATTCGTGTATCTTCTCTCAATAGTGCAATATTGGCCACTAGGGTTGGCTTGCGGTTGTGTTGCATTGGGACACACATTTGCCAAATGGTTTCCACCACAGGTGTAACAACGTACGTTAGTTGTTAACTTGGGCATCTATTTACTAGAAACTCCTAGTTTCTGGGCCACTTTTTCTGCTAGGTCTTCTATAGAGCTAGACAATTTTGTGGATGCTAGAGATGAACAGTCTGAGTCCTTATAGACCTTTGAGAGTTCCAACTCATCTCCTAAGTTGTCCTCAATGTCTATACAAATTCTTACACACTGCTCTAGCGTTCTGGGTTCCTTCAAGTACACATAAGAGCGTAGTTTAGCGCTCAACAAGCCGTCTAGAAACAATGACACTTGTTTGGCTTGTGAGGGTAGCTCTTGCATAGGACATCTTTCCACATATTGTCTAAACCTACGTCCTGCCAGTCTAACTGTTTCCTGAGGGGTCTGTTTGAAACTATGAATCAACGAAGACGTATCATGTCTGATCCCACTTTTACAGAATTTAGTGATGAATGACTCTAAAAAGTGATGGATGTCCCTAAATTGCCTTTGTTGCAATGGTTGGAACCAAGTTAAAGCGGTATTCTTTAACGTTAGTCCAAAAGCATTATATTGCGTGAACATGTCTTCGACTTGTTCTGCTCGTAGCACTTGCTTAAATTCTGCAACATGGTCGTAGGGATCTCCTGTCCCATCAAAATAATTTTTCATGGACTTTACTAACTGAGTGGGTCTTAGTATTCTTGCGTTTTCACGTGGTCTAGGTAGAGGAAAATCATCTCTACCACCTAGCATTCTTTGTCTTTCCACTCTATCCATGTCTATGGTGGTTCTATCCCTCCCTATGGGATGATTGAAACTAACTTTAGGTCTTTCTTTACTTTTCTCTCTTTGATTAGCATGGGTGGAGGATGTTCCAGCCCCTTGATGACTCGCGTTTACGTTTGCTCAAGATGGAGGGAATACTAAATCACCTCTCCATGTGTAGGTATTTCTAGTGTGGTCAGGTACCACAAATACTCTTTCTGAAGTTTCATCCAGGTATACAACCTTTCCAAGTGTATCCGGGTCTTTAAATTTGTAGATTATGATGGAGCCTACCTCACTAGGTTGTTCCGTTCTGTATCTCCAAAATGCTTTGTCTGTTTCTTTATTTACAAACAACTCTATGCTTCTGTTGTCCTGAGGCATCCACTCTGGAACTAGTACTTGTGTCAGTACATATTTCCCTCTAGGTGTCCTAGGTTCTTCTAATGGTTCTTTTCCTTGGGATTTAGCTTCTGTCTCTAACTGAATTATGCCAAACTCATTCATATTGTTTGGCTACGTACTTAAGATGTACATCGTTCCTTCTTTGTCTATGTATGCGTCTCTTTCGAATTTCACCCCTGGACGTTCCAATCCAATGGGTTGATCAGGATTGTGCATCTGCACCACTTGTCTTCGCAAACCGTCCTCATAGATGCAAGCACCTAAGTGGTTGGTTCAGAGAAATTCTAATTGCGTTCTATAGGGTCCTTCAGGTCTTTCTAAATATGCTACATTTGACCCTCCTTCTGGTCTTTCTGTGCTAAATGCCATTTCTGATTCACTCGTGTCTGAGCTCTCGTAGGGGTAACTAGTGTTCAATTGTTGAGCCCATGATCGAGCTGTAGTGCCTACACTTGCTTCTGATGATCTAAGGCTTCGTCGGTCAAACTTACCTATATGTTTGCCCGATTTAAGGTTCATGAATTTACTTCCTTGCACACTCAGTACATGCTCAGATCGTCAATGATTCTTTGTTCTTACTTTCTTGATTCTTTTTAAATCCCTTTAGATTCTTGTCTAGATGTATGCGTCAGGAATTCGACTTTCTGTGGTACTTTGAGTTCTTGTTCCGTCAGACTTATGTTCTTTCCCTTAAGTTTTCGTATCACACACCCTTATCTTTAGTCTTAGACTTGATAAATTTAAGTCTCTTATACTTGATGTGTTCCTATCGTCGTTCATCCACAATGCTAACGTTTTAGCCTAAGCTAAGAGTTGAGGGGGTTGAGTAATCTTCCAACCTCGAGTCAGTTTTCTCGGTTGCTCTGATGCCCACGAAGCCGTGCTTCCCAAGCCCTGCGTTCTTCATTGCCTTGCCTTGAATGCCCTTGATTGTCCTTGCTAGACCTACCAAAATTCAATGTTTAGACCAATTCACAATGGATGATCAAGTACCTGAATATATACACTTTTAAAAGTCCTTTCCCTTTTGCCCAAATTTTAATGATTGCCCCTTGGATTTCTAATCCCACACTAGGTCAACCTCAAACTAGCTTATCTAAAAATCAACGTATTCTTTATGAAAAAAACAGTTGAGGTCACGTAGTACTCGTAAAGAGATTTCTAACGACCTATAAAGCTCAAAAAACGGACTTCGGATGAAAAAGATATGACCGTTCAGGCCCTGGGGGGTAACAACTGACAAACAGGTTTTTCTCCAAATATGAGCTAAGGGGTCTCCTATGAGTCTAATCACCCAAAAAGTTCCCAAAATTAGCCCCAAAATTGGCCAAAAAATCAATTCCAAAAAATCCATTTGGGGTGGACAATCGCGATGGTCTGAGATAATTGCGATGGTCTGGGACCGTCGCGATGGTCTAGGTGAACCGTCACGATGGCGTGGCACAATTGCGATGGTCCAAAAGTGCGAACTGTCGCGATGGTGTGAATTCGAGTAGTCGCGATGGCGTGAGTGTGAACTGTCGCGATGGTCCAAAGTGAACCGTCGCGATGGTCCGGGCGCGATGGCGTGAGCCAATCGCGATGGTTCAATTTCCGAGGTGTCGCGATGGTCTGAGGGTGTCGTCGCGATGGTCCGAGGGAGCGAACTGTCGCGATGGTCTAGCTTGCCACGTGGCAGCATCGGCGCGATGGCATGAGCCAATCGTGATGGCATGGGGTCGACGAGATCTTCGCGGTGGTCCAAGTGAACCGTTGTGATCGCTCAAGTGAGCCGTCGCGATGGTGCGAGACCGTCGCGATGGTGTGAGCCAATCGCGATGGTGTGACACAATCGCGATGGTTTGAGCCAATCGCGATGGTCCACCAAAATGCAAATTTTTGCAATGCAAGTATGGATTCCTACACACGCAAGGGTCGCCTACACGCTTATGAACTCGCTTACCAAAAATACCGAAGTTGGCAGACCATCGCGATGGTTTTGACACACTCGGCAGATCTCTGACAGAAAGTGAAATTTTACCTTTTCCAAGCTTTCTTGATGCACTCGAGCTCTGTACCTGCAAGAAAACTCAAAAACACACAAGTACACACAAGCACAAAATCTCTCTCTCTCTCTCTCTCTCTCGCACATGCACAAATGAGGGGAAATGAGGAGAATGGGTGGATATGGTGAATTTTTTGATTTTTTTGGAGATGAAGATGATGATGCGGTGATGAAGATGGAGTGTGGGGGAGGTAAAAAACACTAAAACTAAGTAAAAAAACAACAAAAACTGAAATTTTTACCTTCCAACGCCACTTCTTGCTATACTCTTACCATCACACATTCGTCCTAGACTCGATCCCCGGCAATGACGCCAAATTTGGTGTTGCTCTAGCACAATGGTGAGAACCACGTTAAGAATCTCCACCTCCTTAATGTCAATCCCCGGAAGAGATAGGAGTGATATGAAGATCGTGAATGTGAGATGAAGTGAGAGTGAAGGTGAGAAGCATAGAGATGCACACACACATACACACACACTATGAAGAGACAAGCAAGACACAATGGAAGGTGAGAAATCAACTCTATTACTCAAGAACACTCTTACAAGCTCAAAATAGCTCTAAGCTCTTCTCTATTCAAACAAGCTAACCTCAAAAATGAGCTCTCTAGCTCTTTTTATAGATTCTAAACTAGTTTTGACTGGTTTCACATCTAGTGATCGGCATAGTTAAAAATAGGTCCTAAGCACTATTTGAGAGGGTAAACGGTGTCTAAAATAACCAAAATTGGTACGCTCATTCTACCTAAGCTCCTCAAGCTTGAGGAATCCTCAGCTTGCACAAAATGAAGCTATGAATTACAAAAAGGGTTTTTTCTATGTTACGTATATTACAATAGTGATGAAAATCACTGTTGGAGGTTTTGAAGAATATTTATAAAACATAAATCTTTGAAAAATTGATTCGACTGACTCCTTGCTTTGTCGTTACATGCCTCCGCATCTTTTGTGCCTCTGGCTACTGCCAACAAACTTGCACATGAGTTGAAAACTAAAACAAAAACCTAAGTGTTTCTCTCATGATTCATCTTCATACATTGTACAATGTATACCATAATCTTGTTTTTGTGGACATGCTAAACAGATATCATCTACTATATTCGAGAGCACCATCGACAAAGAGGTTGAGATTATGATTACTAGATATGAAGAGGAAGATCTATATCATATGATCCATATGGAGCTAGAGAGCATTGATTGGAGGTTGACACATGCTCGTGCATGTTGGTTGAGCCTTCAGCCTCAACCTCAGGTTGATGTTCCATCCATGAGTGCATCACCAATATATACTAGGAGGCATTAACTATGCCCCTAAGATTGAGGAGATCTACTTGAGGCACATGATGATGTAGCTATATTACTAGAAAGTCTCGATTCTATCACCATTGGAGAGCTAGAGTATGATGATGATGGAAATGTCACTCCTAGGGAAAACATTCCATCATCTTCTTCATCATCTTCATAAGAGGGGATGGACTTTGATGATTAGTCCTTAGTTGATAGTATATGAACTTGGGACTATCACTATTGCAGTATATGACATCATGATATTTCCATTGGGATTATTTTGAGCTTTGAGTCTTGAATCTTTTGGTTATTTTATTGATATTTTGTTATAAGTTGATGGTAGATGTATTCATGATAGGTGTATGCTTTATTCATAGTGCTTCTTTTGCATCAGATTGCTATGCTATGGTGGCCTCTAGTCTTTGTGATGAGAATGAGCCTGTTTCATTTGATGAAGCACAAAATTTAGAAAATCAGTTGGCTGCTATGCAATCAAAATATGATGCTATTATGAAAAATGGTACCTAGTCTTTATGTGATTTGCCTCTTGGAAAGAAGGCCATTGGCACGTAGTGGGTATACAAGCTTAAGCATAAGCATAATGGATAGATGGACATATATGAGGCTAGGCTTGTTGCAAAGGGTTATGCTCAAGAAAGAGGCATTAATTTTGATGAGACCTTTGCTCCTACATGTCGAATGACTACTGTTTGTAGCATCTGTGCACTTGTAGCTCATCATATTTGGAACATACATTAAATGGAAATTAAAATTGCATTTCTAAATGATGACTTGCATGAAGAAGTGTATGTTTTTGGGCCCCATGGTTTGGTGGAGAAAGGGCATGAAAACAAAGTGTGCAAGTTGAAAAAGGCATTATATGGTCTGAAGCAAGCACCACGTGCTTGGTATGAAAAGATACATGCCTACTTGATTGCACATTGCTTTGAGAACATTCCAATTGAGAGCACCTTATACGTTAAGTGCGCAAATGATGTGCTTCTGATGATTGTTGTCTATGTTGATGACATGATGCTCACTAGTCCTAATGAGAAGCATATTGCTCATTTTAATGCTAATTTGCATGCCTCATTTGAGATGTAAAATTTGGGGCATTTGCATCATTACTTGGGCATCTAGTTTATGGAAACTCATGGTAGAATAGCTTTGTGTCAAACAAAATATATTGACACATTATTGCACTGTTTTGGCCTTGAAGACTGCAAACCTATTGCCACTCCTATGGAAACAGGTTTATGGCTGAGTATTCATGATGTTGGAGATGCATTTGATGCTGTTCTCTATCAACAGGCTACTAGATGCTTGATTTACTTATGCATTACTCGGCCAGATATTCAATTTGCTATCTTATAGATGAGCAAGTTTATGCATTGCGCACATGTCAAGAATTGGTAGGCAATTAAGCGCATCTTTCACTAGTTGAGTGGTACCCAACTACTTGGATTGTTTTATCCCAAGGGGGGATCACTATCGCCAAATTTACATGCTTTTTTTGACTCTGATTGGGCTCGTTGCTATGACACTTTTGTGTCCACTAGTGGTTTTTGGTTCATGTTTGGTAGCTCATGCATATCTTGGTTGAGCAAGAAATAGCCTACTATGGCCACTTCTAGTTGTGAGGCTGAGTATAGGGCAACTTTCACAACAACTGTTGAGTGTGTGTGACTCAGATGCTTTATGGCTGATTTGGGTGTTGGTCAATCTTCTGCCACTACCATATTCATTAACAATTAGAGAATATTGATAGCTGCGAGGAACCCTATGTTCCATGATTGCCTTAAGCACATTGAGGTGCACTATCATTATGTCAAGGAGAGGTTCTTTACTGGAGAGATCAGCTTGGCATATGCTCCCACACAAGAGAACATTCCAAACCTTTTCACAAAGGCTTTGCCTAGGGAGAAGTTTGAAGCTTTTTGCAAAGCTTTGGGCTTACTTCCTTTTGTGGATTGACTCCACAGAGCTTGGCACTTCCTTATACATGAGTGCCAATGCCTTGTTCACCGCATCACTCCTAGGGGGGATTTGTTGATATATTTCGGTAGTGATGTGTGTGAACACACTAGGACCACTGGAGCACTTTTTCCCTCTTTAGGAGGTTTTTCCCCCAAGGTTGTATATATGCCTATAACCCTAATGGGTCACTTATCTTTGTACATTCTCTTGGTAATACATTCAATATTGTGTGTTGTGCTCCAAGCTTCTTCTTCTTCCTTGTGTTGTTCGTGTGCTTCCACATACCTTAAACTCCAACAATTATGTGCATCTATAGAAGCCAAGGAGAAGTCTTCTAAAGAAAGAGAAAAGTGTATTGACAATCCCAAGTGTGTTCACACACATATCACTACTAAAATGCACTAACGAATCCCATTGAGAGTGATGCAACAAAAATGGGATAGCACTCATGTATAATAAGGAAGTGCTAGCCAATGTCGACTAATGTCAATCCAAAAATATGAGAAAGCCTAAAGTTTTGCAATAAACTTTGAAATTCTCACAGAGCAAAGCCTTTGTAAAAAGTTCTACAACATTATCATGTGTGGATACATATGCCAAAGTGATCTCTCTATTGCATACTAATAGTGCACCTCAATGTTCTTACTACAAGCATGGAACATTGAGTTTCTCACAATTGCCAATATGCTCTAACTATTAATATAAATGGAGGTGGTAGAGGTATGGAAAACATCCAAGTCATCCATAAGGCATCTGATCCACACATGTTCAATAACGGTAGCTGTGAGAGCTACCTTATAATTTTCCTCACAACTAGAAATGGCCAAAGTTGCTACTTCTTGCTCAACAAAGATGTAAATGAGCTTCCATGCAGGAAGCAAAAACCACGTGTGGACATGAATGTCATAATCGCCAATCCAATTTGGAGGTAATCATCTCCCCTTGGGATAAAACAACCAAAGATGCTGGGTGATAGATAAATAACAAAATATATGCTTCATTTCCTACTAATGTTTGAAACATGGACTATGCATGAATCTTCTCATTTGAGAAACAAAAAAGTGAAGATTGATTTGAATGATGCATACATAAATAAGGCATCCAACTGATTGATGATAGAGAACAACATCAAACACAACTACAAAATCATGAAGATTCAATCATAAACATTTCTCCACAGGAGTGGCATTGGATTTACAATCTTCAAGCAAAAACAATGCAATAAAGTGTCAATGTATTTTTTTTGACACAAAACAATGTCTCCATCAACTTGCATAAATTGAGTGCCTAAATAATGATGGAAATGAAGTATTTATTTGGTGATGCATGATGGTAGACTCAGCTTCTTGAGAGCTCCACAATGATACCCTTGGTGTAGAAAGTTGAACTCCGGCACCACACAATACTCCACATAGGGGTTGCAAAATACACAAGAAACACACAATACATAGACCACGAGCACAAATTTCTTAGGTCGTAAAAATGCAATCAAACTTGGAGTCTGTGGCTCACAAGACCCCTCTATGTTTTATTAAAGATCATATACAAAAGTGTCCGACAACCATTTGGCCTTTCAAATGGACAATAACAGTAACAATCTCCCACTAAAGGTCAATAAGGATAAAGTGAGCCAACCTTTCTTCCTTTTGTAATAACTATATTTCCCTTTCATATGTGAAAGGATTGAGCATAGAAAACTACCTTATAACCAAGGTAATCAAGTTTACCAACTGACATCAAACTACATGATAACTGAGGCACATGGCATACATTATGCATAGTAAATTTTGAACCATCAGTGAACTTCACAAACACACCTCCAATCCCCACAACCTCACACTGGTAAGAGCCATCAAGTCTCACGGTACCAAGAGACTTTTCTTCATAATTAGAGAAGCATTCTGTGTGTGGTGTTACATTGAAAGAAGCATCAGAATGCAGCATTCAGGTGTGGGAAAGGGAATGAGCCATAAGAGCCCGAGTGGGCACATTACCGTCAAGTGTCAACACATCAACATCATCAGAAAGAGAATTAATTTTTGCAATCTTCACATTCAAAGAAGATGGTGCAGGTAGCTGTTTAACATGCCCATCATCATTTTGTCCTTTACCTTTAGCATTCTTTAATGCATATTAGTATTTCTTCATGTGTCCTTTCCTATGAAAATAATGGCATTCATTATCCCTCTTCCTTGATTTACTTCTACTCTTATTCCTTTGACCATTCTTTTCCTTTTTCTTACTCTTGCCACATTGCTGATTCTTTCCTTGTTAAGAATCATGAACATTGTATACATCTCCACTCTCAGTGCCAACCATACATTTTCTATGAATCTTCTCACTCAAGGGTGCTCCACATATGTCATCATGGACCAATTTACCACTAGGTGTGCTATTGCTAATAGCTGTGCAAAACATATCGCATGATGATGGCAAGGTGCATAACAACAAGACTACTTTCATTTCATTATCCATATCCATTTTCTAAGCTTGTGACTAGGAGAATATAGCATAAGACACATTTAGATGAGAAGCAACACTATCTGTGTCTTTCATGCCAAGGTCATATAACTTTCTCATTAGATACACTTTATTTGATGCCGTCTCTTTTTCATATGTATTGCATAACTTCTTCCAAAGATCCTCTGCACTTTCATAGTCTAATACTGTAAAGTAAATATTATATGCCAGGTGCAATCAAATGGTAGACTTGGACATTTCATCTAACTCACCCCAATCATCCTCATCCATGTCAACAAGTTTCTTCGAGATTCCATTTACTTGCTTCCATTGCCTCCTCCAAATCAGCACAACTTTAATCTGATTCTTCCATAGAGATAAGTTTGTGCCATCAAATTTTTGGATCTCAAAACGGTTTTTGCCCTACAAGTTATAGGTCCTCCTTGGAACTTTTCCACTAGACCCTGATCCACTAGACATGCCTGAGACCTCTGATGACATGATGATAGAGAATTGAATAGAATGATAATGAAGCTACAAGAGTCCAAACACCACTAAGGCTCAAAGAAGGATGACCAAGTGTCATGTTTTGAGAAAGAATTTAGCAGTGTTCCCAAAAAAATGAATTAATGAACAATAATGACCAACCAAAAAAATTATGTGAGAATAAATGTGCTCACACCAATAAGCATATCAAGGAGTAAATCGACCAAGGTAAAATTGACAAAACCAAAAAATCTAGAAAATGTTTTCCAGAGTATCCTCTGCAAAATAAGCATATGAATAGTGTCAAAATCTCATAAAATTGCAACTACTTACATGTTAACTTTCATAGTGAATCATTGACTCCACTGCATATAATCAATTACCCGAAAGAAGCCAAATAGGCTTATCAAGCACCTATGAACAACTATCATACATATCCTATGGCGAGGCTGGGTAAGTCTTCCACTTGCATCACCAAAGAGACCCCAACATCTGGGTGTCTCCCAGTTAAGAAAACCTCACCATGACCCTCTTTATCAAACATAAAAGGCTTTATGCAAAAACAAAACCACTGTATTGTTGGAGTTAGACATCTGTGGAAGCATGCAAACAACACAAGGAAGAAGAAGAAGCTTGGAGTTCAACACACAATACTAAATGTATTACTAGAGAATGTACAAAGATTAGTATCCCATTAGGGCAATAGGCATATATACAAGCGGGGTGAAAAAACCTCCTAAAGAGGGAAAAAAGTGCCCCGATGGTCCTAGAGTGTTCATACACATCATTACCTAAATATATCAACAAATCCCCCCTAGGAGTGATGCAGTGAACAAGTAGCTGGCACTCATGTATAAGGAAGTGCCAAGCTATGTGGAAATCACTCCACAAAAGGAAGTAAGCCCAAAGCTTTGCGGAAAGCTTCAAACTTCTCCCTAGGCAGAGCCTTCGTGAAAAGGTCTGCAATGTTGTCCTGCGTGGGCACATATGCCAAGCTGATCTTCCCAACAGAGAACCTCGCCCTGACATAATGATAATGCACCTCAATGTGCTTAGTGCGAGCATGGAACATAGGGTTCCTCGCAATTGCCAATGCACTCTGACTATCAGTGAAGATGGTGGTGGCAAAAGACTGACCAACACCCAAATCAGCCATAAGGCGTCTGAGCCACACACACTCAACAGTTGCTGTGAAAGCTACCCTATACTAAGCCTCACAACTGGAAGTGGCCACTGTGGGCTACTTCTTGCTCAACCAAGATATACATGAGCTAGCAAACATGAAGCAAAAGCCACTAGTGGACACACAAGTGTCATAGCAAACAACCCAATCAGAGTTAGAAAAAGCATGCAAATTTGGTGGTAGTGATCCCCCTTGGGATAAAACAAACCAAGTAGCCCAGTACCACTCAAGTAGCGAAAGATGTGCTTAACTGCCTCCCAATGCTTGACTCCTCGGAAATGCATAAACCTGCTCATCTCTGAGATAGCAAACTGAATATCTGGCCGAGTAATGCATAAGTAAATCAGGCATCCAACAGCCTGCTGATAGAGGACAACATCAAATGCATCTCTAGCATCATGAAGACTCAATCATAAACCTGTCTCCATAGGAGTGGCAATAGGCTTACAGTCTTCAAGGCCAAAACACTGCAATAATGTGTCAATATATTTTGTTTGAAACAAAGCCATTCCACCATCAACTTGCATAAACTGAATGCCCAAATACTGATGCAAATGCCACAAATCAGACATCTCAAATGAGGCATGCAAATCAACCTTAAAATCAGCAATATGCTTCTCAATAGGACTAGTGAGCAGCATGTCATCAACATAGACAACAATGATCAGAAGCACATCAATAGCACACTTAACATATAAGGTGCTTTTAGTTGGACTGTTCTCAAAACCATGTGCAATCAGATAGGCATGTATCTTCTCATACCAAGCACGTGATGCTTGCTTTAAACCATATAATGCCTTTTTTAATCTGCACACCTGGTTTTCATGCCCTTTTTTCACAAAGCCACGGGGTTAAAAAACATACACTTGTTCGTGCAAGTCACCATCAGTTTTAATGTCCAATTGATGTACATTCCAACCATGATGGGCTGCAAGTGCACAGATGCTCCAAATAGTAGTCATACGACATGTAGGTGCAGAGGTCTCATCAAAATCAATGCCTCTTTCTTGGTCATAATCCTTTGCAACAAGCCTAGCCTTATACCTGTCAACTGTTCCATTAGGCTTACACTTCAGCTTGTAAACCCACTTAGTGCCAATGGCCTTCTTGCCAGCAGGCAAATCACATAAAGACCAAGTACAGTTCTCCATTATAGAATATATTCAGATTGCATAACAGCCATCCATTTTTTTGAGTTTTGTGCTTCGTCAAATGAAACAGGCTCATTCTCATCACAGAGACTAGATGCAGCCATAGCATAGCAATCTGATGCAAAAGAGGCACTATGAGAGCTTGACCAAGCACGATATGACAGAGGTGCATCTAATTTGCTATCACATAAAGTCTACACCAGCCATTTTGGCATAGTTTTTACCTCCTCAATGTCAGCTCTCTCATCAACAAGCACATCATGTAAATTTGCATCAGAAATGCGATGATCTGCATCATCACATGAAACCTGCAAAGGCTGAGAAGTTGCCTCATTAGGACCAGCACTAGATTGTCCACTGTGAAAAAGAGGTAGCAAAGTATCATACATGTCTTTGGAGCTAACAGACGTCTCCTTAGTACATGAAAGCAATGGCTGAATAACATCTTCCACAAAAACAACATCATGACTAACTAGAATGTGTTTAGTTTGTGGATAATACAGACGATAGCCTTTACTTTTAGAACTGTACCCAACAAAAATACATTTTACTGCTTTATCGTCCAATTTTTTGTGATGTTGTTCAAACACTAATGCATATGCCAAACAACCAAAAACACAGAGATGAGCAACAGATGGCTTGCGATCATGCCAAGCCTCATATGGAGTGATAGATTGTAACGCTTTAGTGGGACACCTGTTAAGTACATATGCTGCACACATGATAGCCTCAAGCAAGAAACTATGTGGTAAAGCCTGACTCTTGACCATACACCTCGCCATCTCCATGAGTGACCTGTCCTTTTGTTCAACAACTCCATTTTGAAGAAGTATACACGGCATTGTACACTGGTGTTTTATCCCACGTTCAGCCAAAAATGCATTAAAATCAGAAGACATATATTCCCCCCCTCGATCAGAACGGAGGGTGCCCATTTTACATGCTGATAGATTTTCAGCCAAAACCAAAACTTGTTTGAAGCATATGAACACTTCAGACTTTGCCTTCAATGGATATACCCATGCATGCCTGGAAAAATCACCAATGAAAGTCACGAGGTAAAGATAATTTCCAAAAGAAGGTGTCTACATAGGACGAGAGACATCACTATGTACAAGCTGCAATTTTTGAGTAGCCCGAACTGAAGAGGACACCATTTCATATTTCTGTAGGCATAGCAAACTAGCAAAATTCAGATGACCAAAGTGTGCATGCCAAAGCTTTGCATCTAACATAGCCTGAGAATCATGTACTACACATGCCAAATCATTTACAGATCTTTCATAGTCTATGAGCTTATACAACCCGTGACATAAAATGCCAGAAGAAATAATCACATCGTCATTTGACAGATCATGAACTGTACATTTATCATCAACAAATTTAACAACCAAGCCAATCTTTCCTAAGGCAGAAACTGATAACATATTTTTCTTGATCCCTGGCACAAACAAAGCATCTAACAAAGTGAAAGAACTACCATCAGCAGTAGTCAAAATGATCTTACCAACTCCCATAACAGGATAAGAGGAGTTGTTGGCGCATGTAACAGTATTCCCTGTAGGGGCAGGCTCAAGTGAAGAGAAGAAACTGCACTGCGAGGTAATATGTTTGGTCGCCCCATTGTCAAAGTACCAAACATCTGAGTCTACTGCAGACATGCAGTGCTCATGAGAAGATGGGTCAAAATTGCAAACAATAGTAAACGCCCATTCTTCTTCTTGCACAAGATTAGCAGATTCTATTTTTGGTGTAGAGGCTTCTACAACAACCATTCCAGCCTCTTTCTTCTTTGCCTCTTTAGCAGCTAGTTTTGGATAGTTCTTTATGATATGATGATTTCCTTTAGAGTACTTGCAAAACAATTTTTGCTTTTTTGATTTCTTTTCATCTTTGTCTTCCCTCTTTGATTGTGTAGAATTAGAAGATTTCTGCTTACTAATTGAAGAGTTCCATTTTCCTTTGCCCTTCTGACTAGCCAAGAAAGCTTGATCTGCAACATGCATAATGGACCTGTTCTACCTGGACTGATCTTCCTGCAACATAACAGAGACTAACTCCTCAAATGTCAAGGCATTTGGATTGCCTTTCATCATCAACCGAAGAGTAGAAGCAAAACTTTGATTTGAATCAAGAAGACCATTCAGAACGGTCTGCACAAGTGAGCTATCTGGTATAACCTCACCAGTAAAAATCAACTGTTCCTTCAGTCTTTGATCTTTGTTAGAAAACCATCCATAGAATCACCTTCATTCATGTGCTCACTCTCCAACTGTTTTCGGAGGTAAGCAACACGAGCCTCATTTCTAGCTTGGTACAATGTGGTAAGTATATCCCAAGCATGCTTAGCTATTCTGCAAGAGTGAATGCGAGGAATAATGGCACGTTTGACAGACAAAGCTATCAATGCATGTGCCTCGGCATCTCTGCCATCCCAACAAATTTTCTCTCCAGTAGGTGCAACAAAAACCGTAGCACAAACAGGAATATGAAGGATATCATCATCTTCGACACCTTCTGCATCACCTTCAGTACCTACAATTGTAACAATTGCAAGTGTGATAGGACGTTTTCAACACCCTGCACAATGTTCTACATACATTTTGCAACCAATACATGTCGCATCATATAAGTCCACAATGGGTAGTTGGTACCATCCAACTTATCCTCAACAACCAACATACGACATACATCATTGCTTTCAGCCATGGCCCGTGACTAAAATACCTTGATACAGAAAATTGACAGTATCTCAAAAAGTTGGACGAAATTTCCTAGATGAATTCTGCTAAACTTGTAGCAGACTTCAAGACACTTATACTGGCAAACCAAAATAGGTATATACCTTTGTCACAAAAAGACAAAATAACCTACACAAGCGCTATGATAGTGCATTCGGAGGCTGGAACGAGCTTAGATCACGATTTCGAAACCATACAATGAAGCTGTTTTGATCTCTGAAACACCTTGAGTATGCTCAACAAATTTTGTGCGAATCTGAGACTGCAACCGGAGAGGTGCAGATGACGCCCTAGATGAAGTGGCGACCTGATTTAATACCAATTGTTGGAGTTAGACATCTACGGAAGCACGTGAACAACACAAGGAAGAAGAAGAAGCTTGGAGCTCAACACACAATACTGAATGTATTACTAGAGAATGTACAAAGATTAGTAGCACATTAGGGCAATTTGCATATATACAAGCTGGGGGAAAAAACCTCCTAAAGAGGGAAAAAAGTGCCCCGAAGGTCCTAGAGTGTTCACACACATCACTACCTAAATATATCATGTATCAATCACCATGTGGATGTACATAAGCAGTATCCACAAAAGCATACATAGTGTGCATGTGCTCAATATATGCAAGAAAATGGCACTAAAAGGCTGAATTCATAGTCCAAACACTGGCCAAAAACACCTACAATTGTCTGTCAACTCTATTCTTTAGGCTTAAAAACCTGCATAAACTTGCAGTGGTTGCTCCTTACAACTGAAATCTTTCAAGAAACATGTAGATTTACTAGTGTGACTGAAAACATAGCCCCAAATTTTGGACATTCGTTGTCAAAGAAGTATGAAGAGCACTCTTTTTGATGTTCTTGAACTCGTGTAAAGAGAACTATGCACAAAAGTACTCCAAAATGGCTCCAAGAATCACCCAAAAAATGCTTCAAAACAAGCTTTGAAAGCAAAGAATGAAGCTTTGAGGGCCCAAAACATGCTCAAGGAAATGCTAACCTTACTCTTTCCCTTCTTTAAATACCACAAGAGTGCAGCTTAGTGGCAAGAGATTGTCAGTTAAGTGAGCTTTGGGAGGAAAAATCCTGGGATGAGTGACCTCTCAGGAAGTACCTGGAATCTCCATTGAGGTCCTACCTTGTGGCCAACCAATGGCGCCAATAGTGACTTCGGTGACTTGGATGACAAGATATGCCAAGGTCTATGCCTTGGTTGCCACCTTAGTTGTAATCCTTGGAGAAATCCTTGGGTGGGTGGGCAGATGCTAGCTTTGTTTGCATAAAAGGAACAAAGCTTTTGCATCTAATTGCTATGATACCTGTGAAGTAGTTCTTTGGTGATGCATGATGGTAAACTCTTCTTCTTGAGATCTTCGCAATGATACCCTTGCTGTAGAAACTTGAACTCCAGTGTTGCACACAATACTCCACATAAGGGTTGCAAAATACACAGAAAACACATAGTAGAGAGACCACAAACACAAATTTCTTGGGTCGTACAAATGTGGTTGAACTTGGAGTCTGTGGCTCACCAAGCCACTATATGTTTTATTAAAGAACATATACAAAATTGTCAGGCAGCCATTTGACCTTTAACATGGACAATTACGATAATAGGAGATGATCTAAATCCAACATTTCAAAAGAGACATATGAATGGGGCTTGATCTCATCTCCTTAATACCATTGAACAACATGTCATGAACATAAAAAATGATAAAGAGAATTACATCATATCCATGATTCACATACAAGGTTCTTTCAATTGGATTATTTTGAAATTGACGTGCTAATAAGTAGGCATGTACTTTATCACACCAAACACATGGTGCTTGCTTCCATAAAATGCCTTCTTTATTCTCACACCCTTTTTGTACAAAACCATGAGGCTAAAAAATGTACACTTCTTCATGAGCCTTCTTCAACTTACACACTTTATTTTCATACCCTATTTGTACAAAACCATTAGGCTAAAAAATGTACACTTCTTCCCTGAGCCTTTGCTTTGATAATTGTTCTTGTTTTCTATTCATAGTCACTTGTTATTGCCTTAATATGTTTGCTGTAAGGGGGTCTAGAGCTTGAATCTACAACCACTAATATAGTTTGGGAAAGCATCACCTTTGAGTGTGGCTAATTGTATGGCACCACTAGGAAAGAGGGCATTAAAATAATCCTTTTGTCTATTTCTATGAGCATATGTTCCCACACCCTAAGCCGCATATGTTAAAGTGCACCAAGTTTATGTACCAAGGTAGATAACTCATGACTATCTCTTGCTGATTTTACAAGGAATTCAATAAGAAAAATTTCATGGTTTTCCATATACTAAATTAAAGGGACTATCTCCTAATGCGATCTCTTAAAAAACATGATAAGCCCAAACTACATGGTGTATAACAAAATAATTTGATCGTCTTATATTGACTGATTTCTCAAAATTGTGCATAACACTTTGTTAGAACTCTCTACTCGAACATTTTCTTGAGGATGATACAAAGTAATTTCTTATGGACAACAAAATATCTTCCAATAAGGCCTCTATGAATTTGTTGAAAAAATGGGTACATCGATAATTGATTATCTCAATGGGGAGGCTGAATCTTGTAAAATTTTGCTCAAATAACAACTTTGGCATTGTTTGGGCATCAAATTTTGTTGTGACACATGCATATACCCACTTGGTAAAACAAATTGTTGCTACTATTATGTACTCAACATGAGATCCTTTGGAAGGTGTGCTAATAGGATCAATAAAGTATATCCCCCATTTCACAAGTACATGGTCTGCAATCATTGACATGAGAGGCACTTGATGGGTACTTAGCTCTTTGGTATGTATCACACCTACTCACAAATGTTTGAATATCCATGCATAAGGTGGGCCACCAAAGACCTACAAATAAAATCATTTGAACTATCCGATCTATTGAGAAATGTTTGCTTGCAACACTTGAGTGTGTGACTTCCAATAGTTATTTGTAAAACATGATTTTATGAAACTGCATTAACTTGTTCAAGATATTCAGGATTTGTGTCCAAATTCAAGCCATGAAATTGTTATTTCTTCAAGATTAAGACATTATTATGCATGAAAATTATATATTTGCATTTGTTGATGTATCAAGGATAGACATGATTTCACAAGGATATAGTAAGTTCTTTAGGGCTTTTACTTAGTGGATTTTCTCAAGAGTAAGCATTATTAAGAAGATTCATTTAAGTGCTTGATCTAGTTACGTTCATGATCATCAAAACATATGGCACTACACATAGATCAACAATAACTAAAGTGGAAGATCATTTAGGTTGAAGTGATACTATCCTTAGGTTGAAAATTAGAAGTGATACTTCATGATCATAGTTTTAGAAGTGATACTATCCTTAGGTTGAAAATTAAGAAGAATACACTTGCACACTATAGAAAAAATTACTTTTGGTACCTCTTTCTGTGGTTGTCTAAGTGCATAAGCATAAGATATTTTGGTTGGAGCTTTCTTTCTCCAAATCATCTTTGTAGTACATGTGCATGGGACTTCATGTAGAGCCCTCGTGATTCGATACCCCTTGAGTGGGCAGATTTGTGGCTTATCTTTCTTTACCTTATACTATGGATATCCCATGGTCCGTGGCTTTTTGAGAGATGCAATACACTTGGGGATCCAAATCTGAGCACAACATTTGTGAGCTTGAAAAAAGGCCTTAGGTATCCAAACTTTTCGTGTCATATGATGCGGAGAATTTCATTGAGGATGAGAGGTCATTGGTGTCGTAGTACCTTTATTCTAAGATTAAGATAGTTAAGATGGACTTTTGTGATTGCAATGAAGTAGATGCTTTGACTACCCATATTTGCTTTGTTAGACATTGTATGTACACTCTCCTTTCTACATTCTATGAAACTCGAGCATGTGATAAGTTTTTGAAAAGTACATTGCTTATGCCTTTTGGACATGTGTATGGTTCTTCTATGCATGTGGAGGTGGATGAAGTATTTTTTTATGGGCAAGCGTGTTTCCCATTCCTATGAGACTCACATTTACTGGAGAAATTGCAAATTTGGAGCTTTTTTTTTAATATAAAGGAAGTTCGGCATTAGCCAACTCTCGTGGACTTGAATTAAATAAAGAAAACTACAAGAGAAGGGGATTAGTGCCCACGGGACCCCCCAAATCCCACAAGGCAGGGGAAGCTTTTACAGAGCTTAGATGGCATTACAAAGAAGGTTAATCACCCTCTCATCACCCTCATGAGGGGCCCACTTGGGTTTAAGCTTGTTATTGATCAAAAGGAGTACTTGATGATGCCTGAAGGGGGGGGATTTCTTACAGTTAACAATCCTTTTGCCGAGGAGGAACAACGATTTCTCAATTGACCACTCTTTGGGGGAGTCACCGAAGTTGAAAGCACATCTTTCCCGCCAGATTTTCCATAGGACCTCCCCTCTGATGGCATTCCAGAGAGTCGCGGAGCAGCCGATCGCTTCTCCCAGCAGGGCTTGCTGCCAACTGAGATGTTTCTGAAGTCTAATTTTCTTTCCAACCGTCTGCCAGAGTCTGTTGGAGTTGGGGCAGGTAAAGAAGATGTGTGAAACATCTTCGATAGACCGGTAGCAGCGTTTGCACCAGGGAGGAGTCCCACAAAATTTGCTAGCCTTAAGGTTGGTCCAGATTCCATGATGAAGAATTTGCCATAAGAGGAAAGACTTTTTGATTTCTATGAGGGGGTGCTAGATAGCCATGAACTTCATGTCCCACCGAAGCTGCGTCCATGACAGGCACCACTTCTTGTTGAGGTTAACCTGATAGTCAATCGTTTCTTTGATGTTCAGGATTTTTGATAGGCTATTCCCATTGTGCCATTTGAGACCAAGCGAGCTCGACGTGTCATGTCCCATGAGAAGGAGAACTTTGTGTCGGTCCTAGGCGAGACATCCATTCTTCGTACGAAATGTTGACGCAAGGGTCAATATCCTCAAAGTTGATCCAGCGGTTGGTGTCTTGTTTCCAGAGATGTTTCCATTTTTTGAAGCCTTTGTTCCATAACTTCTTGGCATTTTGAATGTTCCAAGATTCCACACTCCGGATGCCATGGATCAGAAACCAGATAGAGTCGTTTTGTCTGATACCGACTGCCCACTTCCAGTCTTCACTAATTCTTGTGTAGCTTTTGACTTTATTCCAACTCTTCCATAGGGAGCACACAAGATTAGAGCCTTTCGGGAAGACGGGGATCGGGGAAAATAGCAAGGTCAAGATGTCAAGATTCTTCCAATTTGGGAAACCCATGAGAGCCAGCTCGTTGGCCCACGAGGCCTCCCCGTTGCACCAAGCCTTAATCATCCATTTGGCTGCCAGTTTGTTAGCCATGCACCCAATGTCCAGGATACCAAGTCCCCCACTATCTCTATGGCTGGTGCAGATGGACCATTTGATTTTAGGCACCCCCCTCCTATTGTGGTCGCCCGTCCAAAGGAAGTTTCTACAAATACTATCCAGTTTGGATAGAACTTGCTCTTTTGGTCTCCAACAAGAAAGGAAATAAATGGTAGATGAAAGGAGGAACGTGTTGATAACCATAACACGACCAACAAGATTGATTTGCATACCTCTCCAATAGTTAAGCTTGTTTTCGAGTTTGGCCAGCACCCAGTTCCATCGCTGTTCCATAGAGACACCAAACCCCAAGGGGATCCCAAGAAGCTGAAAAATTTGGCCCTGCGGAATGATTTGACAGCCATGATCAATGAGAAGGCCGGAATGTGACCCCATAATAGCTCTAAAGGCGGTCTTAAAGTGGTTGATTGTGGATCCAGAGGCTTCACAAAAAGTAGCCAGACACTCAAGAGCACTCCTTCTCTCTCCCCTCTATTGTAAAGTACAAGTTTTGTCTTAGGAACTCTCTCATGGAGTCGTATGGAGATTCTTTGGTCCCTCTTCTAATATTTGGGTTGTAAATTTCTTAGTTATTTGCCCATGGAAGGACTTGAAGTGAATCCAACAAGGTTTGAATAAAAGATACCCTAAAGACCATTGAATGAAGTAATACAAGCGTGGTTAAAAGAGAACATTAGTCCATGCACTGTAGGTGGGTTGGTTGAACTCTTACTACAACATATTGGGAGGTGTAGCGACACCCCCCAAAAAATAAAAGAGAATTGTCGCTTATGCAATGCTTCATAAACAAAGTGTCGCATAAGCAACACATGTTAAACAAAGAACTACCATCACATAAGCGATGCTAAATCTCTCTTAAATGACATTAATTAAAAGCATTGCTACTAGTGTCACACTATAGAGACATTCGGCGTGATGTTGGCAAACTACCTACGACACAAAAGTGTTGCAGAAGATAAAAAAACTTTGATTTCAAATGTGCCGAGATCATTCAAAGGAGGAGTGCGAGAGAGAGAGAGAGAGAGAGAGAGAGAGAGAGAGAGAGAGAGAGAGAGAGAGAGAGAGAGAGAGAGAGAGAGAGAGAGAGAGAGAGAGATCCAAAAGATAAAGAGATAGATGCAAAAGAGAAGTATGTATACACACATACACACACATGCATACATACTGTTGAAATAGAAGCTTCAACCTTAGTCTAAATTTGACCATCAGATGGATGCCAATTGGAGCCTCATGGAGCAAGCCTTCAAACACCAAGATATCATGAATCAATTTTAATTTGAATTCTCCCTCAACAACCAAAAGTTTGAATCACACTTGGGGGTGAGTAATTGCGTATAATTTAGAAAAAGTTATTCCTAACTTATAGGGGATCTTTCCATCTCTATATCTACACACAATCAGCTTTGAATTGTAGATGCCGCATATGTGTGCTCTTAGAGAGTCTTTGAAAGCAAGCTAGTAGGCCCCTAAGCTAAGCAAGTCCTCTCCTTTCTTTCTTGAGTGATTGGAATAAAGTTTATGTAGCCATAGCTAGCACACAAATTTCTATGTGAGTGTTCTAGATTGCTCTGAGTGTTGAGAGTTCATTATTCATATCTCACTCATTCTTTGTAATATTTGTCTTGTTAGAAAGCTAATCAACTCTTCTAAATTTGATTCAAATCTCTTATCATTTATCTACGTATTTTGAGAGAACTAGATTCAGGAGTGAGCATGTGTCTATTTGTGTATGCTTAGTGAAGATCATAAGGTGTTTGTCTTAAACGGATTGGTTCTTCCAACAAGAGTAGCCATTTAAAGTGAGATAACTTGCATTAGCAAGGTCTATAGGTCTAGTTTATGTGTGAAAAAGGTATCAATTTCAATCTTCATAGTCTCAAAGATTCAATTGTTTCAGTAGATAGAGGTTATGTGCGAGTGCTTGTAAGGCCAGCATTGCTTCATGGTTGCATAGGGAAGTTGCGAATTCTCCCAACACATACATACACACATGCATACACACATATGCATACATACATATACACATGCATACACACACACACACCATGAGAGGTATGCATACACACATACACACACATATGCATGCATACACATACATGCATGCATACACACAGTGTACACCAACATGCATAAATACATACACACATGTATACATACATACACATGCATACACACACCAAGAGAGGTATGCATACAAACATACAAACATTCATACATACATACACACATGCATACACACATGCATACACACACACACACACACAAAGAGAGGTATGCATACAGACATACAAACGTGCATACATACATACACATGCATACACACACACACACCAAGAGAGGTATGCATACAGACGTACAAACATGCATACATACATACACACATGCATACATACATACACAAAAATGCATACACACACAAGAGAGGTATGCAAACACATATACACACATGCATACACACATGCATACACACATGCATACACACATGCATACACACATGCATACACACACATGCACACATACATACACACATGTATACACACACATGCATATATTATAGATGTAGAGAGTACACACGCAGAAGCAAAATGAAAACTAAAGTACTCTCACAAAACAAAGAATGTGTGAGACACAAAATGAGTAGACCATGAAATGGGTAAACTCATGTGGATTAGAAATGAGCTTGCGAAGAGCATGGAGTAGGCTCCTCAAGCTTCTAACCAAATACAAATGGGGGAGAGGCCCTTCTTATATAGATTTGTGAGGGGCTCTCCAAAATACATCTCATGTGGGATAATTCCCCTGAAAGGAGAATGAATACAACTGGTAGAAGCAAATGGCAAGGTACCCAAATACAAAGGAAATACAAGAAAATGTAATGGAAATGAAATGGAAATAGAGTGACTCCAAGATACAAAAGGGAGATGCACTCTCATATTCTCAACACCCCCTCTGCAGCTCCATTTTGTAGTGTATGGAGGCTGCTAGGGTATGAGAGAAAGGTCCACCAAGAATGTATCAGCAGCAGTAGCACGAGCACGAAATAGGAAGTCTTCGTCTGGGAATCCATAGCCTCCAAGTGGTATCGACCATGCGGGATTGCGAGGTACTCCATAATATGTCCACCAGGTGGATCAAGCGAATGCTCCAGAGGTACGCCAACAACAAGGTACATTAGCGGAACAAGATCTCATTGGACGAGATCACCTCCATGCGAGATAGGTAGGATGACTCCATGTGGTACGTTGGAACCTCCAAAGCTTTCACCATGTCCACCACACACTGTGTACTGCCAAGAAGTAGGTCCTGCAAGAGTGAAACATAAAGCATGAAGCATAAAATCATAGTCACATGGTAGTACATCTGTATGCTGAAGTCCTCCATGGAGTATACAAAGTCCTGCTATGTATCGGTAGAACCATGTAGGCCCCCTCTGAACCGAGAAGCTGGCTCAAAAGATGATCAAACTGAGGGATGAATCCATATAGATGCAGGAGTATCATGTGGTAACTGAAAAGATGTTGGACTCCATGAATGGAAAAGTACATGCTCAGAATGTTGCAGTAGACAAGGTAAGTGGACTCTCGAAGATAGAAATGAAAAATGACGAGTCATTGATCCTGGAGTAATGCCCAACTGAAGCTGAGGTGAAATATAAACCTTCGATGATATGATAGGTACATCCATCTGAGGTATAAGCTGAGATGATATCTCTGATTCCTCATTGATGGAGAGTGTTAATCTCCAAAAGAACAAGCTACTCTTGAAGTTAGAGCACCTCTATATCAAGAGTAACTCAAAACCTTTACCAATTTAGAGGATCAATGATCAATTATCAAAATTTTGAACAAACTGTGAAGAAGGTGATTACACAGAAAGTCTGCTGCACATTACTCACTCATTGACTTATCAGATGTGTAAAGTTTTTGATAAAAGTTTGCACAAAGTGTTGCCTAGAGTTTGTGCACCTCCTCGAAGTTAAATCATTCCAAAAGACTTAGTAGATCTTGAGAAATGACATTAACAAATCACCTATGTCTAAAACTGTATTTCTTTACAATCGACTTTGACACCTGCAACTTCTAAAGCTTGGTTCTCTCAGACCAGAACCCATTTATGCAAATGCTTTTAGCCATAGATGGCTTACCTTCCAACTTAGATTTTGACTCCTTATTTGTGCAAAACTTTACACTGTGCACTGAGAAATGATCAATTCTTTGACCATCGAGATTGTGCCTATTTCAAAAGACACTTAACACTTCTTCACATATGAATATTCCTACTCATAATTTTCACAACCTGTTTAGAATTAGGCTCTCAAACTTTAACCATAGACTCATTAACTATGGAATTAGACATCTACAAAAGGATTCTTGAAATGATCAAACACAGAAGGAGAACTCTCAGAAATATCAGGTGCAACTATTCTTCATTTCTGGAAAACTTTACATCTGAGTGATGAGAGAGATCTTACTCACTGCGTTGCCGTCACAGGCACACTCAAACTCTTTCGGGTTCTTGGGAGTGGTAGGGGTCTGCTAATCAGAGGCCCTATAACTTGATTCCCAATTAACTCATTCACGTCGCAGTACACTAATATTCAAAGTACTCTGTTAATACGAATTACTATCAATACTCTGGTTCGTTCTCTTACAGACTTACTGTTCGAACTCTGGTTACTACTTTCTCAGTACACAGCACTAACATTAAATATTACCGTAACACAGACTTCATTACAGTAACTTAATGGAACTAGACCAACCGCAAGTTAATGTAATCAAAACGAAGACGAAAAAGACAGTACTACTCAGATTTCTCAAACACAACACCGCGGTAACTCTACAAAACGTAATCGCCCAGACAGACAGTCTGGCGATTCTCCTGATCGTCACCGGAGCGTCCTTTCATTGCTTTATAAGTAGTTACAACTCTTTGCAACGACCTTTCGGTTCGTGCAGAATATGAAACCTTTCAATTCATGCAGGATATGAAAATACAGGAATTATGAAAATACAAAGTGCCAATCCGGCGGCTTACACTGGCACGCACGGTGTACTTGAACCCGCAATGGAATAAAATCTAGGGCTCATCTACTATACCATGTAGATACATGGTTCTAGCTAATTTAAATGTTCTGGCAATTTTCTACTTCAGGCTATCCAGCATTTTCTTTAAAGTGTCTGGTTCGACTAACTTGGCGTCAGTACAAACAGAACTTGCAGTAATTACTTGACTCATCAAAATTTCAGCTTGCGTCTGCAAAAATGCCTCCTGTAAGTAAAAATTGTTCGCCAGGGCTGCATCACGGCTCACTTTCATGTCTTGAATTTGTTTATCTATTCTAGATAATCGTTCTGCTTGAATACCTAACTGTGTCTCTCTCCTTTCCAATTCCTGAGCCTGATATTGAATTGTCCGGTAATATGCATCTCTTTCTTTTCTGATCCCTGTTATCTCCTTCTGCAATTGATTGGTTGAATTCATTTGAGCTTTAAGAGCAGAATTGGCTTCAAACAAGTTTGCATTTGCTCTCTGGAGTTCTTCATTAGTCCGCTTAGTTAAATTTGCCATTTCCTGTCCTTGTTGTACAACTTCATCTAGTTGAACTCGCGTTTCTTCCAATAAATTCCCGAGCGCTATACAAGCATCTTCTTTATCCTGGATGAACTGTTTTAACTGAAGAATTTCCGCATCAGCAGCACTTAATAACTCATCTTTGTCTCGTAGTTCAGCCAACGCAGCATCTCTTTGGCTGATCAATGATTCCTGTTCGGCAAGTTTAACCTGAAGTTGTTGAATCTGTACGTGCAGAGCATGATTTTCTACCTTTACCACATCTACCTCTTCCTGGAGTGGAGTAATATCTGCTTCAAGGACATCGACTTTGTGTTGTAATTCATGTCGGATATTATCAATAACCTCCTTCATCTGCACTGGTAATTGCTGCGACAAATGGATCAACATACGTCCCATCGATTCTAATTCTGTAAACATAGGTATCAGAGGAAAAAGAGGAGGGAGTGGTTGGGATGACGAGGCTGACAAGAGGTGATGAGAAGAGGGTGGAGAATAATTAGGGGAAGAAGAAGTAGCAGGTTCTTCAGGAACAATGGGTGAAACAGGGTTAATGGGCTTAATCGGAGGCAATGGTGGAGGATTATTCATAAGAGTCTTGGGTACCAACACTATTCCAGCAGTTGCTGCGTAGTCACTTTAGTCCGATCTATTACTGCATCGACCAAGGTAATTATTTCTTTTATTACCTCTGCAACAATGACTTGCACATCTTCTGGAACCGAGTGCTGAGAATCCGCTCGAGAAGAGGTTTCTTTTGAATTAGCAGTGGACGCACCATGCTCCTGTTGCCGGATGGGAGAAGACTGAGTAGACGAATCAAGGTGAATTGAGGTGGCAGTGTCGTGGAAAATTTCTTCTTCATTTCTTTCTTCTTCATTTCCAGTGACGGAACCTTGCACTTGACTCTCCGAAGGACTTATCCATTGGCGTTTACGGCGAAGAAGCTGGAAGAGATCTTCATCATCCTCTTCGGTATCGTCGAGTACTTGGGCAGATTCTTCATGGTATAAGATTGGAGCGTTTGGAGGCGGTTGTGCTCCTTGGAGGGCCGGAAACAAAAATGTAAGAATATGCGGAAGACGAGAACGTGGCAGATCTCCTTTATTAACATGCTTAATGACCGTAACGCATTCACGGTGAATGCGTCGAAAATAATATGAAGCAAAATTAATAGGCTGTTGAGAAGCCATGTCAATCATTGAGTAGAACGGGCATGAAATCTCGTAAGTGCGTTTCTGCAGGTTTAGTATGGCAACCAAAAATTGCAAGGCTGTTTGTTCAGGGTCAGGGCGACACAAGATAGCGTACTCATTTGATGAGTACCTTGGGAACAAATCAACCATAGTGGCTACCGGAAGGTTAGGACCATTCTCTCGTCCTTCTAGAGAGAGTCGGAAAGCTGCAGCAAATGACTGTAAGGTGATTACTACACGAGATGGAAAACATGTAATTGGCTAATTCTGTTCTGTAGCAGGAGTGGCGGCAATTGCAGCAATAATTTGCACGTAATACAGATGACACTCCACTGAATGCCAAGGCAATTCAGCGAAGTTTGACAAACCTCGGATACGCAAGAACGCACTCACGTCGTGAGGGAGTCCATCACGGAAGGCAGCGAATTTAGCCAACGCTTCCATGCTGCATACACGAAAGCACAAGGTCACGAATACACAATAATCACAGAAAATACAGAACACACAAAGCACACAGACACAATAGCGATTAACAGCAAAAAGAAGAAGATTAAGTAGATACTCGGCAACGGGAGGCGATTGAAAACCTTAATCATCGTGCGGTGTTGAGATGATAACCTTCATAACTATGGCGTGCATGCATGTGCATATCGATAATGCAGGGCGGCTGTTGATCATAATTAGATATCAAAACGAGGATAATTACAGGCTTATTCAACTAACACGCAAAAAATAAAAAGAAAGTAAATAACACGCGGAAAAATGAAGAACACGTCAGCGAGAATCAGGTGCTTGATGATATGACCGCAACTTTGAACCATTGATCACTTTAGGAAGAGGAATTCCGATCAAAGTAGTCAACCAAAAAGTAGCTGAGCCCACTTGTTCACTAATCCGGTAAGGGCCAAACCACCGTAATTTCAATTTTCCAGCCGCACGATTTGATTTAGCATTATAAAATAACACAAGCTGTCCCACTGAAAAAACTAGAGTTTTGAGATATCTATCATGGGTACGAGCTTGCCGCAACTGAACTTCTTGAAGAACTAGTAAACTCTCCTAGCGATGTTCATCCAAGTTTCTGAGTGCTTCCAATCGAAATGGTAAAGATTCTTCAGGTAACAGTTTCTGAGTGATAGCCACGCGTAGACTGGGCACTACAATTTCCATTGGGGCTATTGCTTCCAGTCCATGGGCAAGCTTAAAAGGAGTCAGTCCGGTTGCTACTTTATATGTGGTTCGGTATGCCCATAATGCTGCAGGTAGTAACTGATCCCATCTTTCTGGTGAGTCCACAACCAATTTGCGTAGCATACTTAACAAGGTCTTATTAGTGCTTTTCGCCAATCCATTGGCACGAGGATAGTACGGTGAACTGAATCTATGCAGAATTTGAAAAGAGTGCGTTAATACTCGCATTAAATAGTTGACAAAGTGTGTTCCTTGATCTATCACAAGTTCCAGAGGTAATCCATAACGCGGGAAAACATCCTTCATCAGGCATTTTGCTACTGAAACACCTGTGGCGGACCGTAAGGCCCAAGCTTCTGCCCATCTGGTAGCATATTCTGTGCAGGTCAGAATGTAGGGATGGTTGCTAAGGATTGTTGGAGGTGAGATTGGTCCAATAAAATCAAGACCCCAATTCTGAAAAGGTTCCAAAGGTAATACGTGTTGTAGAGGGAAGAAGTGGCATTGTAAAGGCTGCCCAGATCGCTGACAAGTGTCACACTGCTGCACAAACTGAGTCACATCTTTGTACATAGTAGGCCACCAAAGCCCACTTTGCAGAATTTTTCGGTGCGTTAAATCTACTGCAAAATGTCCACCGGAAGGTATTGAATGTGCCATAGCAATAACCAATTTTACTTCATGTGGAGGAATACAACGAAGCAAGACACGAGTATGATCCATGTAGTACAATTGTCCGGCAATCAACCGGAATCTGCGGCTGTAAACTGCAATTTTTCGCTTCATCGCAGGAGAAGTTTGAGGGGGAAGACATCCATCAATAAGAAAAGTTAATAACTGATCATAGTAGGTAGGTGTCACAGGAGGTTCTGTAGAGTCGTCACTAGTTGGTTCGGTAATGTAAATTGCTGGTGTGGTGTCATCAACGCCCACCAGAGCTTCACCGGAATCCAATCGAGAGAGGAAATCTGCTAATGCATGTGTAGTGCCAGGTCGATGAATCACTTCATAATCGAACTCTTGTAACAATAGAACCCAACACGCTAAGCGACCACCTAAATGCTGTTGTCGGACCAGATACACCAGTGTAGCATGATCTACATGAAAGGTGAATTTTCGGCCTAACAAATAATGCCAGAATTTCTTTACAGAGTACACTAAACCGAGACATTCTCTTTCAGTCACTGAATAATTCCTTTCAGCAGGAGCGAGGCGATGACTTGCATAGTAGATAGGCCAAAACCACTTATCAGTTTGTTGCATTAAAACACTTCCAATTGCTATGTCTGAGGCATCGACGAAGACGTGGAACGGGCGTTCCCAATCCGGGGTTTGCAAAATTGGGGCCTGAGTCAATAATTCTTTTAAACGATCAAAGGCAGTTTGACATTATGGAGTCCATTCAAACTGTCAGGAGTGCTTGTCATGAGTCGATTAAGTGGTGTGGCGAGATGAGCTGACCACCGTAAATGATGACCACGCCACTGGATTTGACCTAGGAAGCACATCACTTCTTTCGGTGTGGTAGGTACAGGTGCTTCCAACACAGCTGCAACTTTATCTGGATCAACTTGTATGCCTTGTGCAGAGATAATATGGCCAAGGAGTTTACCACAAGAAACCGCAAAGATAGATTTGGTCGGGTTCAAGCAAAGTCGGTATTCACGGCATTTCTCAAAACAACACCGTAAATGATACAGGTATGCCACAATCTTACCGAATAAAGAAAAATCATCTAATTATACTTGCATAAAAGAAGTGAGGTAAGGTGAAAAGATTTCCATCATACACCGCTAAAATGTGCTTGGAGCATTCCTTAAACCAAACCACATGACTGTACAAGCGTACACACCCCAATTCGTAATAAAGGTTGTTTTCGGTATATCTTGCTCAGCCATTCGGACCTGGTTATAACCACTGTAACCGTCCAAAAAGGAGTACATCTCATGTCCAGCCACTCTGTCTAACATTGTGTCGAGAAAGGGGAGAGGAAATGGATCAGGTACTGTAGCCACATTCAATTTCCGATAATCCACACAAATTCGGAGCTGCTTGTTTTTCTTTGGGACAATCACGATCAGGGAGATCCATTCAGCGTGCTCAATGGGTACAATGAATCCTACCTTTAATAGGCGATCGAGTTCTGCTTTGACTTGTGCTGCATAGTTGGGATTCATTTGGTAACTGGGTTGTTTAATTGGCTCTGCTTCTGGTTTAAGCACAACTCGATGTTGATAGATCTGAGGATCCAGACCCTTCATATCGCGGTAATCCAAGGCAAAAACATCAGAAAACTCACGCAAGAGTCTGATCAAATCTTCTTGAAATTCCTCAGACAATCCAGCCTTAATCGTCAGCTGACTGTAAAAGGTGATGCAGAGTGGCTTTATCCATAGCATCAGTATCATCTGTATCTGCCTCTCCGGTCACGGGAACAATTGTACATGCTGCCGGACTCTAGGTGTCCACTACTGATTGTAGGTCTATAGTACCTAAGGAAATCAGATCTTCATTGTGTTTCAGAAATGCTTCTTCTTCATCGTCAGATAAGCCATCCAACATGTGGACCGGCTCTGCTACATATGGCCTGGCATGGAGTTCGCAGGGCTGAATGGCATCAAGTTTGACAACATATTTATGGTGATTATCTTTAAAAGTCAGTTCCTGTGCTGACCAATCCTGTATAACCTTAGCCTGTTTCAACCATGGTCGACCGAAAAGGAGATTGTAATCAAGGCTAGGTTCCAGTAATTCTAAGACTACGAAAGTCATCTTAAACATGGTACCCTGCAAAGTAATGGGGATATTCCTTACGAGTCCCACTGGATGAACTCGGGATTGATCAGCCATTCTGACAAAGAATTGAACAGGCTGGATTTGGGTCCACCCTAACTTCTTGCAGAGAGCTGCAGTTGTTATATTCACACCGGAACCACCATCAATTAGCACTTGCATAATCTTGTGATTTTTATGCCAGACCGTGATTAAGGGAACAAAATGATCCACTGTAGAATCAGTTTTCGGTTGGATTGTTGCAGTCGCCGGAGTACTGGGAGATATGGGACTAACCTGTTGTTGAAACTGCTGCCTAACTCCTGGCACTAAAGCAAGGAGTTGTCCCAAGGGGAGTGTAATTGAGGCCTTAGAGAGAATATCCCATACTTGCTCTGTTTGAATTGTACTCTTCCCCGATTCTAATGATGATGATGCTTCTCCTATTACTGGGGTACAATCTTATTCTTGTGATCCCACCTTTGGCAAGGGAACCTGTGTCACCGGAACTGGATCAGGGAACATCGTAGGCTCTTTAGTGGTCCATTGGCTAGCTTTGTTATACATTCTCTGCTGTTCACAGATGCCAGGTTCAAACACTTCCGCTGCTGGTTGCAACTGCTTACCAGATCTTGTCTGGAACACTGCTGCTTGAGTTTCCACTGGTGAAATATAGACCATGTTGGTCATCGGGTTTTGACGTTCTTTCTTTCTTTGATCATATTCGGCTGCATCCTTGCAGAATCTTTGGATGTGACCAAGTTCACCGCAAAAATGACATCGAGGTGGTGGTAAGGAAGTACCTTCCTGTGATTTACCTCTCTGCCAACGATTTGCATTGAAGTTGGTATTCTGCTGTCCCCGATAATTCTTATATCCTTGTGGCTGATTGTTTCGCATCTGTGGTGGCACATAATGAGTGGCTGGCTACCCTAGTTCCTGTATGATGGCGTTCACAACTGCTTGTCCCTGCACTTTGGCATTATACGCATAATTTTCTGTTGAGTGACCATTGAGATTGCATATGGCGCAATACATCTGGTTAAGGGCACAGGTAGCACTGGTATGACCAGGATTTTTGCACTTAGTGCAGTACATCTGTTTAGCTAGATCTTCCACAACATTTTTACTGGCTTTCAGCCACTCCAAGTCTTCGGTGAATCCTCCAACCTTATGCTCGAGTTTCAGGGCCATCGCAATAACCGCATCTAGTGTCATAGCTCCCACACAACGAATGATCATAATTTGTCTTAATTGTGGGGTTAACCCGTTAATAAACCACTGAGTTATCACATCATCCGACACGTTGGCATGTGACGGTGGTAGTTGTCTTAAATGAGTTCTAAATAATGTGGCATATTCCTGCACAGTCTGGTGTAGCTTCTGTTTATTGTTCTGCAAGTAATCGAAGATTTCGACAGGGTTCTTCTTCAATCGAAACCTCTATAAAAACGCATCCCTTACCGCCTCATAGGTGCCAAAATGGTTGATATCATACTCTGTTAACCACCTCGCTGCTTCATTGACTAATGTAGACTGGAATACGATGGCCTTGTATGCCGGATCGGGTGGATGGTTTAGTACTGCATAACTTATTTCAAAGATGCGTACATGGGCATCAGGATCGTCACCTGGGAATCCACCGAACTTGGTGTATGTTACCCCTGTTGGGACCAGTCGAGGTGGAAGTGGCTATTGCTGTTGCTGTTGTTGTTGTTGTTGTTGTTGTTGTTGTTGTTGTCTACTCATGGTGCTAGTAGCATTACTATTGTTGTCTCCTGAGTTTTGAGGAGGTGTTTCTGGTCCTTCGGAGTTTGTATGGTTAGGTTGCTCACCTTGCAGTTCGAAAATAGTGCTCAACCTCTTTCAGATCTCCAATTCGAATAGCCTATCCTCTTCTTTGGTATCAAATGTAGGCAAGCTTACCCCAAACAGTGGTGTCCGGAATGAAGATTCACCAGGAAATATCACATTGTCACTGGAAAATTGTAAATTCCCTGGAACTGGGATCAAAGTGTCACCGGAATTTGTCGAACTTTCCCCAAAACAGTGTATTCTTTCACCTTCAATAATCTCTCTGTGCAAGACACCTCTATCCTCAAACAAATTCGAATCCTGACCAGACAGTGTCGGGTCAACCGCACACTACATCCCTGTAGACTCCGAAGTTACTGTATCTTCTACAGACTGCACCAAAATCACCCCGGAATCTACCGAAATTGCAATATGTTCCACCGGAATGCTACCGGAATCACTGCTACCGTGCTTCGCTTCTTCGACGACAGGGCCTAACCGATCCGTGCTTCTGCCTCCTGGGGTTGTCCCTAACAAATTTGGTACCGCCCAAGGCTGTTGGTCTCTCCTGTACTTTGGATACGACTCGCCGGACCGAGTAACCGGCATATATCACCTTTGCAACACTTGCGTACTGCTTCTCCTTACTGTTGATTCACAATCCGTGGCCACCTTCCCACAATCAATTTGCAACACTCTGTTGCCACATTCCCACAGACGGCGCCAATGTTAAACGCGCGTTGCCGTCACAGGTGCGCTTAAACTCTTTCGGGTTCTTGGGAGTGGTAGGGGTCTACTAATCAAAGGCCTTATAACTTGATTTTCCCAATTAACTCATTCACGTCACAGTACACTAATATTCAAAGTACTCTGTTAATATGAATTACTATCAATACTCTGGTTCATTCTCTTACAGACTTACTGTTCGTACTCTGGTTACTACTTTCTCAGTACACAGCACCAACGTTAAATATTACCGTAACACAGACTTCATTACCGTAACTTAATGGAACTAGACTAACCGCAAGTTAATGTAATCAAAACAAAGACGAAAAAGACAGTACTACTCAGATTTCTCAAACACAACACCGCGGTAACTCTACAAAACGTAATCGCCCAGACAGACAGTCTGGCGATTCTCCTGATCGTCACCAGAGCGTCCTTTCATTGCTTTATAAGTAGTTACAACTCTTTGCAACGACCTTTCGGTTCGTGCAAAATATGAAACCTTTCAATTCATGCGGGATATGAAAATACAAGACTTATGAAAATACAAAGTGCCAATCTGGCGGCTTACAATGAGCTAACTCTAAGTTAATGTACATATGTATACATATCTTCATTCTCTGAACATATACTTTCTTCATGCTTCCTGACTTGATCTTTTCTTCAATCCTTGACTTCAATACTTCATCAAAACTTCAATTGTTGATTGCCCTGCACCAACAGCTCCCCCTCAATCATCAATTGAGGTTTTCTCTAGCTTCTTTATGCCTGGCATGTCTTTGAATCTCTGTAGCTTTGGTCCATCCAAGCTTTTGGTTAGCATATCAGCTATCTGATCTTTTGTTGAAGTATGTATAACTTCAATCTCTTTATCCATCACCTTCTCTCTTAGAAAATGATACTGAATCTCAATGTGTTTAGTCCTAGCATGAAAAACAGGATTAGCAGCCAAATACAATGAACTCATGTTATCTCCATGAATAGTGGGTGTACTCTGAATGATGTCAAAACTCTTCATAAGAGTCTTAAGCCATATCACTTCCTTTGCAGCTTCCACCATACCTTTGTACTCAGCCTCTGTAGATGATAAAGCAACTGTGTGTTGCTTCTTAGAGCACCATGAAATTAACTTATCTCCCACATAACACAAGTATCCATAAGTTGATCTCCTATCATCAGGATTACCTGCCCAATCTGTATCACTATATATCTTGATGTTTGTGATGTAAAACCATAATACAAACCTTCTTTGAGTGTACCCTTAATGTACCTCAACACTCTTTGTCCTGCAACCCAATGTTCTTTCCTAGGACAATGCATGAATTGAGACAATACTCCAACTGCATATGACAAATCAGGCCTAGTTAATGTAGCATAGATCATACTACCAACCAAACTTTGATATAGGTGCTACCCTGCAATCATTCATCTTAAACTTGATCAACAAGTTTTTCAAGTACCTTTCTTGAGTTGCATACACTCCATGTTGAGTGTATGAGATCTCCATGCCCAAGAAATATGACAAGTCTCCCAAGTCACTAATCTTGAACTCTTCCTCCATTTGCTTCTTTAGGCTTTGAATGCCTTTCTCATCTGTACCTGTAAGAATTATATCATCAACATATATGCACATGTAAATGAACCGATCATCACTTGCTTTAACAAGCAAGCTACTATCTGCTTTAGATACTTGAAAACCAAGTTCCTTCAAGAATTTCACAAGTCTATAATTCCATGCCCTTGGGGCCTGCTTCAAACCATACAAAGCTATCTTGAGCTTACATACATGATCTGGATACCTTTCATTTCTAATCCTTGAGGTTGCTCCATGAAAGCATCATCTGAAATATAACCATTTAAAAAAGCATTCTTCACATCTAATTGACATAATTTCCAACCTTTACATGCAACAATAGCTATGAGTGTCCTGATAGTTGTCATCTTTGCCACAGGACTATAGGTCTCATCATAATCTATACCATATGTCTGAGCAAACCCTTTCACAACAAGTCTAGCTTTATACCTAGACACACTTCCATCTGCAAACCTCTTTGTCTTGTAGACCCATTTGCATCCAATGATCTTCTAACTATTTGGTTTAGGAACCAAATCCCATGTCTGATTCTCCATCAATGCATCATACTCTTCTTGCATAGCCTTCTCCCAATTTTCCTTACCTTTTGCCTCTTCATATGTAGAAGGGTCTTCATCTGCCTTTACCATATAAGCATAATCTTTGGTAGTCAAAAAAGAAGTGTCATAGCTATACCTTGTAGGTTTCCATTTGTGTCTTGATGACCTTGTGAGTTCTCCACTTCTTGAGGTTTCTGGTTCATCACATTCTAGATCAAACCTTGGCACTTCGTCAACTTCAACCTGTACTTCATTGTTCTCCTCTTCATCAAATATCTGAACCTTTGATTTACCTTTCTTTTGATTCACAACTTCTTCATCACCTGCATAAATATTGATTGTACCTGCATACCAAGTCCCTTGCTCATCAAATGTAACATCCTTTGACACAAGGAATTGCTTTGTGGATGGACTCCACAACATATATCCCATCTGCTTATCATCATATCCAATGAACACATATGTTTCAGCTTTAGGTTCCAATTTATGCCTCAATTGAGATGGCACATATGCATATGCCAAACATCCAAATACTTTGCAATGATCTAGAGTAGGTCTCTTACCCCACCATGCCTCATATGGTGTCATACCCTGCAAAGCTTTACATGGTAATCTATTGACCAAATATGTGGCTGTATTTACAGCCTCAGCCCACAAGTAATTTGGGCAATTTTTCTCCTTCATCATGGATCTTGCAAACTCAACAAGAGTTCTATTCCTCCTTTTTGCTACACCATTTTGTTGAGGAGAGTACCTGCAAGTAACTTCCCTTTTTATACCTGCATTCCACAAGTAATCACTGAACTCATTAGAGAAATACTCTCCCCCTCCATCTGACCTTAGTCTCTTCAATTTTTGACCTGTAATTCTCTCTGCATATACATGATAATGTTTGAATGTATTGAATACCTCTGACTTATCTTTGATCACATAGATAGTGATCCATCTGGTAGCATCATCAACATAAATCACATAATACCTTGAACCATTGATACTGAAATCCTTTGATGGTCCCCACACATCTGTGTGTACCAACTATGCTTCTCTGAATACATAAAACCATGCTTGAAATAAGATTGCTTATGAGCCTTACCTAATTGACATGCCTCACATTTGTATGTCATATGTTGACCTGTAAGGTTAGGCAATCCAAGCACTGAACCATTGTTAACCATATCTTTAATACCTCTTTTTATTAAAATGTCCAAGCCTTTTGTGCCAAAGATCTAACTCTGAGACCTTATGTCCTCCATAGGTGTACAAGAAATGACCAATGTTACCATGAATCTTCAATGTGAAGAGTCTTCCTTCTTTCTTCCTTGAAACAATTTGTTTATACCCATTGCTAGGGTCTTCCACAAAAACTCCTTCATTAGTGAACCTAACTTCATAACCTTTTTCCACAATTTGTCCTACACTTAACAAATTCTTTGGAATTGTTGGAACATACAAAACCTTACTCAAAAGAGTACTTCCATCCTTGGCCTTCACTTATCCAATTGACTTCACATTATGCTTTGTATTGTCACCTGTTTGAACTACATGATTAGTTACCTTATTCTCCAAATCAGTCATCAAAGCTATGTTGCCACTCAGGTGATTGCTACACCCTGAGTCAATGTAGAAGATTCTTTGATCTTCACTTTGTCTTTCACAAGTTGCATTCATTATCAATGTTGAATCCTCCTTCTGATTTGAAGCATAATTGTAGTAAGTATTGTTGTATTGCTGACTTTGGAATCCTCTACCTGCATTTCTTCCAAAGTAACCTCTACCTCTGAAATTACCTCTTTGATTTCTGCCACCTCTTCCTCTTGAATTAAAGTTCTGATTATATCCACCATTATTCTGAGTATTATGCCAACAATCATTAGCTAAATGATTTGTCTTACCACAAATCCAACAAGCTTTGCCTCCATCTTTATTACTTCTGCCTCTACCTCTACCTTTGCCACCTCCTTTTCCTCTTAGGAAGTTAGCTTGGATAGTTTTACCTTCATCTTCATTTGCTTGTTGCTTCCCTTTGCTATTCTTCATCTTATCCTTTGAATACATTGCTTGACCTGCACTTTTATCACTTTCACCTTTGACATCCTGCTCAAAGGTTAGCATGTGTCCTAGCAACTGATTTAAATTAGGAGTAAGATGATCGAGTGATAATTCAGTAGAAAAAATGAATGGCTTCCATTTGTCATCACCTCTCAGACCTGTAAGGATTTGCCTTACCAATTTATCCTCAATATCTTCATCAACTGCTCCTAATGCATCTGCAATGTCCTTCATTCTTGTTACATAATCTGATATGGATTGAGAAGCCTTCTTCTTGAATGTGGTAAATTCTGCCCACAAGGATGCCTTCCTTGACTTTATGGTGTTTTGGAAATGCTCCTCCAAAGCCTTCCATATATCACTTGCACTTTCAAGACCTCTAATGTGAGGTAGCAAGTAGTCATTAACTGCCATGTAGATAATGCTCCTGACTTGAGCATCTCTCTTCATCCAAGTCTTCAAATCTGATAATTCCTCCCTAGTTGGAACACTAGGATCTCTGAACTGAGGATCAAGTCTTTGCTCATAAGATGAGCTTCCATCCTCATTGACCACGCTGGATAGTTCTCTCTATCCAGTTTCTTTATCTGAAGAGAATCTCCCAGCCTTTCTTCACCTGTGTATTAAATCCTTCAAGCTTTATGAGGAATAAGCTTACCTTTACTTCGAATGAAGTTCCTTTTGTCTTCCTTGATGTCTTATGGCATCCTTCTCAAGCTTTTCTCTCAAGCTTTCACCTTTTGAATCTTCAAATGTTGAATTCTTTATGACTGCAGCAGTCGGGGTCCTCCTTTCTTCAATTTTGATACTTCCTACTCTGATACCACTGATGGAGAGTGTTAATCTCCAAAAGAACAAGCTACTCTTGAAGTTAGAGCACCTCTATATCAAGAGTAATTCAAAACCTTTACCAATTTAGAGGATCAATGATCAATTATCAAAATTTTGAACAAACTGTGAAGAAGGTGAATACACAAAAAGTCTGCTGCACATTACTCACTCACTGACTTATCAAATGTGTAACGTTTTTTATAAAACTTTGCACAAAGTCTTTGCTATAGTTTTCACACCTCCTCAAAGTTAAATCATTCCAAAAGATGCAGTAGATCTTGAGAAATGACCTTAACAAATCACCTATGTCTAAAACTGTATTTCTTTAGAGTCGACTTTGACACCTGCAACTTCTAAAGCTTGCTTCTCTCAGAGTAGAACATGTTTATGCAAATGCTTTTAGCCATAGATGGCTTACCTTCCAACTTAGATTTTGACTCCTCATTTGTCCAAAAATTTACACTGTGCTCTGAGAAATGAACAATTCTTTGACCATCGAGATTGCGCCTGTTTCAAAAGACACTTAACACTTCTTCACATATGAATGTTCCTACTCATAATTCTCACAGCCTGTTTACAATTAGGCTCTCAAACTTTAACAATAGACTCATTAAGTATGGAATTAGACATCTACAAAAGGATTCTTGAAATGATCAAACACAGAAGGAGAACTCTCAGAAATATCGGGCGCAATTATTCTTCATTTTTGGAAAACTTTACATCTGAGTGATGAGAGAGATCTTACTCACTTCTAAAGTGTCTGTGACTCATACAACTTCTAATTTCTCTATTCACATGCTCTCTCATATTTGCCCCGACATTTTCCTTGTATATATAAGCAAATATGTACAAGCTCATAAATATACAAAAGTATAAGTGAGCTAACTCTAAGTTAATGTACATATGTATACATATCTTCATTCTCTGAACATATACTTTCTTCATGCTTCCTGACTTGATCTTTTCTTCAATCCTTGACTTCAATACTTCATCAAAACTTCAATTGTTGATTGCCCTGCACCAACACTCATGCTCCAAAACTGTACGATGATCGGGAAAGTCATGTACAAAGAGAGCATGCTCCACATAGTGTGACTGTTTAAAACTCAAATGATCCCCCTCTGAAGCGGAAATGGGAGGATCCAAAAGGGATGAATACTTAGAGTATTCATCAAAGGTGCAATCTTTGGTTACTGTAGCTAAGTGATTTTTTGGGTTGTAGAGTTTGTATGCCTTTTGTCACTCACTGTACGCAATGAAAATGTACTGCTTAGGCCGATCATCATCATGGCCTTGGACATAGGCATCACTACCAAAGACACAGAAATAGCTTACACTTGGCTTCTTTTGAAAGTAAGCCTCAAATCGTGTTTTGTTCTTCAAAACATCTGAAACACCTCTAGTCTGTATGTGTACTGCTGTCTGCACTGCTTCACCCCAATAGTTTAGTGGAAGTTGCTTTTGTCTAAGCATAACTTTAGCCATTTGGATCACACTTTGACTCTTTTGTAATGCAATACCTGGTTGAGTATCTTGCTTGGTTTGATACTTGATTCCATGTTGCTTCAAGGACTTGGAGAAGTTTTGGTTGACAAAGCTACTATCTCCATCAGATCGGATGATCTTCAAAGAACTTGGAAAGTCTTCTTCAACTGTTTTTGTCCACTCCTTAAACTTGGAAATGGCATCTTCTTCATGCTTGAGTGAATAAATCCATGTGTATCTAGTGAAGTCATCTACAATCAAGAAGAAGTAAATTGACCCACTTAGAGAAGGTGTACTCATAGGTCCACAAATGTGGATATGGACTAATGCTAAGGGTTTATTTGCAGAAATGGATGCTTCTTTAGACAAAGAGAAAGTTGTTTGCTTGTCACATGCTTTGCAATTCAATTCCACTTGTGCGATCCTGGGTAGACCTTTGACAAGATGATTGGAAGATATCTTAGCTAAGCAAGAGGTATGTCCAAATCTGCAATGCCACAAGTTGAGACTTGAATCCTTGGCCATAAAACTTGAAAGCTTGTAGAGACCCTTATCTTCATACCATTGAGCTATCACTTCATTGGATTTGTGATCAATGATTTGAACTTTGTTGTGATCGAGCTGAACCGTCATGTTGCACTTTGTGATGGCTTTCACTGAAAGAAGATTCTTACAGAGGCTTGGTACATAAAGAACATCTTTTAGTGACTTGGTCTCGCCTTCAGAGTTGATGACTTGAACTTTTCCTCTTCCTTGGATGTAAATGAACTTGTTATCTCCAAGGTAAAATTGTCCTTGATACTCTTCAAACTCACGAAAATCATCTTTATCATTCCAGATGTGGGATGAAGCACCACTATCAAAAATCCATTCTTTCTTGGGAGTGGTTGCCACAAGTGCTTTGTGTTCAGTTGTGAGAAATAGGTCTTCACTTGTGCAGTGAGAATGATGTTCACTCTTTGAATTAGACTTAGACTTTTCCTGGTTCTTTTTCTTGAAGTAATATTTTCAATGTGGCCAGGTTTGCCACAAAAATTATAGGTGAGCTTCCTAGATGAATTATGCGAACTTGGCTTAGATCCATTGCTAGCATGATGACTTGTGGTTTTGCCCTTATTGAATGGGCCTTTGGCCTTCATGGCCGACTCTTGGGAGGAAGTCGATTTGGCTCGCGAGTCATGAAGGAGCAATAGGCGACGAACCTCTTCCCAAGTTAAGACTTGGCCGTGATTATACAAGGTTATGACAAATGTCTCGTACGACTTTGGTAACTTGTTAAGAAGCCTAATGGCCATGTCTTCACTAGAAATGCCTACCACATAGTGCTAATTTACATTGGTAGTCCTCAAATTGGGCTATGACCTTGGTAATTGTGTCGTGTGGTCAAATGGTCAAATTATGAAACTCGGCCTTTAATGCATATATTTTTGAAGGGGTTTTGTCTTCATACAAAACTGCTAATGTATCCCAATTGGATGTCTTACAGGCCGTGATATGTCCTTTTGTCAGTTCATCACAGGCAAGTAACAGCTGACCTAAAGCTCATTTGTCCTTGACATTCCACACATGCCAATTGTCTAAGTTGGTATCCCTATTGGGTTTGGGGTCTGACCCATCTACTACCTCATGAAGAAGATTCGTGTTGAGATATGCGTGCATGGCGTCTTTCCATAGATTGTAATTTTGTCCATTGAGGCATTCATCCTTAGGCATAAAAATAGGGGTGAAAGAGGGTAAGAAGTTAGCCATGGATAATGAGCTACCTTCACTTTTGGTCATTACAAAGCTTTGAGGATAAAGTGTTTAGAAACACTATCAAAGATACTTGCCAAAAACACTACTTCAAAATAATTGTAAAGCTTGAAATGAACAACTGGGCACCACACTTAAAATTCTCGAGGGGGGGCTTAGAGTAGCCCGACACTTGCAGAAACACCAAGATGAGTCGACGCGGGAGGAGCGGGCTTAAATTAGCCCGTTGCACACCGATTGTAACTTAGAGTAGGCTTTGGAACTTAAGAAACTTTGTGGGTGGGCTTAGAGTAGCCTCCAACCCACAAAAGTGCACACACACGGTACTTTTCTTCTTATATTTTGAGTGTACAAAGAGGGGCACTTAGTGCCAAATGATATGTTTTGGTGATTACAAAAAGTAATGCCAACTTGGGTGCAAAGTCAATGATCAAGTGCCTTGGGAAATACAATTTAGGGGCTAGCAAAGTTCAAGGGGAAATCATTGGAAAACATACAAAATGATGCCAATTGAGGATTAAAACCTTAGAGGAATTACAAAATAGTGTCTTGATGTTGCGTGCTTGGAACGACAAATGTTGTGCCACAAACTAAAGGCGAAAACCTTAATACAAAAGTACTTTAAAAAAATGGTAGAAAAACTTTATGAGTAATACTATGTTATCAAATATTTGTAACACCTCACCCGATAATTGCGCACTCGATGCCACTTT